>CM032806.1:13851579-14451579 GCA_019155185.1 Beaufortia kweichowensis
ACATGGAATGTCACCTCGCTGGGGGGAAAGGAGCCTGAGTTAGTGCGGGAGGTTGAGAGGTACCGACTAGAGATAGTCGGGCTCGCCTCCATGCACAGTTTGGGCTCTGGAACCCAACTCCTTGGTTCGCATTGCCAGCAGTAAGTCAGACTCGTTCCCGGTGCGTGTTGGACTCCGGCAGGGCTGTCCTTTGTCACCGGTCCTGTTCACTATCTTCATGGACAGGATTTGTAGGCGCAGCCAGGGACCGGAGGGGGTCCGGTTTGGGGACCACAGGATCTCATCTCTGCTTTTGTGGATGATGTTGTCCTGTTGGCCCCATCAGGCCAGGACCTACAGCGGGCACTGGGGCGGTTTGCAGCCGAGTGTGAAGCAGCTGGGAAGAGAATCAGCACCTCCAAGTCTGAGGCCATGGTCCTCAGTCGGAAAAGGGTGGCTTGTCCCCTCCAGGTCGGTGGGGAGTTCCTTCCACAGGTGGAGGAGTTTAAGTATCTTGGGGTCTTGTTCACGAGTGAGAGAAGGATGGGGCGAGAGATCGACAGACGGATCGGTGCAGCTTCTGCAGTAATGTCGTGGTGAAGAAGGAGCTGAGCTGCAAGGCGAAGCTCTCGATTTACCGATCGATCTACGTTCCTACTCTCACCTATGGTCATGAGCTTTGGGTCATGACCGAAAGGATGAGATCCAGGATACAGGCGGCCGAAATGAGTTTCCTCCGCCGGGTGGCCGGGCGCTCCTTTAGAGATAGGATGAGGAGCTCGGTCACTCAGGGGGAGCTCGGAGTAGATCTGCTGCTCCTCCACATCGAGAGAGGCCAGCTGAGGTGGCTTGGGCATCTGTTTCGGATGCCTCCCGGACGCCTCCCAGGGGAGGTGTTCCGGGCATGTCCCAACGGGAGGAGGCCCCGGGGAAGACCTAGGACACGCTGGAGGGACTATGTCTCTCGGCTGGCCTGGGATGCCTCGGTATTCCCCCGGAAGAGCTGGAGGAAGTGTCTGGGGAGAGGGAAGTCTGGGCGTCCATACTTAGACTGCTGCCCCCGCGACCCGGCCCCGGATAAGCGGAAAGAAGATGGATGGATGGATGGAGGATGTGCAAGGAGTGATTAAAGATAGAGATGGAAAGATGGAAAAGTGAAGAGGGTGTGTTGAGAAGATGGAAGAAGTACTTTGAAGAGCTGGTGAAAGAGAAAAATTAGAGGGAAAGAAGGGGGAAGAAAATGAATATTGTAGAGCAGTAGCAAAGATTAGGAAGGATGAAGTGAGGAAGTCTCTTAGAAAAATGAAGAGTGGAAAGGCGGTTGGTCCAGATGACATACCTATGGAGCTTTGGAAGTGTTTAGAAGAGATAGCAGTGGAGTTTCTTTCTAGTTTGTTCAACAGGACTTTAGAGAGTAAGAAGATGCCTAAAAAAAGGAGAAGTGGTTTAGTGCCGATCTTCAAGAACAAAGGAGATGTGCAGAGTTGTAGCAACTACAGAGGTATAAAGTTGATGAGCCACACAATAAAGCCATGGCAAAGAGTTGTGAAAGCTAGGCTAAGAAAGGAAGTCCATATTTTTGAGCAGCAGTATGGCTTTATGCCCAGAAAGAGCACTACAGATGCAATTTGTGCTCTGAGAATGTTAAAAGGAGAAGTACAGAGATGGTCAGATGGAGCTGCACTGCTTCTTTGTGGATCTAGAGAAAGCCTATGACAGGGTGCTGAGGGAGGAGCTTTGGTACTACGTGAGGATGTCAGGCTTGGCAGAGAAGTACGTCAGAGTAGTTCAGGATGTGTATGAGAGGAGTATGACAGTAGTGAGATGTGCTATAGGTCAGACAGAGGAGTTCAAGGTGGAGGTAGGGCTACACCAAGGATTGACTTTGAGTCCCTTCTTATTTGCTATGTTGATGGACAGGTTGACAGATGAAGTCAGACAGTAATCTCCATAGACAATGATGTTTGCGAATGACATTGTGATTTGTAGTGGAAGCAGAGAGCAGGTGGAGGAAAACCTGGAAAGGTGGAGGTATGCTTTGAAAAGAAGAGGAATGAGAGTCAGTCGTAGCAAGGCAGAATACATGTGAATGAACGAGAGGGTCAGAAACAGAACAGTGAGGTTATGGGGGCTGAGGTCAAGAAGGTACAGGAGTTTAAGTACTTGGGGTCAACAGTTCAGTATGACGGGAAGTGGGGGAAAGAGGTGAAGAGGCGAGTGCAGGTGGGTTGGAGTGGGTGGAGAAAAGTGTCAGCAGTGTTGTGTGACAGAAGAGTGTTAGCAAAAATCAAAAGAAAGGTTTACAAGACAGTAGTGAGACCAGCTATGTTGTATGGGTTAGAGACTGTAGCAGTGGGGAAAAGACAAGAGGCAGAAATGGAGGTCACAGAGATGAGGACGTTGAGGTTCTCTAGGAGTGACAAGGATGGACTGGAATAGAAATGAGCACATCAGTGGGACAGCTCATGTTGGATGTTTTGGGAACAAGGTCAGAGAGGCCAGATTGAGATGGTTTGGACATGTACAGAGGCAGGATAGGGGTTATATTGGTAGAAGGATGTAGGAGATAGAGCTGCCAGGCAAGAGGGCAAAAGAAAGGCCAAAGAGAAGATATATGGATGTGATTAAAGGGACATGAAGTTATTTGGTGGAAGAGTAGAGGATGCCATGGATAAAGTTAGGTGGAAAAAGATGATTTGCTGTGGCGACCCCTAAAGGGAACAGCTGAAAGTAGTAGAAGAAGATCGATAGTAGAAACATTGATTAGCTAAGCTGCTATTGGCTGATTGTAATGTCAAATGACATGCATACATGCTGTTTACCTTCTAACAGCGGTAAACGCTGCCCATGTGCTTTTTCCTCCCCATTATACAGCCTATAATATTATTTCAGCCATAGATAAAATAGTTATATTTCGTTTTTAATGGCAAATATTAAAATTTAATTTCTTTGCTTTATTTAGAAACAATTTAGAAAAATGTTGAGTATTTATAGTTCGCTGCTCGAGTGCTGAGCTTGCTTTAGGACCCTGGGGAACCCCTAGCGGAGTGACGTACTGTAAGAGAAGGCTTGTGAATGACTGAGACATCTTGAAATAAAACCATGAAGAACATATATTTAGCAGCTGTGCAGTTTGATCAGGTGTATGATATTAAGGTCAAAGATCATTAGAGATCTATAGAGACTGTCCATCTCTAGCACAGTCACTCCATCACTCACACACATTATTAACTCCTCACTGATATCTGGCACTTTTCCCACCATATTTAAGCAGGCCCGGTTCACCCCGGGTTACAGTTGCAATCCGTAGCACATGTGCAATCTGTAATAGAGGACACAAAGTGCCATGACACATGTACACATGACACATTCACAATGTTAAAGCGTTACAGTAAAATATATGTATGTGTGCTCGGTTCCGGTTAAGCTAACTATTGCGGCCTAAATGTGTTAGAAGTAAATAGGTGAATGTGTGGCTATCAAGAAGAATTGTATGATCTATTATGTCAAAAGCTGCACTGAGGTCCAGTAATATAAGGAGAGGTTTCACCACAATCAGATGCTAAAAGGAGGTCATTTGTCACTCTGAGCATGGCTCTCTGATAAATGCTATTTTTCACTAGCAATGTCTGGAGTTGGCTAGACACAACTTTTTCCAGTATTTTTGATAAAAAGGGGAGATTTGAAATTGCTCTCCCTGGTCGAGATTAGGCTTTTTAATGAGTGGCCTAATAACTGCCATTTTGAAGGCTGCTAGAACACAGCCCAATTCTAAAGATGAGTTTATAATATTGAGCACTGGTTCCGATACTGCAGGAAAAACTTATTTTATTAGTTTTGTGGGAATAGGATTTAATGTACAGGATGATAATTTTGATAAATTTATTACTTTTGTAAGCTCATCCACTGTAATAGCAGTAAATGAGTCGTCAAAAGTTGTACTAGTGGCATGCTGTAGAACAGAATAGTATTGGATATAAAGGTGGCTGGTTCATTACTACCGTGCTGTAGTTATTCTGATTTTATCACGAATTATACTGATTTTATCAGATCAACTTGCTGAGATAGGAAGATTTGGCTTTTTTTTCAGTTTTTAGAGTCTGTTTGTATGAATGCTCTCTTTCCATGCATCATGCCATACATCTAAGTTCGTATTTTTCCATCTACGTTCCATTTTTCTAGCTGTCTTTTTGGGCCTGAGATGTGGTTGTTATACCATGGTGCTGGCGTTCTTTCTTTAATTCTCTTTAATCTAATTGGTGAGACAACTTCTAAAGTACATGAAAAGGCTTTATTTAAAGGGAGGGTGGCATGGATTTTTATTTTACTTTATTTTGTTCTCTGAGGTGTATAAACAAAATTACTAGCTTTTTGCTGTAAAAATATTAATTTATAATCTTTTTTGCCAGTTTTTCAACATGCTGCCTAGAAAATGTGGATTTATGTGTTCCACTTTAACCCTTTTACACCCCCTTTAACCCACGCATACTTTTTAAAAATCCTAACTGTCCCCCTGGAGTGAGTTTTTTAATGGCTTTGGTTTTGTTTTGTTTTGGTTTCCATGGCGATGCATCAAGTTTGTCACCTGAAGCTTAACTTTATACCTCTTAACCGCTTGACGTGTACGTTAAGAGCCATCGGGTGAAATTGTTAACTTGTACGATTGGCTAGTGTCTAGCCAATGGTTTTGTTTTAACGCCCCCAACAACTGCTCCGCGCGTAACCCCAACACGTCTGCTGGTAATGCCGTAGCAGCGCGGCTACTCTCGGTGCCATTGAACCATATATTTTTGAGCCTGAATCTGATGAGAAATCTGACAAAAATTAACAATCCGTCTCTCGACAAAGAACGCAGCGGCCTGTTTCAACATGGTAAGAATTAAAATATTATGACTGACTTACACATCTTTAGTTTTACTTACTAATTCGTAACATATGAGAGAGTTTGTACAGTACTTCAGTCAAATGCGTATAATCAAATCATAGTGAAATTAAATGAAAATACGCTGGTAAAATATGGTAAAATGCGCTGAAAATACATGTAATTCCGGATCGACGTGGGTTGGACGTGGGTATGTAAAATTAAACTGAATCCATTTTTTCCTTTCCTCTGAATTCTTTGGAAGTTTGTGCAAAGGCGTTTGTTTCCCACAACCAGGAACTTGACTGACATCTTACTGCTCTGGCCCCAGTGTCTCCCTCAAAGTTGCATCTCTTGTCTTGCAAGCTGACAAAGTGCACATGTTGTGGATGATGTTTCGCATACTCTTAGTGGTGGTGCTCTGTCAAAGCGAGGAGTTTTTGCATGTGGCGCCAGTGGGCAAAGCCAATGAAGCAATGATGTTTTCGTGTTCCTTTGAGGCCGATCATATGCAAATGAAACAGCATCTCTGACATCAGATATCCAGCCAAAGCTTGTTCGGCTTTTTCCGGAGAACAACTCAATACGTTTTCAGCTATAAAACTTGCATAGATGTATTAAAGAGACTAACACCTCTAATATGTCAAAAGATTAAGGGAAATTTAAATCTCTACGCCACCCCCCCCCCCTTTAAGGTTTCTGTCACAGCATTAAGATCTTCATTGTTGTTTATTACATAATGCATTTAAGACAGATTCAGAAGATTGCTAATAAAACTATATTTAGAAGAAGATATGATTGTTCTGCTTGATCAAAACTGAAGGGGTAGGATGAGGGGCTTATCTAGAAGTACAGTGTAAGAGACGAGGCAGTGATCTGAGATAGCAACGCTCTGGGGTAATATTTCTATGTTATTTATATTTAGTCCAAATGACAGAATTAGGTCTAAAGTGTGATTACATTTATTCAATTCAATTCAATTCAATTCAATTTTATTTGTATAGCGCTTTTCACAAAGGACATTGTATCAAAGCAGCTTTACATGTAATGACATAGCAGTCAGTGGTCAGGGATTCAAAAAAACTCTTTAGGAGAGAAAAAAACCCCTGACATGACGTGTTATAGGTGCAATCCGTAGCATGTGCAATCTGGAATAGGGGACACAAATTGCCATTGATCGCATCCATAACTCACTATGCAGTTTACAGGATACAGATACAGACATTATAAGATACAGAACTTCACTATAAGAGAGTTAATAAAAAATGTTAAATTTGGTAAATTTGATTTTAATGTAACAGGTGCCGGAGGTTGTCCTGGGTAGTCGTCATGAAGCAGCACCAGGGTGGGCATCAGGTGGGGCAGTGTTGGCGCCAGCTGGAACTCATTCCTCAGGATACCTCGGAGAGGGATAGGGATAGGAGAGAGAGAGAGAGAGAGAGAGAGAGAAAAGGAGAGGAGGAGGGAGAGAAGGACAAAACAGAATTAGCGTGAGCAGCCATTCCTATGTTGATTGTAAGCAGTTTTATGTGATATCACATGCAGTATGTATTATGTGTGTGTGCCCGGTTCCAGTTGAGGTTAACTATTGCGCCTTAGAGAGTTGGGTCAAAGATTATGTGAATGCAAGTGTAAACAGATAAGTCTTTAATGTAGTTTTAAACTGTTCGACTGTGTCTGAGTCCCGGACTTTGCTGGGAAGGTTATTCCATAGTTTAGGAGCTAAGTAGGAGAAAGATCTGCCACCTTTAGATTTCTTTGATATTCTTGGAACTATTAAGAGCCCGTTGTTTTGTGAACGTAATGTCCGTGATGGGTTGTATGCTGATAATAGTTCACGGAGGTATAGAGGTGCTAAGCCATTTAGTGCTTTGTATGTCATTAACAGAATTTTAAAATCGATCGATATTTTACAGGTAGCCAGTGCAGTGTTGCTAGGAGTGGACTAATGTGGTCATACTTTTTGATCTAGTGAGGACTCTAGCAGCTGCATTTTGAACCAGCTGAAGCTTATTTATTTGCTTTGCATGACATCCCCCAGTAATGAATTACAGTAGTCGATTCTGGAGGTCATAAAGGCGTGGATTAGTTTCTCTATATCCGAGAAAAGACAGCATATGGCGCATCTTTGAAATATTTCTAAGGTGAAAAATGCAGTTCGGCATGTATTAGAAATGTGACCATCGAAAGACAGATTCTTATCTAGAATCATACCTAGGTTCTTGACTGCGGAAGAAGGGATAATGGTGCAACCTTCTATAGAGAAGTTGTGGGCTATTGTGTCGTGTTTGGAGCTATTAGGTTCAATAATCAAAATCTCTGTCTTGTTGGAGTTAAGTAGAAGGAAGTTGTTTGCCATCCATTTTCTAATATCGTTAATACAGTCTATTAGCTTAGTAAAACGGTGGGGTTTGTTAGGTTCTGAGGAAATATAGAGCTGGGTATCGCCAAGCGTAGCAGTGGAAGTTGATGTCGTGTTTCTTAATAATATCTCCGAGGGGTAGCATATATAGTCGCGAAGACAATTGGGCCAAGAACTGATCCCTGTGGTATGCATTATTTTACCTGAGAGTAGTAGGATTTTCATCGTTGGCATACACAAATTGGTAACGATCAGTTAAATAAGATTTAAACCAGGCTAAGGCTTGACCATTAATGCCAACATGGTTTTTCAGTCTATCGAGTAGGATTGTATGATCTATTGTATCAAACGCTGCACTGAGGTCGAGTAATATAAGAATAGATGTCTCGCTGCGATCTGATGCTAAAAGGAGGTCATTTGTCACTCGGAGCATAGCTGTTTCTGTACTGTGATGAGGCCTGAATCCTGATTGAAATTTTTCATAAATGCTATTTTCGGCTGTGGGACCTGATCCCTTTTGGCTAACACCAAGCGAGTCCAGGATATCCATAAAAGCTATACGTCGCACATCTTTTGGGTTATTGACGTGTATGTTAATCACCAACATTTAAGACTCTAGGTGACTACTAGTTCTGACAGAAAATCTGCAAATTCTTTAAGAAAGTCTGTATGATGGCCCGGTGGTCTGTAAATAGTAGCCATAATGAAAGGCAAATGTTTGTTGCGACTGTTTGTAAGTGACATATGCACCATTATTATTTTAAATGAGTTACATTTTTGTCTAGATTTAAGATTTACACCGAATAGGTTACTATAGGTTACAGCCACCTCCACCCTTCAAGGGAGGTGAGCAAACACTATGGCCAGCGGTTCTTTATCTATTTGGGCATAGATAAAGCACAGTGCTTTTCAGGTATATGCAATCGGTTGCTGTTTCTGCATCAGAGCGGCGCTGTACTTCTAAGGGCTCTTTTTGGATCTGAAGTGTCTTTCTGTCCTTAGGAGAGGAAAGTTGCATTATTGCTGACACCTTTGACTTGTCAGGCTTCACTCCCTCTGAAGTGATTACGTGGCCCAGGTAATTCACCTCATTAACCATATACTGCAACTTATCTTTGTTGTATTTCCCGTTTAGGCTCACCGTTCTATTCATAATTTTTTCAAGGATGGCATTTTTCAAGGATGCTACTATAATCATGTCATCCGCCATCATGAAATCACCTTTGATGTCCCCGAAGCTTTCCAAATTTAGGTGCTAAAATACATCACTCTCTATCTAAATACCAAAAGGCATTCAATAAAAACGAAACATGCATGTTAAACTTAACTTATGTTAAGTTTAGCAGATTCCTCATCAAGTTTGATCTTCTAATAGCCGTCCTTTTCATCTAGGAAGGTGAACATCTTCTTTCCGACTATCTTACACTATATGGCTTCAGAGTCGGTATGTTGTAGTGCTCACAGAGTATGGCCCTAATTACATCTCTGGAGTACAGGCAGACTCTGAGTTTGCCATGTTTTTTTTCTGTGATGCACAGGCTGCTTACTCACAACGTCGGCTTGGATACTTTGCTAATTACTCCCCTTTTCTCCAGTTAATCTCTCGGAGTTGATCATGCACTGCAATGGAGTTTTCCTTTTCTTATGAGGTCTGCACACATGCCTGTCTCCCCAGCAGAGCTAAATCTGGTCAAAAAGAACATCATGTCTATAGTTTTGTTTCCAGCTTGCACGCATAACTTAATGACACCTTCTGGTTTGATGCAAGTACTTTTATATGACACAAGCTCTGTTTCCTTGATATTTACAGGAATCGGTAGGTGATCTATGATTTTCTTTTGAATGACATTTGCTTTGCACCTGTTGCTTGAAATTGATATTTGTACCAGCAACATAAATTTGTGTGCCAGTCTGTGCCAGGATTGTTTGGCTGAATCCTTGAACAAATAAACACTGATTTATGTACTTCTACACAGGTTTACAGGTGATCACCATATCTGAGTCGTTTTATAATGAAAACCTTTCTGAGCATTTCATTTAACCAATTGAAAATCTTCTTGAAGTAAGGAGTGCAAATGGCCAATAAATTCCATTTCTGGGTTTTGTAGAGATAAGCGTAGTTTTCCCAAAAGAGTTGGGACTTGGTAAACCTGAGGTTGCGTCTCTAGCTTTAGTTGTTCCAGATAATTGCTCAAAGAATTAATAGAATATCCCTGTACTAATACTGTACTGTACTGTACTGTACTAAGTCGCAAAAATAAAGAGCGCAAATTGACTTAGACTCGTAAACTGCTGACTCGTGAGACTCGTAAAAAACTTTGTGGTATGACATTCCTTTCACATTCTCCCTTTACTAGGGATGTCACAGTGGTCTGTGTTTTCTGTGTTACACGGTGGGCGGGTGTCCATTAATTAAATTACCTTGAATTCGAGCAGGAACGTTTGAGTTTTGTGATGCGCATCTGTTCCATTCAGCTTGAGCCGCACCACAGCAGCACAGATCAGCATGAGGCACATGTGAGTGGCATGAACAGCCTCTCAGTGAGACGCGACTGACAGGACTTTTGTTAATTTTCCTTTCTTCTATCCCTTTGTCTTTGTTTTGCTGTATTTTCATTTAAAATAATACCAAACCACAAACTAATCATTCCTTTTAAGTAAGGGGAAAAATCGGAAAAACTTCAAATTTATTATGTTAAAAGGCAGGTACATTTTATTAGTCTTTTCACATTTTTGTTAATAAAGACTCTATGTTTCTCATTGTGTTATTTTATTGTCATAATAAAACCACTAATTAAGCATTTGTTTTAAGTAAATGGGAAAATCTGACGATTTTAAATTTTATTTATGTTACAAGTCAGCTGGTTTTCCATCTGATTTATTTTGTTGTTGTGTGTTTCATTAAAATATTATTGAACAAACATTTTAAGCATTTGTTTTGTTCATTACAAAGGAAATTTGTTAAGATTAAAATAAGCACTACAGTCAGGGTTAGTCACACGTTTATCAGTGATAGAAAAAGTATTACTATAGAAATTAATAAAATGTAGCCAAGTCTTAAATATGTGGCTCCTGTCCAGGTCATAAAGTTAAGTGAGGCATATTATGGATGATTAACTTTAATTACTTTACATCGCTGAAGATATAAACAGGTTTTTATTCATTTTAATATTTGAAAAATAATCTAGCTTCATACACTACCAAACTAGCTGAAAGAACTATTGCTAAAAATAGAACAAAAACTTGAGAGGTGACTTTGATTCCACCTCAAAGGCTTAAGACTTGACCTGGACTACACTTGAGACTTGACTTAGACTTGGACATCAGAGACTTGTGAACATGTAGTCAACCAAGATTACCTGTTTGGGTCAGAAATGCAAATGACCATGATGTAACACTCCCTGCCTGCTGTTTCATCATTGAGTTTAACATGCCACATAAGATAATTGGAAGTATCCCACTTTCTGAAAATTCAAATGTCTAGCTCCATCAAGTAATAAACTAAACTTTGATTTTGGTGACTCACCACTTTCCCTAGAATGGAAAAGTCAGATCATTGCAGGTTCCCAATGGTTTTTTATGATGGATATAAAAGCTGGATATTATCAAATTGAAATGTGGGACAACCTAAGACAGCTTTTGAGTGCCCCTTTGTTTTTGTTTTATTTTAGCACATGTCACAGGGTGTTACAAATGCCCCTAGCACTTTTTAAAGGTTAATGGAGAGGTGTATGTGTGATCTGAACCTGAGGGAAGTGCTGGTGTTATTAGATGATCTAATCGTGTTCTCAAATTCCTTGGAGGAGCACAAAGCTAAGCTTTTGCATGTGCTGATTATGTAAAAATGGTCTTAAATTGTCCCCTAAAAAGTGCAAATTCTTTCTGACCCAGTTGCACTATTTAGGGCACATTGTGGCCAAAGACGAGCACACCCTTGATTTAGTTATGTCCAGATTTATTGGTCTAAGATGTCCCAAGATATAGAACATAAGATCAAGACTTGCAGCCGTTGTGTAAGTGTAAAACTCCACCAGAGTGGGCTGCTCCTCTGGTCCATGAAACTAGTTGGTATTGATTTTCTCTCCCTTGAGCCTGATAGCAAAAATACCAAAGACATTTTGGTGATTACTGATCATTTCATTTGCTACGCTGTTGCCATTTCAACCAAGGATCAGAAAGCAAACACTGTTGCTAAATGCCTTTGGGGACAATTCGTGGTCCGTTGTGGATTTTGTGAATAAATGTTGCCTAGCAACCTAGGCCAGGGATTTTGATTCCTATATTATTAGGGAACGTTGCGCAGTTGCTGGAATTAGGAAAGTATGCACTAGCCCCTATCATCCAAGGGGCAGCCCAGTTGAAAGTTTCAGTTGTATACTGTTAGGAATTGACACTTGCCTACAACTGCACAAAAAACAATGCCACTGGGTATAGCACATGTGAGATCATGTTTGGCCGTCAGCTGAGATTACCAGTTGATATAGCCTTCAATTTACCTGTTTGAGAAAATGCACCATAATCTCATTCCAAATATGTAAGGTCTCCTAAATCTGGAAGAGAGCTATAAAATTGCACTTAAAAATGCCTAAAACAGCTCACAGCAACAAATCCCTTTCGATATGAAGGTGAGGGAGTCCGCATTGAGAGAAGGGACTGTGTCCTTGTAAGGTATCTAAAAAACAAAGCCAAGGGTCATATTTAAATTGGGTTGGACAAGTATGTGCACAAAGACATTTGTCTCAGCTTATACACTATAAGTGGAAAGAGAACAAGGCAATATTAAAGACAATCAGTACAACGAAAAAGGCAGTTCAATGTGCAAGTGTACATACATGAAAATGCACAAATAAACACATATGTATTTATACAGTCAAAACAAATACTCAAACAATAAAACCGAAATAAAGTAGATAACTTAATAAGCGAAAGAAGAAAATACCTCAACAAAAATACAAAAGAAAAAAACTAAAATAAAGAGCAAATTGTGACTGAAAGTAGGCGTCTAAACAGGACACCAACACGCTTTAATGTTTTGTCTGCGGACATAAACAAGTAGCAGCTGGTAGCGCAGGAAGAGTCCCAGGGTTGTATAGCAGAATCAGAACAGCCACAAAAATGTACCAGGGAGCAGGACACCAGCCAACGGGTTACATCCAAAGAGAGAAGCTTTCCATGCAGAGGGTTGTCCGATCCAAATTAATAGCTCAGTGAAGCAAAAGATGAAACAATTGAGAAATGCAAGAAGCACATCCAACACAGTTCTATAGAAACTGTACATTAAACGCAAGCAAGTTTAGCCACTCCATCAGCCCACCACAACATATATAAGGCGTCTTAAACACCTAAAAAAAAATAAGAAACAGTAATAACTAACATAGCAGATTAATAACATTCAAAGTTTGTAACATAAACATACCTCCACAGAAGAGCAACAGTCACACAAGCTCCTCACAAAACAAAGCACTCGTTACTAAGCGCATGCCAAATAGTTCCTCTGTCCACTAAAACAAATAAAGTATACGTTACCCCATTTAATTAAAAGAAAAGGATCCTTACAACATGCTCACCCGCTCCTACCTCTTGGGCAAACACACAACACAATGTGCCTACTGCTACAATTTCATTTTCTGGCAGATAATTTTGTAATAAAACTGTAATTGGTTTCACATTTATATTGTTGTACCTATTACATGTACTGCCTCCTAGAGCCTAGGTTTTAGGATGTGAGTTATTTCTTAAGTTTATTTTGCTTACTAGTAGAGTCGCTTCACTTGGTTATTGTTACGGGGTCGATGCCTTCAGCATCGGATTCCATTCATCACGTCACCCGTTCTGCTTCCCCGGAATTCTAAGGACTTCATTACCCACGTTCCTTTGCACCCCGCACACCTGTTGTCCATCCCGCACTCATCACCCCTCTGATCTGCACCGTCTGTTTCCTTATTATTATGGACTTATTGTCAGTATTATTTATACCCTGTCTTTTGTTCTGTTATTTGTCTGGTGTTGTTGTTTTGTGCACGTGTGGTAACCCTGTTAAGATATTTACGAAGTCTCTGTAAGTCAGCCGTGCATTTTCTGCCTGCTTGTATTTTTCTCCTCTGAAGTGAGGTCTGTACCAGTTTTGTATTTCCACTGAAGTTCAGTAAAAGACTTGAATTGGATATTCTCGTGTTTTGTCTCATCTGACCACGCTAACAGTTATTACAGTTATTAATTATTGGTGGCATAGATTTAAACAATGTTTAATATTTTGATAATGAAATTACTGTACACTATAAATTCTGGGAAGTAAGACTGAATATAAGCATACAAGAGGCCAAAAGCTCAGAAACATATTATCTTTCTTCTATTAAAATTACCAATTTTATTTTTATTCCTAATATTTATCAGCAATAGTAACATCCACTAATTAATTGTGGAGTCTTTTACCATAAAGACAGAAAATCTATTGATCATTCTACTGGTTGTCAGTGCTGTGGATCCACAGAGAGACATATATTAGTGCCTGTAAGTGGAACTCAAGATGAAGCATGCTTAAATTGGCTGAGACTGATTGAGGACTCGCCTAAGCGGCTGTGAGATGACTGGAATTAATCTAGTAATTCAGCAAAGGCTCTTGTACTGTCAGTACTGAAGGTCAGCTTCTCTTACTTGGCCTATTGGCACATATCACACCCCTCTGCTAACTGCATTAAAACGATCATTTAATGTCAACCTTAGTCCTTCATTAAAACTGTATCTATTGCATCTGCATCTATCTAATTGTATTCTAACTGTCATTTTAGTCTAATTGTAACATTTATTTTTCGTTGAGAAACAGCTACAATATATATAGTTTGTGACAGGTTTGCAGTCAACTACCACTTACTGTACATAAAGACATGTTGTAGAAACTTAATTAGAGTGTAAGGGTGGTTTGAATCCATATGACTTTTGTCAATTTTTACTTTAGATAAAACCTGCTGTAGAAAGTTAAAATGTTAAACATTTTATCAAATAAATATGTTAAGTTTTATGTAAGAAAGATTTTAAGATTTATGTAAGAAATTGTTTACATTTACATTTAAATGCAATATGACCTTAGTGATAGCACATTGAGATCTTTATGTTGCATAAAAGACGTGAAAACTATTGAACCATTAAGGAAAACATTTCTATTAAGAATCTTTTACTAAAAGGTTCTTTGGGCAACTGAGAATGGACCTTTTATGGCAGTAGTTAGTTAGCTCCAACCCTGATAAAATACAACTGCCTGTAATCTTCTAGTAATCCTAAAGACCTTTATTTGCTTGTTCAGGTGTGTGAGGCTTGGAGCTGAACTCTGCGGTAAAGTGAATCTCGTGGCTCAGACTTGAGAACCTCTGTTCTATAGTGTCACTGTCTGCGAGAACCTCTTTTTAAAAACCTAATTTGTAAAATTATGATTGAAAGTTCTCATATAAGTTCAGGGTGTCTCATATTGTAAAGATTTCTGGAATCTTTGAAGTCTGGAATCTTCTGGAATTCAGGTTTCCATATTTATACTTTACCATAGTATCAATACTATGTACTGCTCAGTCACAGTTTAGTTTGGAAACATAAACAAAGACTGATTGCACTGCCAGTAACCAGCAAAATGTACCGTTTTCTTCTAGAAACATTTGACCAATGGAATCTCTGTGTGTTCAACGAAGTTCAGAGAAAGAGTGTTCAAGTAAAAAATGCAGCAGGACCTGTGAGTCAACATATGCTATGTAAATGAAGGCGCTGCTTCAGACATCTCCCCCCTGACATATCGAAATGCACAACAGCCTCATTGGCATGCTGGTCACCATGGTGATGTCAGGACCAGCAAGTGTGAGGGGGTCTTCACCTTTTCAGCCCCCAGTTTGTCTAAGCATGAACTGAATACTGAGGTAAAACTTTGTAAACTCAAAAGTAAATCCAAGACAAAAAAGATGAACTGAAATTAGCAAAAACAAGAACATCAAGATTTGAAATTGAAACATTACAGAATATCAGAAAAATAATCACAAATCTTTCTATATTTCTTGGAGGCTTTTCTGAATCATAAATAAACTATGTACCGCTTATTATAAACTATGTGCTATTTGTGTGCTATGTTGTCATTATTATCTCATTACTTTATATTCAAATTTCAAATTAAATATAAAAAATTACATTGACACATTTGGCAGGCACTTTCAAAGCAACATTGCATTCAACATTGTAATCAGTGTTTGTGTTTGCGTGTTTCCTGGCAATCAAACCGTACATTTGATCAGTGCGTGTCTATGTGTGTTTTGTGGTAATATAGCTTTTGTTGGCTGAATACATTTGTGTGTTGTTTAACTGTGTGAGCCAGACCTTATTTTGGTAAGACCTATGTTATTAGTATGTCTTAATAATTACACATCTCACTTACCTTAATGAACCACTGCAGACATGGAACAACTGTTTGGCAAAGAAAACTGTATGACAACCTGTTGTTACACCTCTATTACCTTTGATGAGAGTCTTTGTATATATTCTTTGTGGATATGTGTTTTCTGTTTTACCATGCATGTTTGTATTACTCTGAATATATCTTTTTGCATATGCATAGAACCCATATAATCTGTTCACATATGATATGGAATGAGAATTACTAGATTATTAAAAGGTATTATACAACATGCACTTAATTCTGTGAAAGTATATTCATGTCCCTAATTTTGATAACAGGATAATAATAATAATCTGCATGTGTAATAAAATATCTTATATACTACTTTTTTTTTGAGCATGGACGTATGCTCAAATGTGACGTCTCCTTGTACATGGCTTAAATTAGGGGGTGATGTGACAGATATTGTAACATCCAAGAGGCACTCAATAATGTTTCTTAATTATGTGCATGTTTAATTTGGACTTCACTAATAAGTAGACACTTAAGGGCCAAGCTGCACAGATGCAGAGCAAAGGATAGATATATATGAGAACGGATGTGTATTTGGAAAAGATAGGGAGAAGTGACAAGATTGAGAAGTTGGACTTCATTCTCCAATGATTTTTGGGAAAGCATGGCCTTTTGATCCCAGGGTCCCCAGACTTGCCTTCGCAGCCAGCCCAGTCGCAGCCTCCTATGTCTGGGGATCATTGGCAGCATACACACCCCCATCTCTTAAACACAACAGCCCACCCCCCAACTTGGCCAGCCTGTTCCTTATTAACACCAAGTCGGTGGCTGGGCAACTGTAATTGGAGAGAGCCACAGGGAGCGTGTGTGTAGAGAGACTAAATAAGACAGAGAGTCATCCTTTAACACTAATGTTTTCCATTATGTCTCTGCTGTGGAACAGAAAAACAGACTGTTTTAGCTATTTGTGAGTGTGTGTTTGTATTTGTATGTTTATGAGTATGTAACACTGATACATGGGACACAACAGGCTACAGATTTTAAATGTATGTATAGAATTATTTTTATTATCACCATGCTTTATATTTATCAGTGTGGTGTTTTTTTGTGAGTTTCTGTTGATCATACTTTCTTCCTCCATGTTTGCTCTTATGGATGTTATGGATGTGCATTTTTTTCTCCGGCTTTTTCGGCTAATGGTGGAGAGTGACGTAGTTGTTTACTTGTTTTCAATGGACAGGTATCAAGCCTTCAGCTACATTTGAACAAGAAAAATCTGTGTGAAAGCACAAAACAAACAGAAGCATGTCTTCTTGGAAAACAGAAAAGAACCATCAAATAGAGAAAGTGTCAAAGTTCTGCAAGAGATAGACATGAAAGGGCAATAAATAGATACAGGTGAGGAAATTGAGAGGTTGGAAAGAGAGTAACGGAAGGGGCTTAATAAATGCACATAACAAAAGACTGGTGATAAGAGAGGGTGGATAAATTAATGATAAAGCTTTACTCAATAGTTTTTGCTCTGTAAACCTTTAATTTAATGTGTTATGTGATTATTTGAAAGTTGACTTATTATGTCGCTGGAAAATACACAAAATACATACATACATACTTTATTTACCGTGGTAACAAAAGAATGTAAAAATAAACAAATATTATATATACCTTATGTATTAATGAATTACATACACCCATGTCCACCACATTTTAGTCACAATGGAAAAGAAAAAATGACAACAATCTGAATATTTTGCAAAAGGACAAATAGGAGTCTATTTAAAATGAGAGTATGAAAAGTGGAAAAGAGTATGAAAGTGGAATTCATCACTGTACCCTAACAGAGTTGTACATAATTATAATAATAAACAAATAAGTATAACAAATTTTACTGTGGTTTATAAATACACAGTTTAATATTTTTATTTGCAATTAATATTTTTTATTCATGTCCTGATATTATTATCTAAAACAGATTTCATTCTATCAAAAAAGATACTTTTCTAAAAATAAATATTATTGATTAAAGCAGAAAGATTATAAATATTATGAGAAAATCTTTGTTCATCAATAGCCATCAACATGTAAAGTGGAATTAGATTTTATGAATTTTGTTCCCATTCTTGTAAAAAAAACGTTATGGTTGCTAGTATCAACAGAAGAACAAGAAAGAGCTTAAACCGCAAACACCTTTTCGTCCATGCTGACATTTATTTTATTACTATTACTACTTAGTCCTAGTAATTGATAAAGCTCAGAATTTTCTACTTCAAACTGCCGTTTCCCTTTTTTAGGGCAATATAAACATTTATTCTATGCACGACATTGCTTCAGCCCATTTGTATAGCTTGGATGCTACTGCCATCTGTTGGATGATATGCAAATGAATAAATTGTGTCTAGGAATAGGCAGAATTGGAATCGTAATCAGAACAATATATTTTTTCACAATTTCCAACCCTAATGTCAAGCCTATAATTTACTATAATTTAAGGTTATATAATGTATGATGTATATTATCAAAATGCAATTGACATTCTACCAATATCATTGCTAGTGAATTAAGTGCCTTATTTCTGAAGGGAATGGATTTTACAAACACTTATGGGTTTTCATGTAGATTTAATGAAAACACAATTCATGTGGGGTTATCAATCTTACATACACTATTACCTTTAGCAACTAAGCAACCAAAACAATCTCAGTCAGTATCGAGCCCTCTTTTTACCCATAGTATTCTTTCTTAAATGAATAATTCTTTCAAATACACTGTTTTCTTTTAAGTAAAGACTGGGGCTCTCTAGTTGTACAATTTTTTTTATTTGTATTGTTACAAAGCAGCTGTACAGGAAATGTATTAATTATAAGCAATACATTAAACATATAAGAGAAAGGAAAGTGTAGAAAGCAAAGAGTGTAAATACACACCCATTCACACAACGCACAAGACACACGTGCAAAACACAGACACATACACGCAAACACATACACAATCCACAGGCACTAGCACACACACGGACAGAACACACACCAAACACACACACAGGCAAAACAAACATACACCCAATAGTATGTCACAAAGGAAACACAGAAGAAATAAACATAAACACAGATGTATGAACATACAGATACAGAAAATGAAAGAAAATGAAAGTACAATAAGTACAGTTTTGTAATAAGTACAAAACTTAAAGCTGATGTTAAAAGTCCCCGTAGGCATACATAGTATTATTAATTTTCTGCCCAACGGGAAATTGGCCATTTTGGATTTTGTCAAATGTGTATGTGACAACCTCTTAAAGGGAGAGTAAGCGATTTCTGAGAAACACTGTTAATATTTGAAGGAGACATTCAAACATTTACATTTGTGAACATTTGCTAGATAAGTGTTCCGTGTACATGTTGACAAAAAATATTTAGTTTGCACAAAGACCGTGCTGTGTAAAACAACAAACAAACTAAGTGGGTAAAATTGGGTTAGATTGCTGAAGTGACAAATATAGATTATACAGTTCAGCTTTATTGAACCTGTGAGAGAAAAAAACATCAGCTTTTATGAGGGCTTGTCTTAAAAAAATTTTGTATAGCAGGAATTGCTGGATGGGCCGGAGTGGAGGCTGACGTGGAAGAAGAGGGTGGGGGTCTCGTCGGCGTGGGGAGAGGGAAGGCCTCTGTGTCTAGGCATGCCATGGAGCCGAACAGGTAGGCCAGCACCCCCTGGATGGTGGTTTAGCGCGGGAGGCAGAAGGAGAAGCTTCAGTTTGTGAAAGAGCTTCTGCGGACACAAGCGACTCGTTGTCGGAAGGGAAGAGATTGTTATCGGACATGGCTGCAACTTGGGTGAGGCCAGATGCTGCAAAAACTGTCACAGGATAATGGAAAGGGACGGCTATAGGGACCTCTCCGTGCTGATTGGTTGCATAACATGACCATGCTCATCACAAACTTACTTAAATAAACTTTTTTTAATGTTTACTAGGTAATAATTTTCTTATCAAATTTAAATTTAAGCTCAGTTATGTTTATGCCCACGATACTTTAACTTCTGAGCTGTAATAGTATCTATAATAACCCATAACAATCACCCCAGAAATAGACTTGGCTTAATTCTCTTCCTTCGTTTTGTTTTGGAGTGAAATATGACCTAGACAGATTTCAAGAGATCTACCTTCTAAGATTATTGTTTGAGAGTGATTACTTCAGGACATTAAGTAAGATGTGGGACTGTTTTAGTAAAAAAAAGCAGGTTTAGAAACATCTGTGTTTGTTTGATAAAGCACAATTTATCAAACAAACAATTAATTTTGTTTTTTGGTTAAAAGAATGATGTTATGTAAGGATGCACCATGATAACCTGCTGCACAGACACATACCAGATAGGACTGACACATTCCAGATCTTTCTGGCCTGTTCTGTTTTTCTGGCAGCTCTGGGGACAATCATCTAACTTTGGTATGCGTGTGCCTCTGCTGGTAAGAATAAACATGTGCTGCAAGACAGGAGGCATTTATACTAAAATTCCTACTGGATGAGGGCATCATTTTGTAAATTAATGATGGAATGTCTTTGTTATTTCAAAAATGTTTATTGTGTTATGTGTATGTGGGCATCTACTGTCAATCAGCATATTTTTAGAAAGGAGAATATGTCTGTAGTGTTATTGCTTTAAACATTTGCAATCTTTAAACATTTTAGCAACTGCACTAAAATGTCAAGCAAAACTTTGTTTTAACATATTGTTCAACATATTGCATTACTTTTTTGTATGTTTAAATAAAAGAGTGCAGTTAGCAAAATTATAATCATCTTGTCTTTTTTGTCATTTGATTAAAAACTTCTTGGTCCATTGTACACAAAAAAGCATTGGATGAGGCCCAATGTTATATAAACCACCTTTCACCTAAACCCCAACCTCATTAGCCCGTTTCTCTCGCTCTTTCACTCTCTTTCATTGAGAAGATTTTTGGCAACATCCCATCTACCCTTATATTTCACAAACATAGTGGCTTTGTCTAATTTTCCTATGGTTCTGACTATGTGCTTTCAAGCTAAATTGTGTGAACCCTTGTTCATATTTTTGGTATTGAGAGCGAAGCAAACCATTAGTCTGAAAGACAAAACTAAAAAGATGACGGATAAAGACTTTCTCATTTAATTGTAATTTTTCCTTGAATAGTTTTTGTGCTTGTGGAAGACTTATCCCTCCAAACTTTTAATTATTGATAACACTTTACAATAAGTATTGTATTAGTTAACGTTAGTTAATGCAGTTCATGAACAATATAGATTTCAGCATTTATTAATCTATGTTAATGTCAATGCAGCTACTTATGTTATCAGATGTAACATTTAATTTTAAAAATATTTTAATGCTTTCACTAAAGGCTGAAATTACCAAAAACTAAGATTAATAAATATTTAATAAGTATTGTTCATTGGTTAGTTTATGTTCGAGAATGCATTAACTAATTGTTAACTAATACAACCTTAATGTAGGCCTAAAGTGTTACCAAATTATTGTTTTACTTTAATAAACGTTTGGAAGGCTACAGACTACTTGACTTACTCAACGTAACGAACCACGTATACGTTAGCGTATTTAGACAGGTGTTAATACTAAATGAGTGACAATAATGATTTGCTGAATTTCTTAAGATAGGGATGATGTCATCTTTAAAGCTCCAAGCTGGATGGCGGCGGCGAGGGGAGGTGTTTAACTTGGATGTCATCTTTAAAGCACTAAGCTGGATCACGGCGGAGGGAGGAGTTTAACTCTCAGCTGACACTGAAATTTTAAAACTAGTTTAAACTAAGTTCAGGAGAACAAAACCGGTGGAGCGGCATACGTGTTTCTCAGCTGAACTCATTAGTATTATAAATGAAAAGCTCGAGACAATCAGCAGAATGCACTGGGACCAAGTGCTGCGGGTGAATAATAGTAAGGTGAGAAGAAAGATCGACCTTTTTGTCTTTAATCTTAGCTGTCACGGTTAGCAGTCTGTACAGTATGTAATAGATTACAGCGTTTAAACAGATTTATTGTTTATCTAAAACATTTGTGTTTTGTGTGTTTGTGCATCACCGATTTGTCATAAGAGGCTGAATCCAGCTTCTTATGCTCAGCTTCTTATTGACAACATCCATTCCAGTTTCTTATTCACGTTCAATTTAGGGACCGTCTCGCAATTCTGTTTGCGCTTTTTTGTTTACTTACAGGAATGAACAGTGAACGAGTTTGAGATAAGTGAAAAATAAATGCACCTAAAAATGTAAATTAATTGTTAAACAAACTGAGCGAGCGCGAGAGAGACTGTCAAAATGAAGGCAAGAATGATTATGTAATCTTTGGGAGTAAAAATAACAAGTGTACGAAGTGTACACACATAAATGTTAATATAATATAAAAAATGAATACATTAATCAAATTACCATTAAAACCATTGTATTGTGACGATTCATTTAAATGAGCCATTGCCCTGTTGGACCAATTGGAGGCACTACATCTCAGTTGTCTCTTTGGGTGTGTTAAATGTTTAAAAAGGGGTTATACCCAGTGCTCCTTTTTATCACCAAGCAAAAAACCAAACTGTTACAGGATACCAGGTGATAGATGGAGACAAACACGGTAAGTAGTTAAATGCAGATGGTTTACTGAATGATAAGCAGAACATGAAGACATCCAACGGAACAAACACAGGTAATCCAGATAACAGACATCCAACAGAAAACAATCCAGATATCGAAACAGGTCAGACAGATGATGCGTGGGTTAGGGAATAAAACTCCATACAGAAACGTACAAACAAGAACTCGCCAAGACAGAGAGTCCATAAATAGTGTCCGGGTAATAAACAACAGGTGAAAACAATGATGATGATGGCTGACAGGTGACAATAATCAAATATAGAGGACGGTGCTGGTGCAAAGGGTTCTGGGAACTGGAGTCCAAGGGGAGGTGCAGGGTGAAATTGTGACACAAACATTATTACAACACAGTTTTAAAGTCATGCACCCATTAACTTTGCATATGTGACAATACTTCTGAATGAGCCATTGCACTGTTGGACCAATTAAAGGCACCATATAAAATTTTAAGAATGCCTAATAACCAGTGTTCCTTTCTATCACCATGCAAAAAAACAAACATTATTATAGCACAGCATTTGAATGAGCCATTGCAATGTTGGACCAGTTAGAGGTGTTTTAGCTCATCTGTACTGTAACTTTAAAACGGTGCTGTAATAATGTTGGCTTTTTGCAAGAAACATTTAACCTGTTGAGCCGCACTAGTTCGTGCATGGTATAGACGTCACTACCTGTTTCGTTGTTTACAATGACAATATAAACTACTTTCTAAAAACGTTAATAATATTGACAAACTATACATCGTTTTAAAGTTCTAAGGATATAGAGTCAGGATATGGTTTCTGTTTTGGGATAAAGATACTCCAGCAACAGTAATATAGTAATTTGTGACAGACGCCCAAATTACAACACGCAAAATAAAAACGGGACTTCGGGAATCCAATCTGCTGCAGAGCTGAAGAAAGTCCATAGAAACAGTCTAGTGCAATACATCCAATAGCTCTTTTTGTCCATAAAAGCATATAATTCATATAATATTGATATATAATCCATTGTTTACATCAGATTCCGCTTGAACAGCCTGCCCTCCATCATTGTTTTTCAAGAGAATAAAAGTTTGTCCATAGTTTGTTTTTAAAAATAGCGCGGTAGTTTTAGTGATAAAGTCCAAACAGTGCGGTCGGAAAAAGTGATCGTTCTCTTGTTCCTCCGCGAGCCAATGATCTAATGGAAAAATACTGACAGACAAAACATGTAGCCAGTGAGAAGACGATTCCAACGGTGTGCGTGGTGTTTATCTTCCACATGTAAAAAAGTTTTTTTTATTCATCACTGAACCATTTACAAATCTGACCCACCTGTTCAAGCTGTAGGAATGCCTAAACGACTTAAGAAATGTTAACAGCAAGATGGTATAAAACTGGGCACCAAACTGTAAGGAAGGTGTCAAACCGTAAGGGTTCCTGAGTTTGGGCACCAAAACTGTTATTCTTTGTCAATTACCATCCTTCTGCTACTTATACCAACGACGGAAATAAGCGCAGTTATTAAATAAAGTAGCTAAATATGTGGGAGAGCATTGCTATAATGTGACTATGTTGTAGAGCTGCACGATTAATCGTTAAAGGATCGCGATCTCGATTCAAACACCCATACGATCTCATTAATACATTTCAACGATTTTTCGTTGGCGTTGGTGATTCTGCAGAAGCAGAGAAAGCAGTAGCCTATAAAACTTGTTTTCCATTTTACTGGGCTACTTTTTCATTATTCTTTTTGTGTAAGGGTAAGTTAGGAGCATTAACACCCAAATCGCGAGTGCAAAGGACAAACACGTGCTTACTGTATGTGTGTTTACAAAAACCTATGATAAATAATGCAGTGCCTTTGAAAAATGAGGTCTTATTATGACCCTGGTTAGAAATATTCAAATGATCAGAAGTACTGGGATAAAATTTCGGATATAAACACTAATGTCTATGTGATCAAAACATTCACATCACATTTTGAACGTAAATTGGCGCTTCAAATAATGCATTTATCGATTACATTGTTTCGCCACTAGGTGGAGACAACGACTCTAAAAAAATTATTTTTCATGAATCAATCATTTAATGCTGATTCATCCAGTAATTGATCAAGTGAAATATTTATTAGTGAGTAATAAAAAATCATTAAAACGGATTTAGAAATCATTAAGATGAAACAATTTAAATATACTGCAGCAATTGATATTTAGTAAATTTACTTATAGTTGCTGTTCAGAATCGTGGGAGAATCGTGATCTCTATTAAAGGGAAATTGTATTCATAAATGTTTTAACTTTCTTTTACAGAGTTCAACATTAATCATTATCTACTCTGATATATTCTTGTGTCTTTAATAACCATTATTTACTATCATATATTCTGGTGTTGATATTAATCATTATAATAACATTAATCAGTAAAACAATATTAATCACTATTCGCTCTTATATATTCATAGTCTTGTGTGCTTGTATGAAATGCTTGCCAGTGGAAATTTACCAAGGAGAGAGAAGGACCGGTATAACCATATATACCTGTAGAGTGTTCTATCTTAGGTCGAAGTGCCCTAAGCACTCCAAGTATGTGTCTTAACCCTGAATTTGTGCAGACCAAGATCTATCTTTGCAGACTAAGCAGAAGATAACAATGACCAAATATGAGAAGATGCCTACCAGAAGGGTGGAGAGGTGCCACCTGCTAACCTTGGGGAGAGGAGACCATAAAAATTGGGTTTTGAGGGATAGACAGGGTTCATTCGGTCGTATTGGTCGATTGGTGAACTCTTAGGATTATATAATTAGGGACAGAATTGAACCCAGAGCTCTGCATATTTTCTTCAAGTGTGATATTCTTTAATATATTTTTGATTGTTAAAATAAATCTTTTTAAAGATATTTTTTGAGTCTTCCTTCCTGAATAAACGAACATGCGGACTTGAAGGATTAAGTGCCAAGTCCAACACTATTTGAAACAAAAAATCGTGATTCTCAATTTAGCCAGAATCGTGCAGCTCTACTATGTTGTATTGCTGAAGGTAGCGTCTAGATATTAACATTAAATCCAAACTAGTTTGTAGTTTTGTAAGGTTTAATGACAGTTCTAACTTAAGATTACAATAGAAAATGGTTACACTACAAATGCATGAAATTAACTGTGTTTAGAATGTATAAGATATTACCTGAGTAAAAGAGAAAAGAAGATAGAAGAAAGGAGAGTGTAAGAAAAGAAAGAGATGAATCTGAAAGTTTGGCCTAGTGGCCTGAACCTCAAAGCTCAAGTAAAGAAGAAAAGCATAAAGTCAGGACAGAATCCAAGAGCAGAGCTCAAGGAGAACAGTCCTCAGGAAAAGAAGAGAGAAAAGACCCAGAGCATTTCTTACATTTCCATTTTATCCTTTCCTTGACCATGTGACTAATCCCAACCTGATACATTCAAACTGACCAATTAGAAGACCACCTTCAACCCCCACTGTACTGTATAAACATCTGAGGGCAATAGCCACAGATCACTATCAGCACCCCTGTGAGCTTAGAAATGCAAATGGTACCTTTTGGCAAAGAAATGGGGGTTGTGACAGAAATAAAATTAAAAAAAGTTAATAACATAAATAAATTCCTGTTAATTTCCAGTCCTACGTAATGTATCTGTATGTATGTACAAACCCGATTCCAAAAAAGTTGGGACACTGTACAAATTGTGAATAAAAAAGGAATGCAATAATTTACAAATCTCATAAACTTATATTTTATTCACAATAGAATATAGATAACATATCAAATGTTGAAAGTGAGACATTTTGAAATGTCAAGCCAAATATTGGCTCATTTTGGATTTCATGAGAGCTACACATTCCAAAAAAGTTGGGACAAGTAGCAATAAGAGGCCGGAAAAGTTAAATGTACATATAAGGAACAGCTGGAGGACCAATTTGCAACTTATTTGGTCAATTGGCAACATGATTGGGTATAAAAAGAGCCTCTCACAGTGGCAATGTCTTTCAGAAGTCAAGATGGGCAAAGGATCACCAATTCCCCCAATGCTGCGGCGAAAAATAATGGAGCAATATCAGAAAGGAGTTTGAAGTTATCATCATCTACAGTGCATAATATCATCCAAAGATTCAGAGAATCTGGAACAATCTCTGTGCGTAAGAGTCAAGGCCGGAAAACCATACTGGATGCCCGTGATCTTCGGGCCCTTAGATGGCACAGCATCACATACAGGAATGCTACTGTAATGAAAATCACAACATGGGCTCAGGAATACTTCCAAAAAACATTGTCGGTGAACACAATCCACCGTGCCATTCACCGTTGCTGGCGAAAAAGGTCAAAAAAGAAGCCATATCTAAACATGATCCAGAAGCGCAGGCGTTTTCTCTGGGCCAAGGCTCATTTAAAATGGACTGTGGCAAAGTGGAAAACTGTTCTGTGGTCAGATGAATCAAAATTTGAAGTTCTTTTTGGAAAACTTTAAATTTTACAAAACTTTTCCATGTCATCTGGCCTAAAGAGGACAAGGACAACCCAAGTTGTTATCAGTGCTCAGTTCAGAAGCCTAATCCAAGTTCTAGAACAACATATGCTCCCATCCAGACGTCGTCTCTTTCAGAGAAGACCTTGCATTTTCCAACATGACAATACCAGACCACATACTGCATCAATTACAACATCATGGCTGCGTTTAAGAAGGATCCAGGTACTGAAATGGCCAGCCTGCAGTCCAGATCTTTCACCCATAGAAAACATTTGGCGCATCATAAAGAGGAAGATGGTAAACATGGTCTTGTCCCAACTTTGAGATGTTGATGCCATGAAATTTAAACTTATTTTCCCCTTAAAATTATACATTTTCTCATTTTAAACGTTTCATGTGTCATCTATGTTGTATTCTGAATAAAATATTGAAATTTGAAACTTCCACATCCATTGCATTCTGTTTTTATTCACAATTTGTTACAGAGTCACAACTTTTTTGGACTCGGGTTTGTAAACAAAAGACGTTTTAGGCTGCATCTGGATATTTAGGCTGCATAGCTAGTCATCAGTGTAATATCATCATATGTAAAGAAATAAAAGACTGAAGACTGGGTGCATCCTGTATGGCCAGCCATCAGTGTAATATCAGCATATGTAAAGAAACAAAAGACTGTTTTTATATTTAAATAAAATATTTTAAAATAAAATACGAGTTTAAATGTGTAATTACTTTAAGATGTTATCACTATTATGCTTATACTCCAAAGGGTTTAGGAAGAGCAATCATTTAAGTGAAAGTAGGCAATTTTCATGGGTTGGGCTTAAAATGGGGGTGTGCTTCATAAGGTTAATGCACCCAAATAGACAGCTGAGATATAGTGCCTCCAATTGGTCCAACAGTGCAATGGCTCATTCAGATGTATTGTCAAATATTGTCACAAGTTCATGGGTGCATAACTTTAAAACAGTGCTGTGCATGTTTAGGTGCCTTTATTTTTCTCTCTCTCATCTTAAAATCGTTCACCGTTCATTCCTGTAAATAAACAAAAAAGCAGCACTTTCCATTACAAAAACAGAATTGTGAGACTGTCCCTAAATTGAGCATGAAAAAGAAACTGGCAAAACAGAAGAGTAGCATCTTTTAAGGTGGAACGGATAGCGTCAATAAGAAGCTGTGAATAAAAATCTGGATTCAGCCTTATATTTGACATTCAGGCGTGTGCTGCACCTGTGTCATTTCCTTTTGTATGAGGCAAATAGCTTTGTTTTCATTTCGTAATAAATGTTTTAGTTAGCCCATGATCAATTATTTTTACTGAAAAAAATCACAAGACCGAGTGGCGGATAAAGAATAGGGTCTTGGCCAGTTAACTGTAGGCAAGTCTCACTGCAGGCAAGTTGCATAGTCATTTAGATGTTGACATTTCATAGCCTGACTGCATGCATACTGATTGCATGGTGATTGTTCCTCAGTAATTCGTTTTGCCCTTTTCTTTTCCTTGACCCACATTCCTTTCTTTTGCCCATTTATCTTCATTGCTGCATCTAGACTGAGAGGCTAGATGTCAATGTTACCCAAGCTGTGGTGTTTCCATCGTTTGGGGCTTATGGTTCATTGGTGGGGTCAGAGGAAGCCAGTTTAGACGCACCACGCACACAGCAGACAATTTTGCAGGTGCAGCAGAAGATCTTGAAACTTACTGAGCAGCTGCGCATTGAGCAGGCAGCTCGGGATGAGATTGTGGCAGAGTACCTTAAGCTGGCAGGCAATGCCAGTGACAAGCAGCAGAGCATCCGTATCAAACAGGTGGGCCATTTTCAAAATATGGTGACAAACCTGTCCCTACACATTTAGGGCCTGAAAAAAACCTTTTATATAAAAAATCCACCCTAATAATTATAATTATTTAAGTCTGTGAAGGTTTGTCTGTTTTGCTAAATTAATTTCCTTTGTATTTGAAAAAATATATGTCCCCCTGCATTTGTTTAACCCCTTTGTATTGTGTATAAATATGGAATGTAAATCCTGCTCAATTTAAATAAATAAATTAAGTGATGAAAATAAAAATTAAAACCAGATTAAGCATTTCATTTTAGAAAACTCTGTACAGTAACTGCTTCATTCATTTTAATATTGGCAGTCTTGCCTCAATTTGACAGGAAGCGCTGTTACTATAAAAATGAAATTATTTCATTTTATTAAATTATTTCATTTTATTTTCCATTTTGGCATATATTTTGCGCACAGTTTTCTATAATGAAATGCTTAATCTGGTTTTTATTTTTATTTTCATCAATTAATTTATTTATTTAAATTTGGCAGGTTTTACATTTCATATATAAACATTTCTTTTCGTTTTTTTAATGAACTTAACCATATAAAAACAAACACAAGGCTTAATACAGTAAATTCATAAAAATAAAATAATTATTAATTAATATAAATAATTTTAAAGGAATATCTGTCCTTTGATTTTGTGTCATTGGTGTTATTGGTGAAACAAACTATTATTTTGGATTAATCAACAAAATAAATAATAAAATAAAAGAAAGAAAATAGCTAGCTAGAAAAAACAAGCTAGTAAAAACAAGCTTGATCTGTTGTCTCTTGGGCAAGACTTTTAATCCAAATGACTTTTAATCCAAATAGTATTTTTGTCTAGCATGCATATGTATGGTTAAAATTGTACTTTATTTTCATCGTCTTTGTGTCTTTCTTTATTCAAATCACTTTCATTATTTTCTGGCTATTATGTTTTCATTTTTTAATAATGTATTTTAGTATGTATCTTTTATTAAACACTAAAAGGGTTCCTCTTTAGGTATTTGAAAAGAAAAACCGGAAGATGGCAGCCAGCATCGCCCAGCTGCAACGCAAGCTAGAACACTACCATCGACACCTGCATGACGCTGAGCATAGCGGTATTCAGAAGCAGCCTAAAGATGTCCTGCGGGACATGCAGCAAGGTCTGCGAGATGTCATTACAAGTCTCAGTGAAGGGGTCGTAGACAGTGTTAAAGGTGGCCTGTCAAGCTTTTCTCTTGCCACACACTCTGCCACTGGTACTGTGGCCTCTAAACCTTGTGAGATGGTATCATTGATTCGCAACAAGTTTGGAAGTGCTGACAACATAAAATTGCTAAAGAATGGCATGGAGGATGGTGAGGACAGCATTACTACCAGAGGGTGCTCTCTGGGATCATCTGGAGGCCATCTGCAGTCAAGTCCAAAATTTGGAAGTGACGAGGATTGTTCAAGCGCTACCTCTGGATCGGTGGGAGCCAACAGCATCACAGAAGGTCCTGGAGGCCCACACAGCTCAAGGGGGAACTCATTGGAGAGGGGACACAGTGGAAGTTTGGACATGCTAATGCAGGAGGTGCAGGATCTGCATGATGCACAAGCACGGCTAGAAGATACAATGAAAAATCTTAAGGGCAACTATCTTAAAGAGTGCACACTAATGATGCAGGCCTTGCGAGAGGAGAGATTTAGGTATATACACACACCAGGGGTTATTAAAAGATTTATTTTGGTTTTCAATTTGGCAGTGAATTTGTAACTGCCATCACTGTGGTGTTGTCAGTGCATTTATAATTTGACAGTATATACAGCTGATAAGATATCAAATGGGCTGCACAGTAAACAATTATTTACTGAATTTCCCAAAGTTTGTTATGTATATTTGCATTAATGCATTTGACCGACTTATTTATCTCAATGACTTAACGAATAGTATGTGTTTTGTAGAAAGCTAACCTATAGCTTTGCCTAATCCAGTGCTTTGCCATTTGAGCTACAGGAACACTGAAAGATCATACAGCACTGACTGAAAAGACATTTCTCTTTTTTTGCCTAATTTTAGGTTGCATCATTTTGCACATTCATAGTTTTAGTTGATCTTTTTTTTTAAAATATATTTTCACTTCTGATTTTTTTATTAGTCAATAACAATACTTTAAATAACCTACACAAAACATCATGCAGATAAGCACAGCGTGTGACATAAAATGCCAGGACAATCACTCTCAAGACTCAAGAATAAATATGGAAAAAAATGTATAACAATAAACATACACAAAACAAATTTATAAAAAATGTTAATGATATATTTTTTAAAATACCTAAAAAAAAACCCCAATGTTGTTCCAAACCTGTATTCTGTTAGTTTGTTTCTTCTTCTACTTTCGGCTGTTGCTTTTTAGGGGTCGCCACAGCAAATCATCAGTTGCCATCTAACTCTATCCTTGGCATCCTCAACTCTCACACCAACTAACTTCATGTCCTCTTTTATCACATCCGTATATCTCCTCTTTGGCCTTCCCAAAGAGGTTGTGTGTTCTACTACTCCAACCAGCCTGCACTTGCATCTTCACCTCTTTTCCACTTTCCCTGTTGCACTGAACTGTTGACCCCAAGTACTTAAACTCCTGTACCTTCTTGACCTTAGCCCCCTGTAACCTCACTGTTCTACTTCCGACCCTCTCATTTATACACATGTATTCTGTCTTGCTATGACTGACTCTGCTCTCTGCTTCCACTACAAATCACAATGTCATCCGCAAACATCATTGTCCATGGAGATTCCTGTCTGACTTTATCTGTCAACCTGTCCATCACCAAAACAAACAAGAAGGGACTGAAAGCTGATCCTTGGTGTAGCCCCACCTACACCTTAAACTCCTCTGTCTGACCTATAGCATATCTCACTACTGTCATACTCATTTTATACATATCCTGAACTACTCTGATATACGTATCTGCCACGCCTGACATCCTATTGCAATACCAAAGCTCCTCTCTCGGCACCCTGTCATATGCTTTCTCTAGATCCACAACAACGCACTGCAGCTCCTTCTGACCATCTCTGTATTTCTCCATAAACATTCTCAGATCACAAATTGCATCTGTAGTGCTCTTTCTGGGCATAAAGCCATACTGCTGCTCACAAATATCAACTTCCTTTCTTAGCCTAGCTTCTACAACTCTTTTCCTTAGCTTCTTTGTGTGGCTCATCAACTTTATACCTCTGTAGTTGCTACAACTCTGCACATCACACTTGTTCTTGAAGATCAGCACTAAAACACTTCTCCTCCATTCTTCAGTCATCTTCTCACTCTCTAAAATCCTGTTGAACAAACTAAAAAGAAACTCTACTGCTGTCTCTCCTAGACAATTCCACACCTCCAGTGTCATCTGGACCAACCACATTTCCACTCTTCATTTTTCTTAGAGCCTTCCTCACTTCATCCTTTCTAATCTTTGCCACTTCCTGCTCTACAATAATCACCTTACCTGTCTACTTTCTTCAGTCCTTTCTAAATCCCACTTCTTTTTAGCTAGCCTCTTCCTTTGAATGTTGTCTTGTACTTCCTCATTCCACCACCTTATCTTCTTTCCTCTGTCCCGATGACACACCTAGCACCTTCCTACCTGTCTCCTTGATCACTTTTGCTGTGTAGTTGTAGTTTTCCAGTCTTCTGAAATATCTTCCTGACTACCCGAGGCCTGTCTCAGAATTCCTCACAGCATTTTTCCTTTTTCAACTTCCACCACTTGGTCTTTTTTCCATCTTTTCTCTACTCTTTTTCCTCACCACCATAGACATCCTACACATCACCATCCGGTGCTGTCTGGCTACACTCTCTCCTACCACTACTTTGCAGTCACTTATCTCTCTCAGATTGCCTCGTTAACATAGAATGTAGTCAACCTGTCTGAAGATTTACAGTTAACACGTGAAGCTCCAAAAACAACACAAAACAATAAACTAACTTAAACCTTAGGATCTACATCCTAAGGATGTCCCTTAGGATCTTTGCATTTATAGCACAGTGTTGATTTGTCTTCATTACTTTGCAAAAACACAGCCAAAAAAAACTAGATGCCGGTGTCCAATTTTTGAAGAGGGATTCCTCGTGATACAATACACATACATATGCTATGATCCAATACATATTTATACATCACATCATAACTGGGTCTCAGATTTAGTGCACCAAACATTTTCCAGACATTTCCCTTGTTTAAAAGAACAGAATAAAGTCATATGGGTTACGTAAAGAGAACATAAATAATGGCATTTTTTGTCTATAATGTGTATGTTTGCAGGTGTGAGCGTTTAGAGGAACAGCTAAATGATCTTACTGAACTTCATCAGAATGAGATCTTGAACCTGAAACAGGAACTGGCCAGCATGGAGGAGAAGATCGCTTATCAGTCCAATGAGAGGGCCCGTGACTTACAGGTGGTGTATGTGCGTGTGTGCATACGTGTTTTCATGCAAAGTTCACCTGCAAATTGGATTAGGATTGGTAAGAACAGTTTGGGTGCAGCTTCAGAGATATTCATATAAAACACTACAGGTTACATTTAAGCTAATAGCAAGTGTTTATTAAATAAATACTGGAACACTGTTAATAGTAAATCTAAATAAGAGGATTTAGATTATTTTCGGGTAAGTACTTGAGCGATATCAAATAAGGTCATCTAGGTTCAGACAGAATTGGGTCAGCAAATGCATAACACCACCAAGAGATATACTGGACTGCCCTTTATTGGTGAAATTTACTTTTACTGATTAACAGTAGTTAGAATAACATAACATTTGTTATTGCATGACATTATTTACATTCCCTTACAGGAAAGGCACATGAAATGCACATGTGCAAAAACACATGGGTGAAAAACACATGTGAACAACATTAATTACTCATTTCTTTTCATTCTTTCTTATTTAACTTTTGTGTGAATCTAATGTAAATTCCCATGTAAAAACCCATATGATTACATGTGAAATGTGTGATAGCATGTGATGTCGTCACATGTGGTCCAACAGGTTTTTAGATGTGATCTTGGGGAATTTGGGATTCACACAAGAGTGTTCCAAAAACATTTCACATGTGGTTTTGCAAATGAGAAATTAATGTTGTTCACATGTGAAAAATGTGCAATTCATGTTTTCTGTAAGGGTTGCATGTTTATTTTAGTAAAGGTTGCGTCCAAGTCTTGTGACAAGTTTTAAGAGTCTCATTAATAATGATTTAAGAAAGAGATTTATCAGATTGACATGACATCTGGTTATTCCTCACTTTGAAACTGGAAAATTAATCAAAACACACTTTCTATAATGTGTACAGTAAGCAGACTGCCTAATCAATAGAATGCTTTTTTTAAATAACCTGTGGGTCTAAAGTACATTGTGGGTCTCTCTCTCTGTTTACATTTTCTTATGTAGGAGGCTCTAGAGGCTTGTCAGACACGCATTTTCAAGATGGAGCTGCAGCAAGTGGTCCAGTTGGAGGGTTTGGAGAATGCTACAGCACGCACTTTGCTTGGCAAACTCATCAATGTACTGCTGGGTCTTATGGCCGTCCTGCTTGTCTTTGTGTCCACTGTCGCCAACTGCATCATCCCACTGATGAAGACGCAACTCCGCTCTGCTTCCTTACTGCTTCTCTTTCTCCTTTTTGCAGTCCTTTGGAGGAACTGGGACACCTTCTCAGGACACACCTACCGCATTCTCTACACTCTTAGATGAATAGCAAGGCTCTTGTTTGATTGAGGGAGATACCAGCCAATTTCCTACTAGTTCAATGTTAAAGGAACTTGTTGAAGGCTGTTAACAGCAAAAATTTCAATTCAATTCTCAATTTTCGCATTGAATGTCTTTGGCACATTGCTTTTTCCTCACAATTTTAGTTTTTTAATATTATTTGTATTTCTAATGTAATTATTATTTTTAACTGTGATTTTAGTTTAGTTTAGTTACTGAACGTTATGAACGTTTAACTGTGATGTGTAGCAGTGTTATCTTTTCTATTATCACTGTATTTACTGTGCTGGAGCGTGAATGAAGAACTTCTGTTTTGGAAGACACCTTCTTCTAGGATGAAATTGATGCACCAGTTGACCTCTGGAACTTTACTAATGTTTTTACATTATTGCTTCACAAAAACACAGTTTTAATTAAAAAATGTATTAAATTAAAGTATTTATGTTTAGACATTGCATTTTGATATGAATAATGATGAACTCATGATCTATAAGCATCTGATCAGAACTGTTATTGTTAAATAAAACTGTTGTCATTAAATATCAGCTGTTTATGCTGATTTATGATAATGCATGTTCTACACCAAGGGTCCCCAAGTTCGGTCCAGGTCCAACTTTGTGTACCCCTGTTCTACACAGTTGATCAAATCAGCTCACATTTAAATTTCTGTGAATGCTGACTTGAAGGCTCGACAACCCGTAAAGAGGTAGCACAGTTGTCTGACTAGAAATTACTTATCTACACAGTTGTGTAGATAATTGTACTAAACACAATTGTACTAAATAATACCTTTTTCTGTCAGTACAAGTGTATTCAAGCTCAGGGAAATGACCCTAGACCTTGCACACATTGCTGCAGTATATTATTTCGCCACAAAATCCTTACATGTGTGTGTGGATAAAAAAATTGACCCCATTTTAGTGCCTTTTAACTCTTTATGACAACATTCTTTATTAAACTTTATAAAAAAATTAAATTTATAACTGGAGTGTTGGGGGTGATACTTTTTGCATGTGTTTGAATCCACTCGTCAGTCACACACTAAGATAGTAACAACAGTAAGTCAAGCAGTATGTTAAACTGCCATTGTGCACAATTAACAATTGATCGAGAACTACTGAGAATAATTACAATTACAAAAGCATTTCAATGAGACATCTTTGGAAAAAAGGTGACAATTTGTTAAAGAATCACAAAAAACTTTTTCTCTTTAAGAGAGAAAAAAAAAACCTGACATGACGTGTTATAGTTGCAATCCGTAGCATGTGCAATCCGTAATAAAGGAAACAATTTGCCATTGATCGCATCTATAACTCGCTATGCAGTTTACAGGATACAGAGACATACATTGTAGGATACAGAAAATTACTTTAGAGAGTGAATAAAATGTTATATGTGAAGTGTAATGTAGTAGATTTGATTGTAATTTACAGGTGCAGGAGGTTGTCCTGGGTGGTCGTCATTTAGCAGCACCAGGATGGACATCAGGTGGGGCAGTGTTGTGCCAGCTGGAACTCATTCCTCGGGATACCTCGGAGAGAGAGAGAGAGAGAGAGAGAGAGAGAGAGAGAGAGAGAGAGAGAGAGGGGGACAGAACAGAGTAGCATTAGCGTAGCAGCCGTTCCTATGTAGATGTAGGCAGTTATATGTGATAACACATGCAGTATGTAGTATCTGTGTGTGCCCGGTTCCAGTTGAGTTAACTATTGCGGCCTTAGAGAGTTGGAACTGAGATTATGTGAATGCGAGGCTAAAGAGATAAGTCTTTAATTTACTTTTAAACAGTTCGAGTGTGTCTGAGTCCCGGACTTTACTGGGAAGGTCATTCCATAGTTTTGGTGCTAAGTAGGAGAAGGATCTTCCACCTTTAGATTTTTTTGATATTCTTGGAACTATTAACAGCCCGCCATTTTGTGAATGCAATGTCCGTGATGGATTGTATGCTGATAGTAGTTCATGGAGGTATAACGGTGCTAAGCCATTTAGGGCTTTGTATGTAATTAACAGAATTTTGAAATGTATGCGATACTTTACAGGTAGCCAGTGCAGTGTTGCTAGGAGTGGACTTATGTGGTCATACTTTTTTGATCTAGTGAGAACTCTAGCAGCTGCATTTTGAACCAGCTGAAGCTTATTTATTTGCTTTGCATGACATCCCCCCAGTAATGAATTACAGTAGTCAATTCTGGAGGTCATAAATACGTGGATTAGCTTCTTTATATCCGAGACAGACAGCATGTGTCGCATCTTTGAAATATTTCTAAGGTGAAAAAATGCAGTTCGGCATACATTGGAAATGTGACCATCGAAAGACAGGTTCTTATCTAGAATCACACCTAGGTTCTTGACTGCGGAAGAAGAGACAATGGTGCAGCCTTCTATAGAGATGTTGTGGACTATCGTGTCGTGTTTGGAGCTATTGGGTTCAATAATCAGAACCTCTGTCTTGTTGGAGTTAAGTAGAAGGAAGTTGTTTGCCATCCATTTTCTAATATCGTTGATACAGTCTATTAGCTTAGAAAAACAGTGAGTTTTGTCAGGTTCTGAGGAAATATAAAGCTGGGTATCGTCAGCGTAACAGTGGAAGTTGATGTCATGTTTCTTAATAATATCTCCGAGGGGAAGCATATATAGTGCGAAGACAATGGGACCAAGAACTGATCCCTGTGGTACGCCGTATTTTACCTGAGAGTAATAAGATTTTTCCTCGTTAGCATAGACAAAGTGGTAGCGATCAGTTAAATAAGATTTGAACCAGGCTAAGGCTTGACCATTTATGCCAACAAGGTTTTCCAGTCTATCGAGTAAGATTGTATGATCTATTGTATCAAAAGCTGCACTGAGGTCGAGTAATATAAGAATAGATGTTTCACCGCGATCTGATGCTAGAAGGAGGTCATTTGTCACTCTGAGCATGGCTGTTTCTGTGCTGTGATGGGGCCTGAATCCTGATTGAAATTTTTCATAGATGAAAATTTTTTTGCTAGGAATGTCTGTAGTTGTTTGGACACAACCTTTTCCAGTATTTTTGATAAGAAGGGGAGATTAGAGATTGGTCTAAAGTTGGATAGGTCTCCCTGGTCGATATTAGGTTTTTTAATGAGAGGCCTAATAACTGCCATTTTAAAGGCTGCTGGAACATAGCCTAATTCTAAGGATGAATGAATAATATTGAGCACTGGTTCCGAAACTGCAGGAAAAACTTCTTTTAGTAGTTTTGTGGGAATGGGATCTAATATACAGGATGATGATTTTGATGAGTTTATTATTTGTTTGAGTTCATCCATTTTAATAGCATTGAATGATTCTAGTTGTACTATTGGCATGAAGCGGGACGGGATACTATGGGATATAGAGGTGGCTGGCTGTGTAGATGCAATATTGTTTGTACTTGTTGGTACTCTCTTTCCATGCATCGTGCCATACTTCTAGGTTCGTAGTCCTCCATCTACGTTCCATTTTTCTAGTTGCTTTTTTTAGGGCTGTGGTGTGGTTATTATACCACGGTGCTGGCGTTCTTTCTTTTATTCTTTTTAATCTAATAGGTGCGACAACTTCTAAAGTACCTGAAAAGGCTTTGTTTAATGTTTCTGTTACAATGTCAAGATCTTAATTTTTGTTGATTACATTAAGGGTTTGATATAGATTTGGAAGATTGTTAATAAAACTATCTTTAGTGGTAGATATGATTGATCTGCTTGATCTGATCCGAGGTGTAGGACGAGCGGGTTTATCTAAAAGTACAGTATAGGTTATGAGGCAGTGATCTGAAATAGCATCGCTCAGAGGTAATATTTCTATGTTGTTTATGTTTAGTCCAAAAGATAGAATTAGGTCTAGAGTGTGCTTACATTTATGTGTGGGACCTGACACCTTTTGGCTAACACCAAGCGAATCCAGGATATCCATAAAAGCTATACGTAGCGCATCTTTTGGATTATCAATGTGTATGTTAAAGTCACCAACGATTAGAGCTTTATCTACGGTGACTACTAATTCTGACAGAAAATCAGCAAATTCTTTAAGGAAGTCTATATGATGACCCGGTGGTCTGTAAATGGTAGCCATTATGAAGGACAAATGTTTGTTGCGACCGTTTGGGAGTGACATATTTAGCACCATTATTTCAAAGGAGTTAAATTTTCTAGATTTAAGATTAACACAGAATAGGTTGCTATAGATTGTAGCAATACCGCCACCTCTACCTTTCTGACGAGGCTCATGCTTATAGTAAAAGTCTTGTGGAGTAGATTCATTCAGACTGGTAAAATCATCTGTTTTAAGCCAAGTTTCTGTCAGGGACAGCGCATCCAAGTTGTGGTCTGTAATAATTTCGTTGATAATGTGTTCTTTGTTAGAAAGTGACCTGATGTTAAGCAGGCTGAATTTTAGCCATTTAGTTGCATCTATTTGTAGATTGTTTTCTAGTTTAATATTAATTAGGTTTGTGTATTTTGGTTTAGAGTATGCTATATTTTTGCTTGTTCGGGAAGCAGACACAGTCTCTATGTGTTGATATGTGGGTTGTAAAAACTCTATATGCTGTGATTTATGTGGCCTAAGTGACATGTCGAGGCAGCTTGCAGACGGATGGTTAAGCCGATTGGTCTGCTTCCTGACCTGGGCCCTGGATTGTCAGATTTTACTCTTAAGACTATTGTTCAAATTTCTAGAGAGGACAGCAGCTCCTCCCCGGGAGGGGTGGAGGCCGTCTCTCTTTAACAGGTCAGGTCTCCTCCAGAAATATTTCCAGTTGTCTATATAACCTATATTGTTTTCCGGGCACCACTTAGACATCCAGCCATGCAGTGACAGTAGTCTACTGTAGGTCTCATCACCCCGGTAAGCGGGTAGGAGACCAGAGCATATTACGGTGTCTGACAAAGTTTTTGCAACTTCACACATTTCCTTAATATTATATTTAGAGATCTCCGATTGGCGGAGTCTCAATTTTTAAAGTGTCTCAGACATGTTTTTGTAAGATTAACCCTCGGTATGATTTATAGGGGTATGCAAGATATAACATAAAATATTAATATTTACGAAGTAGTAAATATTGTAACTTTAACAAACTTTAAGGTTGCTCAAAAAGGCCTTGTTTAAAACAGTGGTTCTCAAACTGGGGGTTGCGATTACCCTAGATGACGTTCTGTGGGTAGACTACACACCCACACACGCACATGTTGACACGCACCTATGAAGTTATAAAAGAACGTTTGTTTTAGTATGGGGGTCTGCTAAGCTCCTTGCAAACGCTGCCGTGTTGGGATGTGGGTCAATGTTGCTACGATACGCAAATACATTGGGCAGGGTAATTTGCGGCTTCGGAGACTTCCGTTTTCAGGTCCTCCGTGCAGATGTGAATGAACAACCGCAGCACATTCGGCGAATCTGAAGGCACAATCCAACGTGATATTTTGTTGCCAAATAAACGCTGAATTCGTCATTACATTATTTTGCCAATCTTGTAAAGATTACAAATGATTGGCGTGATTGCCTGTCACCGCTGGAGTACGGTAAATAAACAAATAAAGCGGCTTGACACGGGATTCGAACTTGCCTGAAAAAGCATAACGCTTTATCTACATCGCTATGTGATACACGCTGAGCTACATAACTATGACCAAGCCCATGACTTGTCTTTGTAATACTTGTCTTGTATTTTCATTTGATTTTATTTCTGTTCTGGCTAGGCCTTGACTTATAGTCTTGCTCAGTGTGATTACAAAAGAGGGGTATATTCACTCCCATATGTGTGGGGTGTTAAAGGTGTTTTGAATTTTTTTGCAAGTAAGTGTGCTATGTAAGAAAATTGTAATTTCTTTTGGGTTTATTGTATTTATTGGATTTTATTGTATATATATATCATATCAGTTCACCTTTATTAAACACAATGAAGTTATATTTTATATATATATATATATATATATATAAAATATAACTTCATTGTGTTTAATAAAGGTGAACTGTTATTTATAGTAATTTTGTCCTGAGTATATTCATTGAATTGAATAACCGTGCGGGACCTTTGGAATCTCCTACTCCAACTTGGAGTGGCGTAGTCAAAGATGGTTCCAACAAAGATAAACGCATTTAATAGCCCCATCATGCATGTTTAACATGTTTTTTTTATTTGATGTAACAGTTGAAAGTGTAAAGGATACAGCCGAGCTGTTCTGGTAATGTATGTCTCAAGAACATTTTGTTCTTGTTGATTAAATTCATGTTGATTAAATTCATACAGCTTTAAAATGTGAAAATGTAATATGGGGAATCTTGGGGATGAAATGGGGATCTTGGTTACAAATAACATATAAATAACAATGTTTAAAATGTAAGCTCTCTGTGTGTAATAGTTCACATGTTGCAAGTGGGACTGTGAAATTGTGGGTCAGAGAGCAATATGGATCCATATTTTAAGTGTAGAAGAGGAGGTCGTTGGTTTGGGTAAAGCTTTGGTTTGCTGACCGGAAGAAGATGAAAGTGTTGGCCCCTCACATCACGGTGACAGTACTGTAATTCACCAATAGAGGGCACCGTTTACCTGCGTAAACTACAGTGCTGCAAACATCTGTAAAAAACTCTGTGCTGCAGAAGAGTGTGACCATATAAACAAAATGTATTATACTTTGTATAAATATTAAAGGACTGTTTAGACGCACTGTCAGGAAAACACCAGTACCACCAGCCATTTAAACCGGCATACTGATCATCTGCAACTGCCTCACCTAATTAACAGGAAACCACCAGTGCTACCAAGTTAATTTCGAATATATCTGTAGCTGAGGCAGAAGCCGGGTTTAAATCCATGTGCGTGGGTTTATTAAGACAAAATTGAAGCAGGGTCAGGAAACGGGCAAGAGGTCAAAACACAAATAGCAGTACAGCCAGGACTAAAGGTGTGCTATAATGCCCCTTTTTACACAATACAACACATACTAGATTTAGGTTGGCCTTCGCCTTCATCATCAGCTAGGAATCTGGGCGTTTTATTCGACAGTACCTTCTCATTTTTGAAAGCCATGTTGCCAACACCTGTAAAACCTCAAAAACATATCTAAACTGCATCATATGCTATCACTATCGAGTGCAGAAAAGTTAGTTCACGGATTCATGATGTCTAGACTGGATTACTGCAATGCATTATTGGGTGGCTGTCCAGCTAGTCTATTACAAAAGCTCCAACTAGTTCAAAATGCAGCGGCTAGAGTCACAATAACAAAAAAGTTTGAACATATCAGCCCGGTACTGTCAACACTCCACTGGATACCCATTAAGCAATGTATGAACTTTAAGATCTTACTGACTTCTTATAAGGCTCTACATGATTTAGCTCCTCAGTACCTGAGTGAGCTCCTAATACATTACAGTCCCACACGTCCATTACGCTCTCAGGACTCTGGCCTTTTGGTAATACCTAGAATTTCTAAATCAAGTGGTGGTGGTAGATTATTTTCCTATTTAGCACCTAAACTTTGGAATAGTCTTCCTAGTGCTGTGCGGGAGGCAGACACACTCTCGCAGTTTAAATCTAGATTAAATACCTATCTCTTTAACATAGCATACACATAGTCCAACAGTTTACAGTATTTATGCTAATCTCTTTAACTATTTAACTTTTTTGACTAATTAACTACTTATTTATGTCTATGTCTATGTCAGCAGTTTGATGTTATAGCTGCACTCAGTCAACCCAGTCATTCCCTTTCAAGGGAACTCAACAATGGGTCAACGTTTGACGCTATGGGGAACGCCTTTGCGTGACTGCGTCTGAAGCGCGTGTGTAAGATTGCCGAATGGCTAGACTGAACGTCAAGAGCGGGTGACGTCAGGACCAGGAAGCTATAAAAGGACCTTGAACGCACACACATTCAGCTTTTGTGCCTTCAGCTGCGCGTGTGTGTGTGTCTGTTTGCTGAATGAGTTAGAGGCGCTCGAAAACGCCATAAATTAGGGAGTGTGTGTGTTTGAGAGTCAGAAAAAATATGTCTTTTAGAAAGTGTGTACCTCCCTGTGCTCGCTACATCACGAGTGGGGATTCACACTGTTCTGTGTGGTTTGTTTGGGGGTGGATCATGCCCGGACGGTGCTCGAAAAACGCCGACTGTGTGCATTGTGAAGCCCTCCCCATGCGCACTCTCCGATCTAGGCTGGCATGTGTAGATAAACATGCCCAGCCAAGCGGTTCTCGTGGCGGTGACGCCTCTGCCGAGGCAGGGCCCCGCCCTTTCTCCTCCCCTCTCCACTTCGTCCTCTCTCGCTCTCGGGGGCGGGAGTCCACGTTTTCTGCTGTCTTCCTCCGAGGAGGCAGATATGCAGAGCGTGGAAACGGGGGAGAGTGAAGAAACATCACACCCCCCCAGGTATGAGGAGCTTGTAGAGGTGGTAACGCGGGCAGTCGCACAGCTCAAACTCGACTGGCCCGTGGAAGTGCAGAGCGCTCACCAGCCAAGTAAACTGGATGAGTGCTTTCTAAAGCCAAAATCTTCACCTCCCCGCCGGGGCTTACCATTTTTTCCAGACCTGCATAACGAGTTATCAGGTTCTTGGACACGGCCGTACTCAGCCTGTGTGTTTAACACCCGAATGTCTGTGTACTCTAACATTGCAGGGGTGAAAGAGCATGGATACGTTGCGATGCCAGCAGTGGAACAGACGCTCGCGGGCTATCTGTCCCTGTCTTCGGCATCATCCCTGAAAGCCCCGGTACTCCCATTAAAGCCATGCAGAACAATGTCGGCTTTGGTGGGCAAGGCTTATGCCGCAGCAGGTCAAGCTGGAGCGTGCCTACACACTATCTTGATGCTCCAGGCTTACCAGGCAGACCTGCTGCGGGACCTGGATGAGGGCGAGGGTGTGGTCCCGGACACGGTGAAAGAGCTGCGCTGCTCCATTCGTGAAATGGCCAAGGCGGTTGGTACATCTATGTCCGCCTTGGTAGCTATGGAGAAGCACCTCTGGTTAAACCTGTCAGGCATCAGAGCAGCCGACAAAGCCTTGCTGCTCGATGCTCCGTTATCCCCCGCGGGCCTTTTCGGTGGCGCTGTAAACACCGTCGTCGATAGGTTCCGGAAGGCGAAGAACCAAGCTGCGGCTTTTTCTCAGTCCCTTCCTCGCCGTCATCGGGTCGCTGAGGCTGCTGGGCGGGAGCAGCCTCAGTCCTCCAGCTCCTCATATAGATGTAAGCAGAAGGAGAGTGTTAGTTCCCGAACTCCACCACAACGTCAGTGGGGCTCTGGGAGGCACTCTCAACCCCGGCCTTCCCAGCCTTGCCCACCGAGGTGGGTCCCGACCAAGCTCTGGTCATGGAACAGGAAGTACACACACTCCTGGCAAAGGGGGCCATAGAAGTCGTTCCTCCTCCAGAGAGAGAAGCGGGGTTTTACAGCCGCTACTTCATAGTTCCCAAAAAGGATGGGGGCTTGCGTCCTATTCGAAACCTGCGATTCTTGAATCGCTCAGTAAAGAAACTGAAGTTCAAAATGCTTACACTCAGAAAGATTGTGACCCAAATCAGATCTGCGGACTGGTTTGTCACAATAGACATGAAAGACGCATACTTCCATGTCTCCATCCTACCCAAGCACAGGAAGTTCCTGAGGTTCGCTTTCGGGGGCGTAGCGTACCAATATCGGGTGCTTCCCTTCGTTCTGGCCCTGTCACCCCGCACTTTTACGAAATGTGTAGATGCTGCCCTGTCACCTCTGCGTTTACAGGGTATTCGCATACTGAACTACGTAGACGACTGGCTCATTCTGGCCGAGTCGGAGACTTTAGCGGCTCAACATCGAGATGTTGTTCTCGCACATATGAATGTGTTGGGGTTACGGCTGAACGCCAAGAAGAGTTCACTTTCTCCTGTTCAGAGAACCTTCCTAGGCGTAGAATGGGACTCGAGGGTCATGTCTGCACGTCTCACGACAACGCGCATACACTCCATTCAGGCAGCCGTGAAAGGGGTCAAGCTTCATCAACAAGTCACAGTCAAGCACTTTCAATTCAATTCAATTCAATTCAATTCAATTCAATTCAATTCAATTCAATTTTATTTGTATAGCGCTTTTCACAAAGGACATTGTATCAAAGCAGCTTTACATGTAATGACATAGCAGTCAGTGGTCAGGGATTCAAAAAAACTCTTTAGGAGAGAAAAAAACCCCTGACATGACGTGTTATAGGTGCAATCCGTAGCATGTGCAATCCAGAATGGGGGACACAAATTGCCATTGATCGCATCCATAACTCACTATGCAGTTTACAGGATACAGATACAGACATTATAAGATACAGAACTTCACTATAAGAGAGTTAAAAAAATGTTATATGTTAAGTGTAATGTGGTAAATTTGATTTTAATATAACAGGTGCCGGAGGTTGTCCTGGGTAGTCGTCATGAAGCAGCACCAGGGTGGGCATCAGGTGGGGCAGTGTTAGCCAGCTGGAACTCATTCCTCAGGATACCTCGGAGAAAGGGATAGATAGAGAGGGATAGAGAGAGAGAGAGAGAGAAAAGGAGAGAGGAGGAGGGAGAGAAGGACAAAACAGAATTAGCGTAGCAGCCATTCCTATGTTGATTGTAAGCAGTTTTATGTGATATCACATGCAGTATGTATTATGTGTGTATGCCCGGTTCCAGTTGAGGTTAACTATTGCGGCCTTAGAGAGTTGGGTCAAAGATTATGTGAATGCAAGTGTAAACAGATAAGTCTTTCAACTTATACTGGGTCTCATGGCAGCCGCAGCCAACGTAATACCTCTGGGCCTGCTATACATGAGACCTCTGCAGTGGTGGCTCAAGTCGAAGGGGTTTTCCCCGAGGGGGAACCCCTTCCGCACCATTCAGGTGCGGCCACCCACAAGTGTGTGAGGGCACTAGTGGTGTGGAGCAAACCTGGGTTTCTCTCCCAGGGCCCAGTACTGGGGTCAATATGTCATCGTGTAACGCTAATGACAGACGCATCCCAGATGGGCTGGGGAGCGGTAATGGAAGACCGCTCCTCCAGAGGCTTATGGAGGGGCCGCCAGCTCGAGTGGCACATAAATTGTCTAGAGATGATGGTGATACAAATTGCGTTGAGGCAGTTCCTTCCTCGCCTCAGGAACAACCACGTCTTGGTCCTGACGGACAACACGTCAGTGGTTGCATACATCAACCATCAAGGAGGTCTGCGGTCGCGCCCTCTATACAGATTGGCACACCAGATCCTGCTGTGGTCCCAAGAGAGGCTGCTCTCGGTCAGAGCAGCATACATCCCGGGACGGTTGAATGTGAGAGCAGACGCCCTGTCGAGGCAGGGGCCGAGGCCAGGGAAATGGAGACTTCACCCCGAGGTGGTGCAAATGATCTGGGATATTTTTCTCCCAGCAGAAGTGGACCTGTTTGCATCTCTAAAGACAACGCACTCCATTATGGCACTCCATTATCAAAGTCCATTATGGTTCTCCCTAGCACCTCCAGCCCCATTAGGGCTGGATGCTCTCGTTCATCCGTGGCCGAGGCTACGCCTGTACGCCTTTCATTGGCATGGGTCTCTTGGCCAAGGTCGTAGACACCATTTTGCAATCCAGGGCTCCCTCCACGAGGAAGCTGTACGCCTTAAAGTGGGAAGTCTTTACTTCCTGGTGTTCAGGTCGGCGCCAAGATCCAGTTAACTGCCCGATCAGCGTGGTGCTGGAATTCTTGCAAGACCGCTTTTCATCAGGGCTGATGCCCTCTACTATCAAGGTCTATGCGGCAGCTATCTCTGCCTTTCATAGTCTTGTCAATGGCCAGTCTGTGGGTCGAGACCCGCTGGTCATACGCTTCCTTCGTGGCACTAGAAGGCTGAGGCCGGTGTTACGTGCCAGAGTCCCCACTTGGGACCTTTTCTTGTTGGCAGTATCTTCCCTGAAGAGAGTTGTGAAGAGAGTTGGCCAGTCTCCAAGCTCTCTCAGTCTCTCCTTCTTGCCTGGCATTTGCACCAGGCATGGTTAAGGCTTTTCTGTACCCAAGGCAGGCTTATGTGCCTAAAGTACCCACCAATGTGCCGAGGCACATTACATTGCAGGCCTTTTGTCCTCCTCCCTTTAAGGATTCGGACCAGGAAAGAGCTAACCTACTGTGTCCAGTGCAAGCACAGAACGCTTATGTTCTGGACGCTTATGTGCACAGAACTGCTCCCTTAAGAAAGTCTGAGCAGCTGTTTGTATGTTTCGGTCCTCCCAGCACTGGGGTGCCAGCGACCAAACAAACTCTTAGCAAGTGGATAGTCGAGGCTATCTCACTGGCTTATGAAGCTTCTGGACAGCAGTCTCCGCTTTCTGTCAAAGCTCACTCAACTCAGAGTATGGGGGCCTCTAAGGCCTTAGGGTCAGGTGCTACGCTCGAAGATGTGTGTAACGCGGCCGGCTGGTCCTCGCCGCTCACATTCGTGCGTTTTTATGAGCTAGACCTGGCTTCCACGCCAGGCTCTCATGTGCTGCGGCCCTGAGGGGCCCATCTCATTTGAATAACGGCCAGGGGGGGTCTCGCCGTCTATTCCTTCTCTTTTGACCTGCGGCAAGGAGGGTCTTGCCATGGATCCTTTCTGGGGCCTGGCTCGAGAGCCGGGACCCCGTGTCAGGAGGCCCCATCGATGTGGGTCGATGTGGGTTTGGACAACGGCCAGCGGAGTCTCGCCGTTTGTTCCTTCTTTTGTGGTCCTGGCTTCAGAGCCAGCAACCTGTATTCAGGCTTTACTCCTGTGCACCCCAACCAGGGGCCCCGAGGATCGTCATGGGTGAGCCCATGCGTCTATACCTGTTGGACTACCGGCCAGTGAATCTCGTCGTGTATTCCCTGTATGCTTTTACTGTATTTGGACTGAGGTCCTGTGCACTCGTGCCCCGAGGGGCTTATTGGGACTGAGTAACGGCCAGGGGATCTCGCCATCCTACTCTCTCTCTACAGGTCCTGGCTTGCGAGCCAGGGTCCATGCTAAAACCCGACGGGTTAGTTCCTTTAGTTGTGCTCTACGGATACACACTTCCAGGGACTTCCAGGTATAGACCTTAAGAATCTTGATGATTAAATGCCAAGAGTATGATTTGCAAAATGTAGCCAAAGGGTGGCTACTTTTGAAGATGCCAAAAAATTTTATTTACCTGTGGATTTACTTACCTGTGATTACCCTGTATCTGTGGATGTTCTCTGTTTGTTCAACTCAAGTAACCTCATCAAACTTCATTCAGCTGTGTCAGCCTCCTTCATCTGGTAACACACTCATTTGACCAAAATTTGACCATATGTACAAGTTTAGTCAACAGACACATTTTGTTATTATTTACAGTGCAACCTCTGTGTCAGGCTCTGTGCAACACTTCATATGTGCTTTTCCCTACTGTAGTAACAGTAACCCCACCCAATGCAATCAACTCAACCATTGGATTAAAACGGACTATGGTAACATGGAAAAAGTAAAATGCAAAATACATGTGAAATAATAAAATGTCAACATGAAACATTTATCTGTCTTTCTGCTGTCATGCTTAACAATTAGCCACATAAGCTAACATATAAAGCCAGTTACTAAACAGTAAATTTTGTTTTATGGTAATTCAGTGTATTAGCATGTAAACTCTAATTGGATGGCTGTGGATTACACGTTTATGCAACAATCTGTTTGAATCAAGAAAGCACATTCTTATTAGTTCCTTTTGAGGTTAAAGATATCTCTAAATGAGTAGGTACATGTAGTTATTCAGTTTTTGATATCAGCTAGTAATTTCTGACAAGTACATATTTCAGTAGTGACAAGTATCTTTTTAAATGTTACTAGTAAGTATTCGTTAGATTCTAGTACTTATTAAAAAGTACAAGTCCTTATTCGTTAGATACTAGTACCTATTTAATAAACACTAGTAGTTATTAATTAAGTATTAGCACTATTGCCTTTTGCTACTGTTACTAGTGACGTTTTTATATCACTAGTCACAATTGTTTTTTTACATGTCATATGTAATGACCAGTCAGAATGGACATGGTAGAGTTCAATTAAAAATATTACTAGTAAAATAAAATATCTTACTAGTCACTATTCAAATATGTTTTTCGTATAAATGCTAATAGCTAATCAATAAATACTAATATTTGATAAATAAGTACTAGTATCAAATAAATGAGCACTAGTATCTAGGTAATAAGTACTAGTATCTAATCATTAGTATCTATTGAATACATACTAGTCAGACCTAAAAAGGTGATCTAAATGACAGATCTCCATAGAAGTCAATGGCTTGTAACTAGTACATAACATAATAATCCAATGTCATTACTATAATAAGTTATCTAATGAATAAGTACTAGTATCTATTGAATAAGTACTAGTATCAAATTTTAGGTACTAGGATATTATGAATAAGTAGTAGTATATAATGGAATAGATACTAGTAACTAAAAAATAAGTACTAGTAGCCTAAAATGGATACTAGTAAATTTAAATGATTAAATGTAAAAATCGCTTGCCATACCTGCTGTTGTTTTGACATAAACTTATTATTATTATTATTGACAGTAATATTATTTTATTATTAAGTTTAAGTCAAACAACAGTATGTTGGCTTTCTCAGGCCAACAATAATTTTCTGGCTCAGAAAAATAACAGATAACAAACAATATGAACAAAAGCCTAGTGCTTTATTTGGTGAAGGAAGTCACAAAAAGAGAAGTAAAATAAAGAAAAGGGGAGCGCAAATACATTTATAAACAATATTTACAATACACAGTATTTACAAAAAGGGTAAACGGGATGCTGAAATTAAATAATAACTATAATTAATAAATGACATATAAATATAAGAAAACAATCTTAATACTTCGTATTTTATAGTAATTTTATTGTAGGCCTATGAACAAGTGACATTATAGGCTACTACTTACCTGCCCACACATCCCTAACACACATATGGTCATATTGATCTATTAATGGAAATGTTCAAACAGCTGCTTGGACAACCTTTATTGCCTGCATGAACAGGAAACAAAAGGCAAGATTTACGCTTTGCTTTTTTAATAGAGGCGGCAAAAAGACGAAAACTAATATTTTTCCAGCAGGTGGCGAAATTTTACCGTCTTAAGCAGAAAACATTTATTTATTCACGCCAAATAACTTGGATCGTCAGTTTAAGTTAATATTATTCATGACACAAGCCTTATGTGGGATTCGTATAATACTAATAATGTTATAATATATTATTACAATACAACGTTGATAATGTTAAGATGATGACATCTAACGGAGACCTTTGAGAGATCGTTGTCTCTTGATCATTATAGCCACATCAACATCATTGGTCTTTATTACCAACGATGATGATTTGCACATTACAAATAGGCTATGTCACAAAATTTAAATGTTTACTGTTTGGAATATTCGAAGATGTGTACCTTATTTGTAATTTGATGGTTAAATGTTACATTTTGTTGACATTCGGAGAGAAACATATAATGTTACTTCATCAAATATGTGGAGCGTGATCCCGGTGCGTTATCTGACCGGAAACAGCTCGTGAGCAGTTTACTTCAGCAGTGTCTCTCACTCACCCTTTCCCATTGTATTCTATTTCCTTTACACGATCACGTCTTTACACTTCTTTATTTCTTCTGGATTTCTCTATTTTAAATACGTCTAGACATTTTTATTCAAATCTCTTCATGGTAATTTTTTGGACCACACTGAAAATTTCAAACACTACGTTCCAGTAGCTTTAATAATTTATTTTAATTAAGTATACGTTTACAGTCACATATAACATATAAATACAGTATAAGATGAATGTTTGATAGTGGTTTTTGTAGTCTTTTGTATTCTGTGGTTGTATAACTAGCGAGGTGCTTTATCTGACTTGAAAACAGTAGTCAGACTATTAATTTGTTTTCTGTCAAACAATTTTATCCCTATTTACGTATTAGAAACACCGTGTTTTTTCCTGCCATATCCACACCATATGCCCGCGAGAGAGAGAGAGAGAGAGAGAGAGAGTCTTTCATATCAATTTGAGTCACACATTCTGACTGCCTTATTAATGAGAACAAAGAAGCTTCTCTATAAGATGTGTTGTAGTGTCAGAGGAATTGTAGCCATCTGGTAACACTTTAACGGTTCTTACCGAGAACTTACTTACTCCTTACTTCATGTGGAGTTGTGTCACTAATTGAAAAAATAAAGAATCTCCAGGTGAATGTTCAACGCCAGCAATTCCTGCTGCTCACTAATACATGAGCATATGTAGTTATAACAACTTTTTAATACGGTTGTATTAAAATGTACAAAGTTAGAACGTATAATAAAGTATAAAATATTTTACTATAGGTATAAAACTCTGAGTGAGTTTTATACCTCAAAGTGATACAAAACTATCACCGAAATATGTCACATTAAGCTAATTCTGATCTGATCTTAAAAACAAGTTGTGACCCAATGTTGATCTGTCATATTGAAGTATTTTTATTTTATGAAACCGCTGAATTTGGGTTAGGAATTAAGCACTTTTAGATTTGGAAATGTATTTTTTTACTATAGAGGGCCACAGTATTCTTCGAAATACCATGGTACTTATTTCGTACCATCGTCTGTATACTGTAAGTACCATAATACTACAGCAAGGCATTACTGTACCAGGGTTCCAGCACAGCAGATTTATCATAAGATTAGGGGGGGAAAACGTTTTACCATTTAAAGACAAATAGAAAAGTTAAGACAGCGTGTCAATGTACAGATAATGTTGTGCAACATTGTTTTCTTTCCCTAAAGGAAGCGGAGACTCTTCAATCACGTCATTCGATGTTTAGGCGTTCGGCAGGAAACAGCCTTTCCTCCCGGATAGTTGCGCTCTTTTCCGCTTGCTCAATGCTCCTCTCCGTCCAGAACCCGCGGAAGCCAGCCAGAAGGAAAAATGCCTCCTACAACGGAGAGAGTGTCTCTTAAACTCTTTTTTGTCGTGTTTTTAACGGCTCTCCAAGTGCGCACTATCGGCGCGCTTAAGATTCAACAGGACTTTGCCTCTCCAAACGCCACCAATAACTTCGTGGTGGACGCGGTGTCACGCAGGATTTATCTGGCCTCAGTGAACAGCCTGTACCAACTGAACGCGACGCTCGCCCTCGAAGTAGAGACGCGAACCGGACCCGTGCGCGACAACCCGCTTTGCCATGCGCCGCAGCTGCCTCAAGCGATGTGCGAGTACGAGAAGACGCTCACCGACAACTACAACAAGCTTCTGGCGCTGGACCGCAAGCAGGGAGTTCTGGTAGCGTGCGGCTCGGTGTACCAGGGGTTCTGCGAGCTGCGCAGTATGGAGAACGCGTCCCGAGTGGCAGTCAAGTTCCCGCAGGAAGGGGCCACCGTGTTCCCCAGCATGCTCAATATCGTCGCCAACCACGAAAACGCAAGTACCGTGGGGGTAATTTTTCGGAGTCACGGCGGAGCGCCGCGGCTGCTAGTGGGGGCGACCTACACGGGGATGGGAACCGAATACTTCCCAAAAAACCACAGCAAAGAGGACCTGCGCTTCGAGAACACACCAGAAATTGCCATTCGCTCGCTAAACACCAAGGACCTCAACCGTTTGTTTACATACGACATCAACCCCTCGGAAGATAACGTCTTTAAAATCAAACAAGAGGTTAAGCATAAAAACAAGCTCAACTTTGTCCACGCTTTCATTCAGAAGACTTATTCATACATCGCTATAAACAACGATGCCAACACAGGTCTCAAAGAAAGCCAACCCAACAGCATCCTGGCGCGCATCTGCCTGGACACGGACGGTCCCCGCCGGTCCTCGTCTACAGAGAGCCGCAAACTCACCGAATCGTACATCCAAATGGGAATTCAGTGTGGATCCGATGGAAATATATATAACCGACTCATTTCCATCTATCCAGTGGATATTACCACTGAAAAATCGGAAGCCCCGGAACCCTATCTTTTCGGGGTGTTTGCCAGGGCGGGCAGGCAGTCGGCCCTTTGTGGGTTTCGGGTGGCGGATGTGGAGGAGATGATCCGCCAGGGCCGCCGCAACTGCTCAAGTGGCCCGAACAGCGACGTGCAGGTGCTGGACAGCGTCATTCAGGGCTCAGGAGCCGAGTGTGAGGTCAAAGGGACCATCGTGGTAAGCTGGTGATAACCCTTTTAACTTTGATAACACTTCACAATTACTTTCTTAAGAACGTGGTAACAAATGTTGTGTTGTTTTTAAATTCTAGTTTTAAATGTGTTTGTCAAAAGTGTATTTTCATATAATTTATGAGTTTTAGCTTTAATGTGGCTTTAATTGTTTCAATGGACACATACTGCATTACTGTACACACAATGTAACTATATATAAGTAGTCTAATTAACGTGGTCTTGATGGTTATGTAGGCCTATATCAAACAATACGAAAGTTATCTGCAATAGTGCAATAACTATTGTATTGTGCAATAACAAAAAACATAAAAGGCACTACATCAAAAACTTTACAACTTTTTTGTACAGTAGTTTATACTATGTAGATATACTTTTATTATTGATCTGTAAAATATTTAATTGTAGAGTTATGTATAAAGAAAAGTAAAAAAAACTTTGGCACTTTGACCATTTTAATCCTAATTTTGTCAGACCAGCTGATGGCACTTGTGTTTCATTTTAAGTGTTTGAAGTGATAAATATAGTTAAGTGAGGCACATAGAACACAGAACCATGTGTTGTCTTTTATTAATTAGCTTACTGTCATTTTAGGAATGATTAACAAAGTGTATGCAAGGTAAATAGCCATCTATTGCTGTGCTCTCAAAGCATATTATTTTCATTGTCTGAACATCAAGTTTCATGAAAACCATATGTTGCTTATCTGATGCTTATTTGGGACACTTTTTGTTGTTTTTTCTTGATGTTTTAAGTTTCTTGCATTTGGACAGGTCTCTTTTTACATAACAGGCTTTCCCATGAACAGTGTTGTTCTCTTTTAATGAGTCAATTTCATGTTTAGAGTCTATGCTATGTAATTTCAACTACCACACTATCTCAACTACACTGAATTATCATACTATTTTATGTAGCATTGCAAAGTGATGGTAAAACTTAGTGTTCAGGGAGACTATTTACAGTTCTTATTTTTATTTGATGGATGACATTCTAAGAGTGCAGGAGGTCACAGTGCTAAGGGTAGAAACCTGTGAGAAAAATCCACCCGCTGAATTCTTTTTCTCTCCCCCACTTTGGTTCCCATCACCCTGCAATGAACTTTTCACTGCCCAGCATTACTCACAGCAGATTCAGCACATACTTTTCATTACATGTCACTTTAATGGTGCTAGAAAATGATAGGCTAAATGAAGATTAAACTCGACTGTATCAACAAACAGCCAGGCATTTGAATAAACAATAGATTAATCAGTGTGTTATGAAGGTTCAGGATATCCTCATCTGTTCAGCTGTTTTTATTTTAATCTTGTCAGGTATATTACTGAGGCAACCCTTACTATACTGCATTTCATGCAGAAAAGAATATATGTGACTATGTCTGTAAAAATCCAGCCAGTCTTTTTTTGTGATTTACAGTTTTTTTAATAAAATTTCCTACATAATCTAACATGTATCTCAGAATCTATAATATAATCTATAATTTACAGTGATAACACACATTACTGTACTATTTCGGTCATTTTTAAGACTAGATAATTAGATTTTGAGACTTTAGTCTGGATTTTACAGACAGGGTGACATATTATTTACTTTAAATAATGGGTAAAATATTACCTGGGCATGCTTGTGATAAGTTCTATAAATTTCACCCATATAAGCAAACACACAGCCCACTATATCAACCATCTAACAATTAAAAAATGTACTTGATATTCTTGCGCTCTTAGCTTCAGCCGGAGCAGTTGAATTGTGGTGCTGCTCACCTTCAGCATCCCTTGGCTCTGAGAAAACCCCTGAAGGTCCAACCCATCTATGAGGCTCCAGGACTCAGCTCTGTCGCAGTTGACAGTGTCCATAACCATACTGTGGTATTCCTGGGGACAAGCAATGGGCGACTACGTAAGGTAAGTTACACACATTTACATAATTATAAATACTCTACAGCATAGTTCATTCTGTGTCTTACCTCCACATCTGCAATTGAATACAGTGTACATATGCACACAATGCATATGTAAAGTATTCACTAAAAGATGTTTGCATTGCCCAGAAAACCTTTTTTAAAGCATTCCTATCTTATCAGGTGGTCCAAACTTAACAACCTACTAGTTTCTTCTTTTTTGTGTGTTGTTTACCCTGCTCTTGTTTACAAAGAATCTGAGTTTTGTGAGTTTAGAGTAACACAATGTTTGCCTGTGTATAACATGCAGTTGTAAAGGCCTCTTTTTAGGGTCTGTGCAAGTGCAGCTGTAGAGATATTTACTCGAAGGAAAATGCAGGACAAGCTTATATGGAGTTTCTCCTTTAAAAACATTTACATTTAGACATTTAGCAGACGTTTTTATCAAAACTGACTTACAAATACTTAAGAGACAAAGAGTTGCATGTAGGGGTGGACTGGCCATTAGAAGCAATAGGCGCTTGGCCCACTTAGAGGTACGGAAGTCATAAGCAGCCATCCATTGTTATTTTTTCTTGTATTGTTTTCTCGTGATCTCGACTTAATTTTCTCATGATCGCGACATAACGAAAGTTGTATTCTTGTGATGTGCTTGTTTACTCCATATAATGTGTTGTTTTGTTTGGAGACAGCAAGAGCATATTTAGCAAAAATAGCAAGGATGAACAAATTTGATTTTATTCGGATCAGGCATTCGCTCAAGCTGAAAGAGCTAGTCACTTCCAGTCGTAAATTTAGGGAGCGTCTTTAAAGTACAAACACAAGAATATGCTACTTTTAACAGCAGTAAAATGGAATGTCTGACAGTCAACAAACAGTCACAAAACCAACTGTACAGTGTTTATGTGGTTGTCAGCTAACGCCCAATTTTTTTTTGATTTTTTATATTTATTTAAATAAACTGTTCAATGCTATTAAAGTTAGAAACGTGTATATCATAACTTTAGAGACGATCCCTAAATTCACATAACCTACAGCCACCGTCCAACTTTATTTATAAATCAGAGAAATGAGGAAACAATACAAGAAAAAAATAACAATGGATGGCCGCTTACGACTTCTGTAGAGGTGTTAAGAATTGACCTATACATTTATTATAAGGTCTGTTGTGAAGTAACATCTAGCAAAGTCTAGTCATGCCATTGGTAGATGGCATTCCTGATATGTTTTTCAGTAAATTTTCTTGTACTAAAAAATGATTTGTAAACTTAAAGTGGGAGATTATCTTCCTTAGACTTTAACTAGAAAGGGTAAAACTGTGTTTTTACGACACTGTACAGTATATTTAATAAAATAAAAGTATTACTTACACATAGTTAAAATGCGTTACTTTATTATACATTCAAGTTTTTAATAAACTTTATAGCTACACACAGACCCAAAGCTCTGCCAAAAAAGAAAAAAAATCATATGTATGCAGCAAAACATTTGCAAGCAGCAAAACTCTCAAGCGGAAAGTAGAAACAATCCTGAACTAGGGCAGAATTCCAGTAAGATGTGTCATACTTGTTAAAAACACATTTTAATAGTTATTTAAATGTAGAATGCAGAGCTGCTCTTTTGTCGTGGAAAATTGTATCCAGTCTGTAAACCTTTTGTTGAGCAATGCTATTATGGAGTATTTTGCCCACAGATACAGAAAATGTGTCTGTAGGGTGCCTTGTGTAAAAATGGTTTTATGTTTCCTTGCCAGAACACAGGGGCATCTGCTCCAGATGTAATAGGTTATTTTGAGTGTGTTTGAGGTGAGGATCTGCTCTTGTGTGTGCGTGTGTTTTTGTTTGGTATTACGTGTATTATGGTGCTAAATATGTCTGTATGTGTGTGTGCTGCATATTTCATCTTTCCATAAAATCATAAAAAATAATGACATTCAATTTCTTGTCAAGTTTGTTTGTATGTTCTTGATTATTTTCTATACTCTCTCTGTTTATTACAATTTAACAGTTAATTTTTTGCGACTGTAAGTCTTGTTAAGCAAGTAAGTAGTCATCAGATTCCCTATAAGAGTCATTTACAATTCCTAATTTTATCAAAAGTGATACTTTTGTGGCAAAAAAAACCCCCACTGGTTTAAAAAACCAAACCATGGTTATAAGATGAAATTTTACAGTAACTGTGAACAATGCTGTGAACCCAAAAACATCCCTCATTTACCAAAACCAAGAAAGCCTGGTTTCAGTACAACAACGACAAAGATTTTTGAATGAGCCCTTTAAGGGTGTGCATGTGTATAATGTGTGCAGTGGGTGGTTTCATGACAGTGCTGATGGTTTGGGGAGTGTGTGTAATGTGATTTGGGATAGTGAGATAAGCTTATTTCAGGATCTGTGTTAGTAGAGTCAAATTAAATTAGAGCTCAACTCCTGCTTAACCAGCTCATAACCTAACCATCTACACTTACATCCCTTCGTTCATCTGTCTGACTGTCTGTACATATTTGTATCTTTTTGTACAATTTATACCAGCATATGAATGAATGTAGGCAGCCACACAGTAGAGATTAGAGAAAGCTTTGTGTTATATTCTATGGGCCCCTTTATTTGGAGGTAATTTATGCATTGCAGGCAGAGTAAGTGAATTTCACTGATCTTCTGGTGATAGAAGGCAAGCAGATGTTTGTATGTTTGCCTTTGTGTATGTGTGTGTTAGCTTGCTTTAGGCCCACTTACACTGTCTGTTCTTGTTTGTACATATGTGCTCATTTTACAGTGTTTGTTTAGTGGTCATGTTTTGTTTCACATACTTTTATTATTTTTCCTTGATAGTTAAAGTCTAACGTTCCTTAAAAACTCCTTACGCTATGACATTGTGTGTGTATGCAGTTGCTGATAGTGGCTAGTGGTTTTATTTTGTTAACTTTTTCTTTCACACACATCCACTGCCAATCCTACATAGAGCGTTAAGCATAGTTTGTGCTTGTCTGTAGCTGTACCGAATTTAACGTGTAATTTTCTGTCTGTTTTGGTTTCTGAAATCATCAGCATTAGCAAATTGAACCTTTTGACTGAATGTTCAGGGTGTCAGATGCAAATCAACAAATGTTTTGCCTCAACCTAACTGTTCACATGTTCAGAGCATGATCCAGGGGGCCGTTTCCTCCAGATATTTTGGTTTCCCCAAAGTCTAAAGGCATGCAGACTATAATTTGCCCTTAGGTGTGTGATAGTTTGTCTTTGAGTGTGAGCCCTTTAATGGACTACTCATCTGTCCAGGGTGTTTCCTGTTTGAGATGCTAGTATAAACCAGTTTGGAGTCGATGTCACAGTTGCATCACTGTGGTTGCGAGTGCATTGTGGTGGCAGAAAAACAGCAGTAACAATACATCAATAGATCTAAATAATCCTTTAAAACTTTAATTAAGATAGCATTTATTTGTTCGTATTCACATTTGCAAATCACAGAGGGTGTTCTACTAACCCTATAGTTGCAAAAGCAGGACTTACAAAAATTAACCTATTCTGTAAAAATTATATCTAAAATTATACTTTTATATGTAAAATACCCTACACATTGTTATATTGTGTGGCAGAAATCTGATATATTGCAATATATTAAAAACACACAAGTTCATATATGGCAATATATCAGATTAATATGCAGCTCTGTAAAAATCTGGCTTTAATCAGCATTTATACATGCAGTCTACATGCTGCATAAATATTTCATGTACTGTAAGAAGGTAGTGTACTATTCCCAATAGCCAATATCTAAGTAATTTTGAAGTGTGTAAAGCAGTGTATTAATCATTATGCATTTCTTTCACAGCTATCTCTGCTGGGTAACCTCACTGTTGCCAATCTGTGGTCATTGAAACTCTCTGCTAATGATCCAGTGCACCACATCATGACCTTTGACCCCAACAACAAGAACTACCTGTATCTCATGACAACACACCACGTGAGTATAAAATCTATTTACCCTATCACTCATTGTGTACACAGTTTTTATTTTACTGTAAACATCCTTAAGTTGGGTACAGCCACTTCTGTGCTTGGCCTCTAATTAATATTTATTGCATTATTGTGACACTATTGTAAAAAAACATTATTACATTAGAAGAAATATTATTATATATTAGATTTAATTACGTTTTAAGGACATACATAATGTGTGTACATAATGTAATACTTATATTATGTACAAGTATTACATTATGAGTTAGCTACTACATTGTGTACACATTGTGTATTATAAAAATATATAGTATTATAAAATAAATGCAGTTGTATCCCCAACTTGACTGGTAGGCTATACTTGCATAATCACCCTATCTAATGGTAATTTAGCAGGCACACTGTATTAATTACTTGCATAGAAATCAGGTCTTTTTTGGGTGAATTTGGCACTTGAGGTGATAATAAACAGTTCTGTGTGCATAATCATATGGGTGAGAACACTGATGGAGGGTGTAAGATTGAACATATGACTGGATAAGCCGTGTGTTGCTGTTACACTGACGAGAACGGTAGAATATGGTTGCTTGCATCTTTCTACCCAACTTGTGAATATTTTTTATGTGGTATTAAAATGGGTTTGTGCTAGTATAACACTGTGTTTATCATTGTCTAGCTCTTGCGGGTAAATGTGGCCGATTGTGCTCAGTACAGATCCTGTAAGGAGTGCTTAAGTGTCAGCGATGCATACTGTGGCTGGTGTACACTGGAGAGAAGGTAAAACAACTTTCAGTTTTCACACGTAATTTTGGTTTGTATGTGAATGCAGTTGGTTAACGAGCTTGTGTTTCTTTATTAGGATTAAAGGATTAGGACCATATTAAAAAAAGATACATTTACAAATAAATGTATAAGACACATAGAACTGCATCTTACTTTAGTTTTATGCACAAATGAAGGTTGATTTACATTTGTAAGAGGTAAGATCCATTAGATGAGTAATGGGAAAACAGAAATTAAGTTGTACAGGAAAGCAAGGGTAAACCCCAAAACAAGAGTTAATCCTAAAAATAACAAAACAGGCTAAGAATCAGGCAACAGTTAATCCAATACAGTCTAAACAGGAAATAGGTGTGTGATTGGAGTTAGAAGCAACAGCTTCCCTGGTAGATGTAACAGTGCATACTCATTATGTCGGTTTAGGGCTATAGCCACCATTGATGCCTGGACCTTTGTAATTTTGTCTTGGTTTTAAAGGTCAAGTACTTGCCTAATTGGAATAACTGTGTTGAGGTGTAGTAAATACTGTACAACACCTAGATAACCAATCTTATCTGATCTGTGGTTTAACTGCATTTGACGAAATGAAAATGATTAAGATGGCCAATCAGATCAGTGAATGCGAAAGTTACTGGCCAAATATTCAAAGTAGGTAGGACTAACTTTTCACAGAAGCCAAGTGCAAATTCCAGCGCATGCTTTAGTTTTAACCGTAAAAGAGTGCGACAAAAATGTAATTAGGTAGCCGGAGCCCATAGCCTTGTGGACAGTGCTCTGACTTATGGTGTGTTTGCACTTCAGTTGACACAAGTTTGAGCCTGGGCACTTTCCCGATCCCACCCCCCTTGCTTCCTGTGATCTCTGCACTGTACTATCCTTAAAAAACCCTAAAATAAATCTTTACAAAATGTACAACTACCAGCAATTTACCAAAATGTGTAATTAGGTAAACTTTATATTTGACAAATGTTTCATAATAGTAATGTTAAACAAAAAGTGCAGTTTTGACAGAACTGGACTTATATGGTCATATTAGCTGCTGCATTTTGGACTAACTGAGGTTAAAAGTTTTATAACTGTAAGCTTATATCTTCTAAATGTGTGTTTGCATTTTGTTTAAAAGCATACTAGTTTATTTATATCCTTAAGAAAAAGCACCTTCTGTTTTGGGCTTGATTTCCTGTATTCAGGTTTATCTTGTGGTTCCTGAAGAATAGGTACCTGGTAATCCTGGTAGAAAGGGTTGTTTATTTTTTTAAATGAGAAGAAACCTTTCTAGTTGTTCTAATGAAATAGGGTCCTTAAGGCAGAAATGTCAAAAGGCAATTCTTTCATAGAATGTTTTCAGCGCATTGTGTGTTTGTGAGAAAGTATATGTGTTTATGTGTTTGATGAGCACTGTAAAGGGAACCATTTTTAAAGTACAAAGTACATTTTTAAGTACAAGACATTTGTTGATTTGTGAGTGTGATGTGTATTTTTGTGGGTGTTTATTTTAACAGTTACAACATTTTAGTGCAGTCAGGGGTGTACAATGTGAAAAGTATGGTGACACATTAAAGCATTTGTATTGATTATCTCCCAAAGAAGGTGTGTATGGTGGGGGTGAACAGAGATATTTCTAAATGTGTTATAATTGATTGCCCTGGGTCATGGAAGAACACAGTTTTTGGGCAGCATGTCCAGCAAATTGACCCAAGGCTGTAATGATGGTTTGCATATTAAATTTAATTTGTGAAAAAAGATAAACGTTCAAAATTTTAAAATAATCAAACACAAAAAACAAACGTCTTTTTGGTATAAACTTGCAGTAAACCTGTATAATGAGTTTCTACTGTTAGCAAATGATTTCTGAAAAACTAGAGACAATGATAAATGAGCAGTGTAAATTAAATGCATAATTTCAGGCCACACTATTTATAAAGTCAGATAGTGTCCAATAAAATAAAAAAGAGACAACCATGTATGGCTTTTACCAGGTAACTTTCACACAATACCTGTGGGATAGAAGAGAGAATAACAGAGAAAAATTCAATAACAGGAATCTGTGAATCACTCACATAAGCAACTCAAACAAAATACAAGCTTCCCATGTTGACTTTTAAATCAAACTAATTAATTAAATGAATTATTAGTTATTTTATATTAGTTAAACTTAGTTATTATCAGTATTAATAATTAATAATAACAAAGTTAATGTTTGTATGCTAATTATCAGTATGTCACAGATGTGGTTCATAGAGCTTAAAAACTCATTAAATCTAGAACATTCTTATTACAAAGTAATAATGATAAGTAGTAGTAGTAGTTGTAGTAATAAGTAGTATTCATAACAATACTCTCAACCCAGCTAAGCTAAACATAAATAAAAATATATAAATACAGAAATATCAATATCAATATTTAAGAAATAAGAATCAGAAATGAATCCACCACTACATGTGTTTGTATGTATTAGAGGTTCTGTATGAAGTTCCAGCATTATGTGCATTCTCATATTACCTGCAGGTGTTCGGTTCAGCAGGACTGCTCTAGCAGTACTCTGGCTCGTTCATGGATAAGCACAGGAGATGGTGTCCAACAGTGTCCTTCAATGACCATCACCCCATCTGAAATCAGCCACTCTGCTAACATCACGGTATTCTGCAACATACATTTGACCTTTAGATACTAAATATAATCTTAAAAAACACTAAGGGGCTTGTTTACCAAACTGTGTTAGTGACTTTGCCTCTCTGTTTTTCCTAAACAAAAACAACTATACCTATGTCAGAAAACTTGATAGAACCGATTTATTCAGGTGCAGAGAGTGTGAATTCATTTAATAACTGGCTAAAATGTTCAGAAGTATGTTATATTCTTTTAGCTATTTACGAGGTATAATGATTTGATTCAATACCCTGGAGTGGATTGGTGAAGTAATACTGTACGATTGCGTGCCAGATTGTGGTAGGCCACAGCATCCTCCACGAGTTACAGTAGCTCTCATAACCCGCTTGCATGGGAAATTGGCCTTCACAAAAAGAGGTCTGAACTGATCTTGTGGGCGTGTATGTGCATAGCCTTACGAGCATAATTTAGTGAAACATGCAAATAGCATGTACAAATAAACAACACTACTAGTGTGTTGTTTCTTCTTAGTGAATTTTCCCAGCCATCAGGCTATTGTGATTCTTCTCAATTAAGCTTAACTATAAAAATTAATTTCAAAAAGATATTTGGTCTTGTAGAACAGCAGAAGCCTTTTCCACAAAAGGTCAGCCAATATTGTTTTCTATAAAGTTTGTGTCCTAACATTCATAAAAATACCTACATTTATAACTTACAAAAAAGCTCATCCCTTAGATTTGAAACAACTCATTGAATGTTTTGTTAGTATATTGGATAAGTGGGTTTCTGTTCTGAACAAATCTCCCAGTTGTTGGTTATTTTGGACAGAGGAAATCACTCCTATGCCCAAACAGGAAACAGGAAGCGGTGACCATTGTCAGGAAATCTACAATCATGATGACAATAGAGCTTAGTGTAGCGTGTGATATTTGCTATTCCACATGAGTGTCTGTGAAAAGAAGAGGTTTATGACCTTAATTTATTTATTTAACAGTACCTTTACTTTTAACAGTAATATTCATTATATTCTGCATAATTTAAATTCAGCACAAATTGAAGGCAGTACATCAAATACTACTATGATGCAATTGTCTTAAAAATAACATCACAAATAATTTAGGCTTCATTTACTTTTTGCAAATCAAAATCAGTGTGCGTGTCTTTCTTTTGAAATATGACCCAGACATGTTTTTGACAGGTTTTGATTTCCTATGTGCTCACAGGAAGCAGAGTTAAAGAAAAAGGATGTGAAATTGCAAAGTAACATTAATAAATAAGTCACACATTCATCTTCCCCTATTTTTCTTTGTCAGGATGTGGGTATTCTAATAAACGGAAGTGTCCCAGATCTGCAAGGTCTTAGGGTGGAATGTGATTATGGCGCTGGCATAGCTACAAATGCAACTGTGCATCTAGACTATGGCACTTCTCAAATCCAGACTTGCCCTCTACCCCCTCCTAGCATTTATGCCACAATTCCCTTCGGCAAAGGTATGTACACAATAAGCAAAGGTTTCTAAAACAACATTTTAGGTTTTATGTAGCAAGCATTTCTGAACCTTTTCTGAAAACTTTGTACTGTGGATAATGTTTACAGAAATTAGTTTTTACTGTTTATTTGTCTTATACTCATACTGAAGTCTTCTGAGAAGACAAGTGCTGGACTGCAGAAATTTGACAATAATACCTACAAATACCTACCATATGTCTTTTTTGGTGAAAATGATGCCCTAAAACAGTATGCTATTTTTTATTAATTAAAATGGCACCCACTGAGCAAACATGGGGTAACTTTAGAACTGTAGAGAAAATTGCTGACTTAATGACATGAATTTGTAAATTTATGGATAGTGGATTTTTCACTGGATTTTTGCTTTTCATATTGAACGTATAATTTAGTTTAATTTGTCTTTATTTAGATCACATCACTGTCCCTGTTGCGATCAAGGTTAATGGCATTACTGTGGTTTCTGGAAGCTTTATCATTTATGAGTGTGAACGGACTGGACAAATTCACTTCAAAACTGCGTAAGTGGGTGCATGCACCAGCGAGACACACCCACTGAATACATGCACGACAATTGTATAGCCGCATATCAATAATTTTATGGAAGTGTGTGTATATGCATTACGTACATACATACATTAATAAATATATATATATATATATATATATATATATATATATATATATATATATATTATATTTTGATTCATTTCAGTATTTAACACTAATGTACAGAGTTATTTTAAATTGTTGTAATTTGCTTTAACAGCTGTGCTGTAGCGTGAGTTCATTTACATGTGAGCATTTATAAAATGTGCAAAGTGACACAAAGAAGGTGATAATAACCTTAAAGCTGCAGTAGAGACCCTCACATGTAAAACAGCATATCACCTTCATGTTAGTGTTAGGTAAGTAAGGGAAAATCGCCAGCTAGCTATGCATTTAAACGATTATGTAATCGCTTTGTATCTGTCACAGAGATAAAAAAGGTGCATTTATTTGAATGAATTATAGCATTTACACTTCTGTGACCTAATATTAACAACTATTTAAATACCCCAACAACCCTTATTTGAGCATAAATAATCCAAATGTCCAGAGGCAAAGGCTTGGGTATTTCTCACAGCATTTTAATACTAATATTAGATATTAGTGATATTAGATATTAGATATTAGTTATTAAATTAGCTTTTATATTTCCCTGCTTGTTATTCTGTTTATTCTGCTGTAAAGCTGCTTTGAAACAGTGCTACATTCTTAAAGCACTATACAAATAAACTTGAACTTGAACTTAATAATTTTAAGTTCATTCCACTTTTGTTTTAGTTTTATAGATTTTGTAAATAAAAAGTAAAATTAACTAAGAATTTTGAAGTACTGGTCCAAAAGACAATATTTAATATTAAAGAATTGTTTAGAGAAAGTAACGACAACATTTGGGTTTACAGTGTATTTAAAATCCTTTCATAGGCCTGCTACCCTCTCTTCTCCCCTATCACTTTCTGTCTTTCTTCACTGTCCTGTCCAAAATAAATGTGAAAAAAAGCCAAAAAATATAAGCCAAAAGCCAAAAAATTAACTATAATTTTATTTGTGCTATAGTCAAAAAGAATGGGAGTCTTTTGTGGGTGCGGGTTTAAAGAAGGAAGACACACAAATGTTGGGTTCCCAATTGTTATGGGTACTTTCTATATACATAATAACATTTAAACTCTACAAACTGTATATTCTATTCCCTAACACTCACCCTAATCCTAAACCTAAACTTTTTTACAGTTTCAAATAAACATCATTTATTATGATTTATTAGCTGTTTTCCTAATGGGGACCAAAATGTCCCCACAAGGTCAAATTTACTGGTATTGCTATCTTTGTCTATTACTATCAGACAAAAAGTAAAACACTTGACAACCATTCATCATCAGGAATTACTCATCCTTGTTGCAAGAGATGCTATCTGTCATCGCTGCAACATCTGTCACACCCCACTGAGTCAAACACACATTTACCCACAAACTAGTGGTAAAGCGTATCTTAAATAACCACACACTGCCTCTGTATGACTTAGCACTGTAAAGAATGGTTTGCAAATTTTGTTGTCTTCTCCAGCAACTGTTGTGTGTGTGTGGGCCTTCTCTGCCTCCAATAACTCCCTTTGTCCTTTTTGACAATAATTCAGCCATGTTTGATCTTTGACCCCTGATATATGTGTGCCCTGCCATAAGTGTGTGTCCATGTATTCTTCCAGGTGCACAAGCTGTTTGAGCTCTGCGTGGCGTTGTTTTTGGGACCAGCGGCTAAATTTATGTGTTTCCAGTAAAAATACTACACAAGATATTTTAGAGGTGAGTGATCAACCACATCTTTCATTATTTTACATTATTTCATATGATTATATCAGCCTGACATCATTAGAAAAAGACGCAGTTGAAATGTCCTTATATGTGTTAGCTTCCACTTCTCAGTCTGTTGTGATTGGTAACCCGCTTATAATGTTTTCTGGTAACTGCCGCTCATTGGCCATAATAACAAATAACGTAATAATAACAGCCAAAGACTCGTTATGGGTAAACTTAACTCTGAAAAAGCCATTTAAACCTAACTCTGAAAAATTTTCTGTGAGAACATTTTAGACAGTTTTAATGGAAAGATGCTTTATTGCATTCCTTCACTAGATGCTGTGAATCAAGTAACTTTTATTGGTAGCTTGAATGCAGGGCTATAGTTATGTGGTAGAGGTGCTTCTTCCAAAAAGGCGTGTGTCGCCTTCGTCTCTGGTATGGGGTGTGATAGCTGAACTTTCTGGTGATAGCTACACCTCATATTACACCCCATACCCCAGGGATCCGGATGTAGCTCAGTGAGCCCCAGCGCATCCGCCCTTGCATGGGGAGGGGTGCCGAAAAAGGAGCACCAGAGTGATACAAATGGTAAAGCGGTTTCCGTGATGATACTGGTAGAATATCGCAAAAATATTTGAGGTGTATTTTTAGCTTAAACTTCACAACACATTTTGTGGACACTTAAAATTTATATTATGCCTACATCTTGTAAAAAGTGGCATAATATGTCACCTATAATTGGTTTACTTTAGTTTAGTTGCTGCTGTTGCCATTGATGAATAACAATTTATCTGTTTTTGAAAGTTATATATTTCGATTTTTCTGTTTTGGGTGATCACATGCCTCATATGTTGTTTGTTTTACGTTGTTTGTTGTTTTACGCTATACTCTGTTGTTTCTGATCCCACACTAATGACTCTGTCATGGCGTGCCACTACTACTTTTATGCAGTAGTGTTCCTACACTACCTACATGAAATTTATAGTATCAAAAAATCAGATTCAATCAATTTTTTTACTGCTGGAAATGTTGTAATGTTTTAGACTACAGTTTCTCAGAAATTTTTTATTTGCCTATTTCTATTCTACACTTAAATGCTTGCTGTGTTTCATAAGGAGCAGAATGTGGTCTAACTGAATTTTGTGAGTGTACAGTGATAAATACCTGATGCATTTATACTGTACTCATCCTTTCCTCTGGTGTTGACACTCATACCATTCACAGTTTTGACTGTATTTATAGTTAACTAATGTTGGTGGCTGTTTCATTTAATCTCTTTTTTCTTTCCCAGAATTCTATGACCTGTCCCAGTATGGTGGCCCATAAAGTTCCCCCATTGCCCACAGGATCCACTCAAGTTTTCACATTGGAGCTCAAGAACATAGAACATGTAGGAGTTAAAAACGTAGTTGTTGTATACTACTAGCAACAGTGCTATAATTATGTTATAGAAAGAATTTCGGTAACACTTTACAATAAAGGTGTATTAGTTAATGTATTAGTTAACATTAACTAACAATGAACAATATAGTTTTTAGCATTTATTAATCTTTGTTAATGTTAGTTAATGTCAACGCAGTTATTCTACTACATAATAATACAACCTTATTGTAAAGTGTTACCACAATTTCTCGATCAAGCTCTCTCCTTCTATCAATTGTTATTGTGTGGTTTGCATAGCCCACAGCCCAATTGCCTTGCCTGTGGTTAAGTAAACAACTATTAGACTTTATAGTAAAGTAAATGTCCTTTTAAAAGGAATTAAAGGTTTAAAAGTAAATCCATATTTATATTAATTATTGTTATATTTTTAACAGTTACAGTTAAGATTAATTTGTTAAAAAGTATGGTAAAATATGGTAAAACATCCAAAATTGCATGCACATGATAGATAAAAGGTCTTGGAGGACTTGAATTTTACCCTATAACTTATACAAACCTAGCAAGTGGCTTTATTGAGTCTACCTTAGTGTACTACTTTTATGATGCTTTAAAGACACTCTTTTGACCTTTTTAGGAGATCAACAGATTTTTGGTCAGCTATCGTGTTCCACAAATCCATTAATATGGTTTCGGCACAACATGAGTAAAGAAATTGAATATTAAAATGTGTCTTTAGGTCTGGAAGCATCATAGAATCTAATCAGATTTAAGTAAACCTTGATATCTTTAATATTGACTAAGACCATGCCAAAAATTAAAATCAGTGTTTAGGAAGCCAATTTTCAATCAATTATTTTTAAATGTAATGTATGTAAAATCATTAATTTCAGTATTTTAAGTGCAAATATGAGTGCTCTATTTTGAAATAATCAATCATTTAAAGCGATAAACACACCATGATAACTTTGATGCTTCTAATCTTATAACTGCATTTTGAGACATTAGCCTGGATCTTAGAGTCAGGTCACACATAGTTCTATAGAAATATAACAATACTATACAGTTTCTGTATAATTTATTTACTTTACATCTTTATTCATATAAAAACCACAAACATCTGAAATTGTCATAGAAATTCATTGATACAGGAAAGTCTTACAAGATCTTAACACTAAAAAAAACAAAACAAGCTTGTATCTCTTTTGGAAAGGTTTGCATGCCATTCCAGTGAGCAGCTAAGAAAGTGCTAATCTAGACAGTAGAGTGGGTTGTTTGAGAAGACAAACAACGTTAGTCATGAGAGTTCTTTTGTCTGTCTGATGGTCTTGTGATGTTTCAACATGACTTTATTCCCTCAGGAGACTGATTTGGACATAGCTATGGCTCTGGTTGTCATGCATTGTAACTATGTGTGTGTAGGGCACTGAGCTGGAGTGTGACTTTGGCAGTGGGCAGCTGTACAGAGCTGATTGGCTCGATGGGCGGTTGTCTGTGAACTGCAGTGGAGTAACAGTAAGTTCTTCCTATAGCAACACGTTACAGCAAGAAATAATGTTATAGTCAACATTAAAATTAACTGTATTATTTTTGTATGATTTTTCAGTGCATGTTATTACAGATGAGAAACATGTTAGTTTCCTAAGGGTCCATAGTCAACTGTAAACTCACAATCCAATCAATTGTCTACCTTGGTACTTGTACTTGTACTAGGTATACAGTAAATAAACTGTATAGTTTTAGGAGTTTAATCTCATTGGCTTTGGAAAGTCAAGTTAATATATATAGTATACAGATATGCAAATTATTTGTAACTGCAAATTTAAATTTAAATTTTATTGACAAACAAAATTTTTGTGCTTCATATGTATGCACAGCTAACAACTACATCATGGAGTGAGACCTTCCATCTAAACCTGCAGAGAAAGGAAACAGGCAAATATATAGACAGTCCACTGCCAATGACAGGTATACTCTCTCTCTCTCTCTCTCTCTCTCTCTCTCTCTCTCTCTCTCTCTCTCTCTCTCTCTCTCTCTCTCTCTCTCTCTCTCTCTCTCTCTCTCTCTCTCTCTCTCTCTCTCTCTCTCTCTCTCTCTCGCTCTCTCTCTCTCTCTCCCTTTTCCGGATCCACTGTCTGGTCGGGGTATACTCTGGAAAATGAAAATACAGACAAACTGAGAGCAGAATACCATTCCATACTGTTCGATGGAACAAATACATCAGGTGTAATGGGAAGTGTTCCTAGTTCCTAGTAATTAATGCAACCTATCAATTCCAGAGGATTTGAATTAAAGAACTGCTAGACTATGTTATGCTAAGCTATGTTAACGAGATGGGTCAACCATACAGTATATCATCGCAATAATCCAGTCTTGATGTCATGAATTCATGAATCAACATTTCAGCATTTGATATTGACAGCAGGTATCATAATTCTGATTTTTTTTATGAAAAAGTTGGTTTTACGAATGTTGGCAACATGGCTTTTCAAAGGACATCACATATTACATAGAAAACCCTGACAACAGAGGCTTTATGGATAATCCATCAAAAGTTAAGTGGTATTCTAGGTTGTTACATGTGGCAGTTTTAGGCTCAATTGGGTCAGTCATGGCCTAATGGTAGAGAGTCAGACTTGAAGTTTGTCGGTTTGATTCCCAGTGCCAGCAGTGCCAACGACTAAGGGGCCATTGAGGAAGGCACCTTACCCCCAGTTGCTCCCCAGGTGCAGCAGTGATAACTGCCCACTGCTCCGGGTGTGTGTTCACGACTTAAGTGTGCGTGTGTTCACTACTCACTGGATGGGTTAAATACAGAGGTCACATTTCGATGTGTATGTTTCGATGTACAACAGAAATGTAAATGATTAAAAGTACATTGAAATTTATTTGTCAATGTATGGTGATACATTGACAAATAAATTTCAATCTACTTTTAATCATTTACATTTCTGTTTTGTCTAAATTCAATAATAGGAAATTGCTTGTCTTCCATTTTTTTATATCTATTATGCATTCCATAATTCTAATAAATTGCTGTGTTGTGAAAGGCCTCAAAGAAATATAGAGCTAAGTATCATTAGCATGGGAGTGAAAACCATGTCTTTTATTTTTAGCTACTAGAGGTAGCATTACAGGCTAAATAGCAAAGGTCCTGACAGTGTGCCCTGTGGCACTCTGTACTGGATTTTTGATCGGTGTGACACCTCATTGTTCAAGCTACAATATAGAAATGGTCAGATATTTGAACCATGCTAGCACAGTTTCGACATAATTTTATGTATAATTTAAAATGACATAATTTAAAAGGATACTGTGGTCAGTAGTTTCAATGGTGGCGCTAAGGTCTAGTTGCACTAGTAGAGAGATGAAGCAAAAATCAAATCAGAGAACAGCAAATCATTTGTAACTCTGATAAAAGCAGTCTATGTACTATGATATGGTCTAAATCCTGACTGGAATTCCTCGCAGATAGCTGTCAGGGGAACTTCCTTTTCAAGTACTTTTGGAATAAAAATTTGATTCGATATAAAACAAAGGAAACGCTCTTGTTGTCTGTCATGTCTAATGTTCTCCTGACCTTCTAAACTTCTGAACCCAGAGGACATGTCCTCACAAGATGAGGCAGGACTGGAGGACTTTGAGCAAGCATTACCCATTTCCCAGGCTAAAATCATGAAGTAGTTAGGTGGTATTGTAGGTGTACAAAATCCATCCTGACTTAACTGGATGCAGTCAGACTGTTTTTAGGTGATATGCTTTCAAAACAATGTGTGGGAATCAGGGACAACACTGGGCAATTGGTTGTGTTTTGAGTTATTGAGGGAGCACACTTCTTCCAGACTTCTTCTCTTTGCCTAGGCCTCTCTTTACTCTGTTTGCTGTTGCAAACAATACAGATAATCTGTAAGTACAGAAGATGTGAATACATGCTTATATGGCAAATAAGGCATCGAATAGTTTGGTTTGATTCTGTAAGATCTTTACGCAATTATCACATCCCACAAAATGCTGAAATGGTGTCAGCTTCTTACACAAAGAACCTGTGAAAGGGATCCTAGAATTATATTAACCAAGGTTTTCATATTTCATGAAAATTCGTATTCATATTTGTTGTACAACCTTACAGTTTTGCTGATTTAAATGAAAACATTGTAATGTGAACTGTAATATGGATAAAATTACAATAATTGTATAATAGACTGTCTTTATTATTTGCTTTGGTTTAAACATTAAAATTCATTCAACCAGTAAAATAGAACCTCAAAGTATTTTAGTATGTATAAGGGCATTGTAGAAACCTCAACTCATTTTTGTTGTATTAATGTGTGATTATCCATAACTCTTCATACACAAATTTATTAAAGTCCTAGTGTATGTGATTGTGTGCATATAGTGGAAGTGTACAGCTGCACTGCGGGGAACAGTGACTGCTCTCAGTGCTGGGGTCGTGAGAAGCAGGGTCACCTATGCGCCTGGTGTGATAACAGCTGTCGCCCACAAGAGGAGTGCCAATTTATTGCAACACACTGCCCAGACCCTCAGATACAGAAGGTAAGCCACTCTCACAGACATCAGAAACCTGTAGCTTAATACACCCAGCAGAGTGCTCGTCTAGCCAGCAACAAGAACAAATGTAGTGAGAACATAAAACTGTGATTATATTTGCAATGGTTTTAAAGTTAGCAAAAAAATATGCTATATTTGAAAAAAATCTGCCGTCTACTTTTGAATACATTATTTGGAATTTTAGAATGTTATCAGCACTTTTAAAGTCAATTAAAATAATTATAAACAATTAGTTTATTCATCTTTGTATACTGTACAAACAATAGAAACATATTCATAATTTATTATGACACACAGTTCAAAGCAGGCACCTAGCTCTTGAGGATTTTAGTCCTGACATACATATATTAGGCAAATACACAGGGTTGTATTTTTACAGTGTTAATACACACAAGGATATATATAAACAGTCACACGACTACACATTCTCAGGCACACTGTTAGTCTTGCTTGAGCTAATATTAGCCTGAGGTCAGCACAGAGTATGTATGCCAACATTACTGTGGGAATTTTTTAATCTGGACTGTGCTCTCTGCTAAAACCTACCGAGCTGCCTGTCTACTGCCTTCTAAAGGCTTATACTCTAAATTACAGCTACATCGCTCCTTCAAGTAAAGTGTAACAACACATTTTATTGAGCATTAATCAGTGAGTTTTTTAGGTTTTTTATTTGGATGTTGTTGCCTTTGAATGCTGCTTACAAAACTAGCATTCTGTTCAAAGAGAGAACAGAGAAATTTTAGAAAAAACTAACAAACCTGCTTTCAGTGAAAGAAATTTAAAGAGCAACAGATAAGGCAGTTTGTCTCCTGTTTTTTTTGTTAGAGGTGCTTCTGTGAATTTTTCTTACATAGAGGTAAAGACAGCTAATATAAAGTAGGTTCCTAATTATTTATTGCAAAACAAATCTGTTTTTTGTATTGAAGTTTAACTCCATTTTGAAGACTGTGGGTTAAATTTTTGCTTTTGGAAAGTTATGTTCTTCCATTATGGGACAAACAAATGAAAGTAAGTGTTTTCAAAATTATGTTTTGCATTTTTCAACTTTCTATAAATATCTTTCCATTTGTCTGTTTGTGTAGATTCAACCGCTCAGAGGGCCCATAATGGGTGGAACGCTCCTCACAATACAGGGAAAAAATCTTGGACACAGGGCTGATCACGTGAATGTGTCCATTGGACATGTGCCTTGTAGGATACTGCCTGAATATTATACTGTTTCAGTAAAGTAAGAAAAGTTCAAGTTCAAGTTTATTTGTATAGCGCTTTAACAATGTAGCACTGTTTCAAAGCAGCTTTACAGCAAAATTAACAGAATGACACAAGCAGGAAAATATAAAAGTATGCTTAATAACTAATATCAGCAGTCTAGTGAGCATTTCAACACGGTGATGGTGACAAGAAACCCAAACTCCATTAATGAATGTATATATATATATATAAACACTTGTGTATATCCTTTAAAGCTTTTATTTATACCTACAAACATGTAGCTCTCTGCAAATGTTTACTGACCTTTTACACACATTACATTTTTGTGAATTACAAACGCAAAGTTACTGAAAAAATTATGATGAGATAAAATTAGTGAATCTATGATATTTACTATCATAATTTTTTTATTTCTGATCTATGATAGGTCTATACAATTTAAAACTGGTAGGCCAAATGCTGGTTCACAAGAATGGGTACGTTTAATGTGCCATCAAATGTTAACTTTTCAAATGTTCAAACTTGGAACAAACACCAGCAGGTTATTATCAGTTTTAGGGTCCATCTTAGGCACAGTGACTGTTATTTCAAAGAATACAAGTTCAGGTGTTGACCAGTTGAGAACTGCTGAACTAAAATGTGTGTGTTGCCACAGGTTGATTTGTGAGACTGCTGCATCATGGGAAAAGATAAGTGATTATGTTACAGTAAGCACAGACAGTAATGCAGTGGGCGTTTCAAGGCATATGTTCTCTTTTGTGGTAAGTCCAAAGCTTTCTCTACTTTCCTTTATTGTTTAGATTTATTTGTTTAATTTACAAAAAAATATATTTATCTTAATATTTTTGCATTTGCCCTTCGATATTTGCTAATGAAATAATGCTCTATTTTTTTTCATCCTAATTTTTTTCACTTTAAAAGCCAAACTACATTATGCCTGCTCTGATCCACCTCAGCCTCTACATTTATGTACCAGGGCATATTTGTAATCATGCTTTTATTTTAAACAATAGTGTCATAACATTCCATTTACATTTACTCTTGGAACTTATTTACAGCTTTGTTTTGGGAAAGATGGAGAGTTTCTGAAGTAATTTCTGTATTCATTCTTTTGTGAATTTCTGTAAAAATACTTTTTACAAGTTTTTCTTTCTGTGAGTATCTCAGTGTTGCTTGCTTAAGAACCTAAAAACCTTATAGTTTATGAAACAATTCCTTGTGACGTTTTAAATCTACAACTTTTGAGTTACTCTGGTGATATGACAAATTACTGTAATCATGTTTAATGTGTGCAAATAAGAACATCATTTTCAAAGCAGACGTCATCTGTATTTGTTACACAATAAGTTTGTATACACAGGGAGCACAATCTTTACCATGTGTACCAAATCTTTCACTGATGGAAGTGACCTGAGCACTCCAGTGTTCAAGCAACAAATTAAACAGATGTTTTTAGTTACATGCACCACTTTTAGAATAAAGACAGTACATTTATGTCTAGTGTTAGTCAATTCAGTTATTATTATTCACCCATTATAACATTTATTAACATTATAACACCCATTTGTTTACCACAAAACTAGTAATGTTCACTAAGTAAGTTAATAGGGTTCATATTGATTTCATAGGGAATTTAAAATCCACTATTTTGTCTTTTGTCTGGTTTGAATCTTAAAAAAGGAATGAAGTTAGATTTTGCAAAGCTTTGTTTGAAGTGTTTTTTAACTGAAAGATACTTGCCAAAACATGAACAAAACATGTCGTTTTAAAACCTCCAAGCAACTTTATTATAGAGTTTGCATAGAGCCATACTCAAAGGCATCATGTATCGCTCCTGTGATAAAACACTAAACAAAGTTTCCATATACACTGTATTCTCTAAAACCACAGATTTTGTTATGAAAAGTAGATGAAGCGGGTAACAAATTAAGGGGGTCAGGATTGAGATGAAAGGAAAAAGGAGGGCAAACTTCCCCAAACCTTTAGTCCATTCTCTGAGCTGTCTGGACAGCAACACACACACACACACAATCCACATGTAAAAAAAAGAAAGGAACCAAATGTCCCAACAAATGTAATACCAGTAATGTTTGACCTTGTGGGGACTTTTTTCAGCTTAAAAATCCTTTTAAATTATGTTTATTTTAAAATGTAAAAATGCAGAAAGGTTTGTGTGAGGGTTAGGGGTCAAGCTGGTCTTTAGCAGGTGGGTTAAGCTGGTCTTCCAGCCTGACCAGCTAAAACCAGCCTGCCATCCCAGCTTAACCAGCTAAAACCAGGCTGGGAGACCAGCTAAAACCAGCCAACCAACTTGGTTTTAGCTGTTTTTTTGTAGGTCCATGTCATATCCAGCCCAAAACTAGTTTTGAAAGCTGTATGTGTTCATTGTCTACGATGGCCCTCTATCTAAACCAGCTAGACCAACATGGTTTTAAAAACTTTGCAAGGTCCTCCTTAGATTGGATCAGATAGAAACCTGGTACTATTTTGCAATACAGCTGAATATTCCAGCAGGTCATTTCAACAGAAGAAAGTTAATGATTGGGTGAAATAGCCAGAAGTGGATGCAAACAAAAACACAGTTACATACAGTACCAGCATCTTTGTGTACAAACATACATGTGTTTCTAATGATCTACATTGTCTGTCAATGGCACAGGAGCCCAAACTACTAGACTTCATGCCTAGGCAAGGTCCCCTTGCTGGTGGAACCAGACTTACCATTTGGGGTGAATTTCTGGATGCTGGGTCCATAATTAATGTCAAGGTCAACAATACTCAGAACTGCACCATCTTAATGTGAGTGTGGTGTTTTATTACATATGAATTTATTTTATCTGTATATAAGTATTACACATTTCTATATGATTCTTTAGGCAGTCCAGTGAAGTCATCAAGTGTGTGATGCCAGCAGTGGTGCCCCCTGTCATAGAGAGTGTATCGGTGTGTGTGCTATATGACGGCCAACCATGTCACAGTGGTTCACCAAACTTTACATTTTCTTATGAGAAAAACCCTACAATCAGTGTCATTAAACCCAACAAAAGCTATCTCAGGTGAGACAACAACGCACAAAACAACAGTAAATTAATAAATAAATAGTAAATTGGCAAATAAACTAAATAAACAATTTAGTAAGCGTAAGTAAATACGCTTAATTTTCTTAATAACAAACTAGCCATTTTGTTATGGTAAAATGTGGCCCCATTCACAGGCTTCACAGTCATAGAATTCACAGCACACTACTTTATACTGCACTGTGTACATTGTATACTTCCTTCTATTAAAATATATAGCCTTTATGTACTATATTATATATAGGTACATGTATGTATAGTACATGTGATAAGGTGAATGAGGTTTAGGGGCTGAGTGTAAGGCTAGCTAGTCTGTGAAAACTCTACACTGTATAAACATCACTTCTGAATCTCAAGAGGTGCTCTGGCTGCAAACACTAGATTTCAGGGCCTTTAGTGTCCATGTTAGAGCACCCATCTTCCTTGCTGGACTGATCGTTGGTTTATGTCCTGGTGAGAGCAGGTTACACTGCTTACTCGGGTTTTGAGTGTTTTAATTTGATCAATGATCATTCTACTCAAGTAATCATTATTCTCATGTAATTGTGGTGTAGTGGTGGTCGCAGAATCTCTGTCACTGGACACAGCTTTCATCTGGTGCAGTCTGTGATGATGGAGGTTTCTGGAATCGGACTGACGGTACATCTTTATCTTACTGATCGAAAATAAGTAATGATTTTCTAGTGAATAGTTCTTAGTGTATTTAGTTTCATTTGTACTGTGTTCTGCAGAACTGCTCCCGTGTTTCATCTACTTTGATAGTGTGTCAGTCTCCTGCGGCCAGTCAATCCCAGCAGACCACAGCACACTTTTACTTTAACGAGATGCTCTACAGAGGAGATGGTGCATCTTCATTAGGACAATGGCTGGAGGAGGATGATGTTCCACATACCGGTCACTTTCGCTTTGACTATGTGGAAGACCCACAGTTTTATACAGCCAACAAAGAGAAACATATTAAACATCACCCTGGAGAACCTCTCATCCTTATCATTAATGTGAGTAGCTATTAAAGTATGCCATTAAAGTGGATGTGTGTCATTTGTTCAGATCATCCTTCTATCCCAATGAGCAATCTAAGAAAAAATGTGTCCTTTTTCTAAGAAAAAAAGGTGTCCTTTTTCTTGGTTTGCAGAAAGGCCCAAATGAGTTGGATTTGACACCGGAGGAATACTCAGTGACAATTGGCTGGGATCTCTGTGACATCACTTTTCATAATGACCAGCTCCTCCACTGCACTATCAACGGATCACTAAGTGCCAGCACTGGGGATCTGCCTGTAACTGTGAGTCAAACTGTACTTAAGATTTCAACAGAATTTAATTCAAAACTTTAAGTTGATTGAACTAACAGTTTTTAACTTTTTTAGGGCAACGAGTTTCCATAATTTTTTTAAGTTCAATCAACCTGTATAAGCTAATGCAGAAATCAGATGTGAAATCAATATGGATTAATGTTGCAGAACCCAAAACTTTAATTTAAATATAGCTATTAACTGCAAATGATTTAATGAAGATACAACTGCATTTTAAACAAGGACAAAGGATAACAATGATTTATTTGAACTTCTAACTATCAAAAGTTTTCAAAGAGTGACAAAAACAATAAAATGCCTTAAGTACAAATTACGCAATTTTAAATCTTTGAAACAGTATTTCAAGCACAGTATGTTATTATACTGTATTAATATGGAGCATAAACATTAGCCAAGTTTAATGAATATCTGAGAAAGATTATAACAATTCTGGAAGAGAACCTGAAGAACCATGCATGTTCTGTACCTTTTTACATGGTAAGCTGATTTGTAACAGACAGAATCTTGCCCTTCTTGGAGCTTCTTGGAGCTTCTTGCCCTTTTGTCACTAGCAAATACGCAATACTTACATTTCCAGATCATCTTTATTAGCCTTGCTTTTTGAACTTTGAATCTGCAGAGAAACACAAATCCACATTAGAATGCTTTTTACTAGCTGACAAGGCAAATTTACATCTTTTGATCTGTTATCAACTAATTTTCGATCAAAAAACAAGTACTATTTAGCTATCTATTTATCTAGCATGTAACTGAAATGTACTAGCTAACACCACGCTGATGAGCACGAGGTTGCATTTCTTTATGACAGCTAACGTTATGGATTAGTATTTCTCGCGAGCAAAGAGAGGGTCAGATTTCAATGTAAGCTATTTTGTATAATACTTCACTCAAAGACATGCAAAAACTTCGAATAGGTAATTGATAAAGTTGTGCTGTATTTACGTTAAAGCCATGTTGAACATTTCTAGGTAACCTTAAACAATATTCACAAACACCACCGAACGAGATATCGTTTTACACAACAGGTGAAGCTTTCAGTCGTTTGTTTAATGAGGATTACTGACCAAAAAAAAGAATAAGTAAGGTTATTCGTTTTTGCATGTGACGATCCCATAGAGCATGTAACATAGAAATATACTAAGTAGCGGATGCGATCGATCGGTGGCAAAGATGACATGTAAACGGAGCCTAAACGTACATTTAGTTTTACTGGCTAACTGTTATACATCTCATTTATTAGGGATTACTAATGTATGCTGTTCGAGACCAAAATGTAAAGTGACAAGTCCTACTCACCAGCAAACGTTGATAAAAATGCGCGCAGCTGCATCCATGCCTGGCTGTTCAAAGTTCAAAGAGCCAATCAGCATCTTCCTTGTATTGCGTTGCATTGACAACAGACTAAAATAGGCTCTGTTCAGTACATTCAATTTAAACAATTAAATAGAATGGAAAAAACAAGCAAATCGTACAACAAACTAAAAACATGGAGTAATTGTGCAAATTTGTTGGAGTTTATGTTTATTGTTCCTAAATAATTTTAATTAAAACAATTTCAGGGATAACAGTGTGGCCTAATGTTAGACAGTCGAACTTGTGACTCGAAGGTCGTTGGTTTGATTCTTAGTGATGGCAGAAAACCCTTGAACAAGGCTCTGGGTGTGTTTGTGTTCACGACTTGCAGTGTGTGTGTTCACTGCTCACTGGATCAGTTTGCAGAGGTCACATTTCAATGTATGGGTCACCATGTAATATAGTGTAATGTACTAATGTAGTATGCAAATGGTGAATATAATTTCATGCTGTAGGGCTAATACACTATACCCTCTATGAATTGCAAGTGTGAATACAAACAAATAAGTGCTAGGTTTATTAATTTAAGTTTTAATGTATAATTTAGATATAATGAGGTTTTGTTACTGCTGTTTTTGTGCCACCACATGTGTGCACAACTGCAGTGACGTAACCATGCCGTCGACTAATCTATAGGTAATATTGTTTCTTGCTAAACGGTTCTTTCTAGTCATTTAATAGCTGTTGTATATACCGTAGTAGTGTAATATAAAATGGTTAGCTCTGACTCTAAATTGAGTGTTTATGGGTCATGTTATATTTCAAAACATATTTGGTATTTGTGTTTTTTTAAGATACATGTTTGATCTTCTAAAAGCGACAATACGGTGTGTTTCAGGTGAGAGTGGGTAATTTCCAAAAGATCATAGCAACGGTGCAGATGGGTGGAGGCAGTGAACTGGCCATTGTGGTCTCCATCGTAGTCTGCTGTGTGCTACTGCTGCTCTGCACTGTGGGTATGATGTTTTATTTTATATTTTAGAGAGAGAGAGAGAGAGAGAGAGAGAGAGAGAGAGAGAGAGAGAGAGAGAGAGAGAGAGAGAGAGAGAGAGAGAGAGAGAGAGAGAGAGAGAGAGAGAGAGAGAGAGAGAGAGAGAGAGAGAGAGAGAGAGAGAGAGAGGCAGAATATATATTTATAAATTCTGAATAAATAAATCCTAACACATATATACAATTAACATATAGATAAATTTTTTAAATATATTTTTAAATGTATTACTAGGACCAAATTATAAATAAATAATTTATCCAGCATAGATAGAAATTCCTTCACTGTTGTTTAAAAAGCTTCACAGGTTGAGACTGGATGAAGCTGGATGATGTCAAGAGTATGATTTTACAAAGGAGGGCTACTTTTAAAGATGCTAAAATATAACAGTGTTCATTTATTTTGGATGCTTTTAGTTACAACATAATTCCCACAATTGTGTTATTTCATAGTTTGGATGAGTTTACTACTATTCTAACATGTGGGAAAAAATCTAAACAACAGTGAATAAACGTTTCTAAACTTTTGACTGGTAGTGTATATTTAGACAACAGTTCTGTATAGTTCTCGAATCTGATTGGCGGATAGGTTAGGTGATTGTATCTTAATCACCTAATCACAGCCGTGATGATATAGAGCCGTATCACACTTCTACTCGAGTGATATTGCTATAATATGTATGTATATGTTATATAAATATATATAAAAAAAAGATGACAGCATCTCTTTGTGTGTAGCATTGGTGGTGTATTGCACAAAGAGCCGCAGAGCAGAAAGGTATTGGCAGAAGACTCTGGTACAGATGGAGGAGATGGAGTCACAGATCAGGGAAGAGATACGTAAAGGTAATACACACATTCTCTGAACTTATGGATTCTTATTTTTGTAGAAGCGATTAAAATAAAGATTTTACACAACCACCTTTAAAGATCACATAAAAGCTGCCTATTTTCACAGGACGAATTGAGTTAATGGTCAGATTGTTTCCCTAATCTTGTAAATACTTTCACTGGTCAAGAGAGAAAACTGTTTTTTTTTTTTGTTATAAAGATAAGGAAGTAGCTAATCTCAGAAATTAATCCATATATTCATATTTATAGTAACCCTTTCATATCCATATTCATATCCTAAACTGTATACTTTTCTCTGCAGAACATTGTAGAATGTCAGGTATTTTTTATTTACTGAAAATGTGAACTGGGGCTATGATGCTTCACAACACCAAATGTAGAAAAAAAATGTAGAAAAACTATAGAATTGTCATAAAAGTAAAGAAAATCACACTGGGAAATTTTGTTTTACTTCAAAATTTCATATGGATATTCTGCTCTGACATCCTTTTAATCTTTAAATCTTTGTACAGTCTACTCACTTTTAATGAGTCTAAAGGGCTTGGTGTACATGTTCTGTAATTATGAATTAATCACCTAAATTAGCTTAAAAGTAAGCATTTAGAATTTTAAATGTTTGATTCTTCATGTAGATTTGCAATGTTTGGTTGTGAATGTAGCCCAAAGGATCTGAGTTTTCAGGATTGCAACATTTCACCACATGTAGCTCTTTCCTCCCATTATAGTTTTGGTTTCCATGGTTATTTCATCTCTAAAAATACACAAACATCCTGTGTTAAAACAATAAGAGGATGTCTTACTTCCTTATCCTAGCCAAAGCACCCACACAAGGACTTTCCCAAAAAGACTGATGTGATGTGTATGTTTTTTTTACCTTGGTGTTTGTGTGTGTGTATGTGTGGTCTTGGTAAACCCTAAGGTCCCGGTGAGGAAATCAGCTTATAAATCATGTAAAATTACAAAAAGGTTTGTTTGAGTGTTAGGTTTAGGGGTAGCGTGAGGGTTAGGGAATAGAATATTCAGTTTGTACTGTATAAAAGGACACTTTCCATAATGTCTATGGAAAGAGTCTATTTTATGTCTGTCCCCATAAAACATAGAAACCCAGTATGTGTGAATGTGTTGCTAACATGTTTTCATTATGTAGGTTTTGCAGAACTACAGACTGATATGACGGATCTGACCAAAGAACTAAATCGTACACAGGGAATCCCATTCCTGGAGTACAAGCAGTTTGTGACACGTACCTTCTTTCCTAAGGTATAGCAAGACATATGCTGGTTTTAACTGTTAATTACAGATGTCTGCTGCTGTGTATTCTCTTGTAAATGTGTAAAACAAAACAAAACACTTTACAATTGGGTACTGTATGTTAACTTTAGCTAACTTCATTAACAGTTATTGAAGATTAATGTTAATTTCAGCATTTACCTATAAAAAATACAGCTGCAAGCGGTAATTATCGGGGTCCAAGCAGGTCTGGAAAAACAAGAAACAGGTCCTCAAATGAACGATTTTAAATAAAAGATCCTGTAGATCAGGGGTTCTCAACCTTTTGCAAGCTGGGCCCCCCCCAAAGCTGGTTCATTGCAGTTGGGGCCCCAGTGATTATTATTATTATGAGTAGTAGTAGGCCTATCATCATTATTAGGCTATTGCTATATAATTATATGAGGTTACATGCTTTATTGTTGTTGTTATTATTATTATTATTATTATCATCATCATCAGTAGGCCTATTATCATTACTAGGCTATTGCTATAATTGGGAATTGGCACCAGACCTCTGATATTAATTGATGCTTTATTATTGTTATTATTACTAGGCCTAATAGTAGGCATCTTCTGCATTTTTTACAGAAGCTTGCATGTAGGTGATGTTAATGTGAGACCTGAGCCTGCTTTGCCTTGCAAAAATCCTCAATTCTTGGCTCAATATTTAATAAACATAGCCTCAAATCATCCTCGATTTGTGCACGATTACGGTATTCCGTTTTGAGTGCAGTCATTTTTGAGAATCCTGCCTCACACAAATATATTGACGCGAAAGGAAGGAGAATCTTCAAGGCAACGTCACAGAGTTGAGGGTATTCCTGCATCAATGCTGCCCAGAATGATGAAAGAGGGCAGGAGCTAAAGAGTTCCTTCAATCTACTGTCACTCTTCAGCTCAATAAGCTGTTCCTGCATATCAATTGATAGCTCGTTTGCTGTGCACACAAACGGATCTCGAACCCACGCAAAAGAGCGATAATCCTCTTTAAAGTATGTCGCAAATTGTTTTCTCATTGCTGACAGGTGCTCAGACGCTGATTGAAATAGGTAGGAGAAATCGTGTGACGTGCCTGCATCAGTGATAAAGTCTGCAAGGCTGGGGAACATGTCGCAGTTCCCTCGACTGATGCGGCCATGCCAGAGGTCTAGTTTTTGTGTGAAGGCGTGCACTTTGTATGCAAGGAGCAAAATGTGAGTTTCGCGGCCTTGCAAAGACAGGTTGAGGCCATTCAAGCGGTCAAATATATCGACCAAATAGGACAGAGACGCAAGCCACATAGTGTCATTGTTATTTATTTATTAACAACATAAATGTATTTAAACATGTTTGTATGTGCGTGGCTGCGTGTATGCGTGTGAGCATTTCACAAAAACTAAAGGAAAGCTTTAACTGTAGCCTATATTCTGACTAGTTTATTAGTTTATATAGGTATATATATATATATATATATATATATATATATATATATAAAACTAAATACGACCTCACGTTTTATACATTTGCAGCCTCTGAAACTTCCTTCCGTCATAAAAATTTATTCGGATGGTTCGATTTTCTGCATTTTTCGCATCCATAGCAAATATTCAAACTTTTTTTTAAATCAGTCCAAACACATTTTAATTTTTATTCAGGAGTTATGTATATACAAAACTATAACTTTTTATGACAGTAGTTTAGTAATAAAAAAATTTGCAGCCTACTCTGCTGTAGCCTACCCCCCCCGGGTGAGTGTCCGTGCCCCACTGGTTGAGAACCACTGCTGTAGATAATGTGGATTTAGTTGCTAACATATAAATACAATTATTTGTAAGATGTTATGTTAAAACCCTGTGGGACTGTTTGCCTATATTTGCAACTACAGCCAATATTCTTTGATCTTAATCTTTTAAAGGCATATCTTTTTCTAATTTTTCTGTATTTAAAACTGCAAATGTGCCTTAATGTGTGCACAATGCTGAACGAACAGACAAGAAAACTCCAGCATTTTGTCATGCTTGCTGTGTTGTGTAGATGTGTTCTGACTATGAGAGACGTCTGGTTCAGCCTATCTATGAGAACAATCCTCTTGGTCCACGGGCTCTATCTGAAACTCATCCTTTATTGCAGGACTGTCAGGTAAGACACACCAACTGTTCATAATTCATAACTATTTTGCTTTCTGATAAATTTGTATTTGACTGTGAATTAGACTTTTTATATGAATGCTTTTTATATTTATTGTAAATAAATATTATGATTTTTTTCAAATGTTTTTTGTATTTTGATAAATGTTCTGCTCTACATTGATGTGTGTTTGCTCTAAAACACAGAATGTTAACAGAAGTGAGATTTATTAGTAATAAAGCAAGTTTTTCTGCTACAAACCTTAAAAGAAACTCTTTGGTCAAGAAAAATTAATCAATGCTGTACAAATACATTGCTCTTTAGTAGTTAACTAATGTTTATATATTTGGTGTTAATGTGAAACAGTAGGTCTTCCTCCCTTCCTACATTGCTCTTTAGTAGTTAACTAATGTTCACATATTTGTGTGGTAACATAGAAACGTTAAGTTTTCCTTTCTTCACCACCAAGTCCCGAAAAGGAATGCTGGAAACTTTGGGCACATAGCCATAGCCTCTAGGCACCCCTGGGACACAGAGAGTGCTTGTAGGTCCCCCACCCTCTTGATAGAGGTGAGTGCCACTAGGAGGACGGTCTTCATCATAAGATGAGAGCGCAGCATCCCCCAGGGGCTCGAATGGGGCTCTCTTAAGACCCAACCGGGCCACAGAGAGGTCCCAAGGCACAGTCTGGGCGGGTTACGCCTTCTCGCGCCCCTCAGGAACTTGTGTCGTCCTAAGGAACCTACCCAAGATGTTATCGTGATGGGTGGAAATCACGGCCACATACACCTTAAGGGTAGAGGGGAAAAGGTTGGCATACAACCTGTCCTGTAAGAAGGACAACACAACACTGATGGCACATCTCCGTGGCACCTCGTCATGTGAGGCAGACCAGGACAGAGTCACCACTTTAGGGCATAGAACTGCCTGGTAGAAGGGGCTCTAGCCTGGGCGATAGTATCAGTCACTACCGGAGGCAACCCGAATAGATCTTCTTTGCCAAATAGAATAGATCCAGAAGCCAAACGTAGAGATTCCAAAGGTCTGGCCTCGGGTGCCAGAACGGGCCCTGCCCCTGGTTCGTGGATGGCTCAGCTCTGCTCCCAGGCTGGGGCAACCCGGAGTTAAGAGATGCCGTGCCGAGGGGGCGCGCAGAGAAGCTGTGCATCTCCGGACCTCGCCAGGGTTGTGTAGAGAGACAGGGTGACTGACAGAGAAAGAGAGAAGAGAATAAAGGCCTAGTGAGAAAGGAAACTGCTCTTTTATTGAAGTTATGGGTACCAGGCCTTGTGAGGGGCCTGGCTGAAGGCAAAACGGGAAGGGGACCATCTCGCTGGGGACTGAAGGCAATGTGGTGACCTCCGGAGCTGGTAGATGTTGCAATAAAAGGACAGCAGGGATGCAGTGTAACTTCCATGAAAGTTTCCATATTGCCCGCATCGCTTGCCAAACGTTCGCTTGTGCCAGCTGGGAAGCAGATGCGGTTACCCCCTGCCCCTTTTAGAAAAGGACGCATCGCCACAACGTTGAGTAACGGAGAGAAAGGGGACTACAGTTTTCGACAAGTATAGTATACGTCACATCCTGGTGTCATGCGTCTATACTGGATCCTTACGTAATGTGTGTGAACGCAAGCGCAGATGCTGTAAAATGACTGGCAGTGTGAATGAACAAAATCACACAATCCATGACAACTCTCAGGACACACAACTCTCTGCCGTTTTCACACAGAGATTCATTAAAAATACATGTATTTTACTGAATCTCTGTGTGAAAACGGCTTTGCTAAGATATACTTCATAAATAATGTTTGGACTAGATTCTCTGCCAATAACACAGCATGGATTTGTGTATTTAGAAAAATAATGAGCTGATCTGAGCTGTGGACAGTTAAACATAGCTGTTGAGAAATATTTGGCTTGATCCCATGTAAAATGGCTTTAATATGATGAAAGTCTGATATTGCAAAACAACATAATTGTACAACAGGGCATTTTGTAAGAGAAAGAATTGATTTGTCACTGAGTCATCTAGTATGGACAACAGGAAGGCGAAGTAAAAAGTTGTAAATGTCCAAAATACATATTAAACAAATACAAAATATGAAATACATTTAATATACATTTAAATGCCTATGCCTTATAATTGTTTATTTATCATTGTTTTCATTGAAGGCTTCTAACACCTCACAACCCAATCTGGAGGAAGGAATCTCACTGTTTTCCACTCTTCTCAACAACAAACATTTTTTGGTCACCTTTGTTCATGCACTTGAGCACCAGAAAGACTTTGCCGTTCGAGACAGGTCAGTATAGTGAAAGGCTGATAATTTGGGAGAAAATTTTTAGTAAGCCTATTTGTAGTTCTTTAAATGGTAGAATTTTGTACTGACACTGACACACAAAAATTGGTTGTGAATCCCAATTTTATTGAACAGATGTTGCTCATCACAGTACAAGAGTTTTTTCAGTTGAGTATAAACTTTATCTTAACTGTTTTTCCTGCAGTTTCCTTATAACAAAAACAGACACCACAAAGTTGGTGTAGTTATTAACAATACAGTAGTTATTATCTCCTCTATAATAACATATACAATAACATATTTTTTAGGTGTTCTTCGTAAAGTTTCTTTTTGTTTGGAGCTATTCATTACTAGGGTTCTTGAGAGACCTGGATATTCCCCAACTTTCTTGAACTCATATTTTTTATACCAACATGTATATGTTTTTGAATCTCTTGGTTTGTTGTCTTTATGTATGCATGTTTTTCATTGATGTTTAGGTGCAATCTAGCCTCTCTGCTCACTATCGCTCTCCATGGTAAACTTGAGTACTATACAAGCATTATGAAGGAGTTGTTGGTGGATTTGATTGATGCCTCAGCCTCCAAAAACCCCAAACTGATGCTCAGACGAACAGAGTCAGTGGTGGAGAAGATGCTCACCAACTGGATGTCCATCTGCATGTACAGCTACCTTAAGGTACCCAAGTATACTAAAGTAGTGAAGAATTGAACTGGGGATCTTTTGGAAAAAAAACTAAATGGGTTGAACTGGTCAACCAGCAAAAAGTTTGTTTTGGAACAAACAGTAGTTTACTGGCACAACTGGCTCAACAGAAAGACTGAGCTCTAAGGTCTACCAAGATGATCTAATATTTAATTGGTCATTAAGTTGCCATCATAAAACTTTAGCAGAAGACATCAATTATACTTTATATTTAATTGATTTCATATATATAGACCACTGCTTTATGCCCTGCCCTGATCTTGGGACTGATCTTGTCCCATTAGGAATTTGTAGGTGAACCGTTCTTCCTGCTGCTATGCGCCATTAAACAGCAAATCAACAAGGGTTCGATTGATGCCATCACTGGAAAGGCGCGCTACACGCTCAATGAAGAGTGGCTTCTGAGAGAGAACATTGAAGCCAAACCACAGGTAAACTTAACATGGCATCACTTCTGTCAAATCTTTCTGTTTACACCGACTCTGGGGTATAATTGAATGATTCAACAACTGACTCTTTGTGTTTGTGTGTTTTCCAGAACATTAATGTGTCGTTCCAAGGTTTTGGCATGGACTCTGTGATCGTCCGTGTGATGAACACAGACACTATCTGTCAGGTGAAAGAAAAGATACTTGAAGCATTTTACAAGAACCTGCCCTTTTCCCAATGGCCCAGAGAAGAGGATGTTGACCTGGGTAATTTATTATTAAATTAAATGACCATTCTTTTCCTGGCTCTTTAGATGCTTGTATGCACAATATCTTGTTTGCAATAGACCGTATGGACCTAATGACATGTTAGGTAAAAATAGTTTATGCATGTTTTTACAAACAGTTTTGTGTATAAATTAAATTTCAGAACTCGTAACAGTTTATTGTAAAGTGGATCAAAAGTTAGCTTGGTTCTGTCTCTCACAGAATGGTTTCCAGAGGGCCAGACTAGCAGAATTCTACAAGATCTGGATGACACATCTCTCATGGAAGATGGAAGAAAAAAACTCAATACCATTTTTCACTATCAGGTGTGTGTGTTGGTAACAAGCAGTTAAGAGTGTTTTTGCAAACTGTCACTCGCAAAGTCAGTAAATACTATCTGAATGTCCTTATTTTAATTTTCTGTTACAGATGAAATTATGTAAAGGTTTGTTTGGTTTTGTAGGTGTCAGTAAAAGTGTGTTTTGCCCTATGGGGTTTTGTAGAGTAATGTTTAGTACCCAGTAGCCTAATGACCTTTAACCTGTCGTTGTTGCAGATCCCAGATGGGGCATCACTAGCCATGAGCATGAAAGACAAGAGAGATAACACACTTGGCAAAGGTAATGACCCGCAAACTGTGATATTAATGCTAAACACTTTGTCTGTTCACTGTCTAGGTGTTCTGTGTGATTTTATTCTGGCTGATTGTTTTTTTTCTGTCCACAGTTAAAGATTTGGACACAGAGAAATATGTGCATTTGGTAAGTGTTTATTTATAAAAAATATAGCTAAGATGCTGCTTAAGGGAATTATATAGTATAATATATTTTTAGTTTAGTTTATTTTTCCTCTTAATTAAGTTACCAAACATATGTTAGTGAAGAGCATGTTCTAACTAATACCAGGATATTCCCGGTGACAATTCTCTACCTTCTTTCTACTCCCATAAGTATGTTTGCCTGTATAATCATCAGTAATAGTGCAGTAGGCATATCAGTGTTCCAGCTAAGTATAATCTGTTAGCTTCTCTAAGCAGACACTAAGCTGAAACTGTTTACCATTTACGCTAATAAATGTGTGGGAACACTGAGAATTCACAGAGTACCGAATTAAAGTAAGAGTACCAAGCTATAACATTAAAGGTGACCTATTATGCCCCTGATTACAAGATCTAATATAATTCTTAGGGGTCTACAGAATACAGAATGTGTCTGTAACGTGTCAGCTCAAAATACACCACAGATAATTTTTTATACCATGCTCTTAAATGTCCATTCTTCAGGTTCATTAAGTATGCAAGGTTTTTGGTTTGTGTGTCTGAATGAGCTGCTGGTCTCTGCCCCCCTTCTCATCCACTTCTCATAAGGTGGATGTAAATATAAAGAAACATCAAATATATTTTTTACAAAGGTTTTTATTAGTGCTCACGCAATAATACTGACATAATTCAAATTAAAATGCAAAGTTTGCTTTTTATTTAATTTTCTTATTTATTTCAGTTTTCATTTTCAAAGCCAACCATATGTTAACCAGTGGGTGTAGTTTACTTAGGTAGTAGATGGGCTAGGGTAATGTCTGAACGTAAGAAGAGTGTCTGAGTGCGTCGTATGATAAGGACAACGCTGATCATGGCGAAATCAGTAAAAGCCAACTGTTGCAGGAGGCGACTGCTGCTCTAGGGTATCAGAAGCAGACAAAATTTCCAACCAAATTTCCATCCGGTTGCCCGAGGTCCAGGCACCTACAAATACTTGTTCCAATGCAGTCCCTCAGCCTGAGTCACTGGCATCTTCAGTAGCAAGAGAAACCGTGCATAAATGCGACTCGTCTGTTTCATATACTTTGTTAAATTACTGTGCATATGCGTTACGTATCTGGTACTGAAGGGGAACACGCTGTATGTGCTTTCACGTATAATACATTTGCTGTGCTTCTAATCTGATCCACACCTTGTGTGTGCCACAAATTCAACAGTTGTCACGTGATCATCAACTACAGAGAATCCTCTCCCCACACACACAATGCAACACATATAACTTTGATTTTAAATATAATTTTGCCAAGATGAGTTATTTTTGCAATTTCTGGTAATCGTGTTTCTGGTTTCCTTTTTCTTACTCACCGTTTTTTCTTACGCGTTCCATGTGATCGGCATCTATCCAAACCCCAAGCATGACAACGTGAGTGTAGCACAACAATCGAATGGGTGTTAACCTCTGTGTGTAGGAGTAATAGAAGTGGGTTAAAATAAACTCTAGTGTTTACTCTATTAAATATAAGTTCAGTGTGAGCTGACGTTTATATAGGTTTAATTGATCATAAATTGAGCATTTGGTTGGCAACAGAAAATGGCTATAGTTTTTTTTTTATTTACACATGCTTTAACTAGCCAATTTGTAACATTTATCTTTTTGTCATGTTGGTAACAACATTCCATAAGCAAAAAATACAATTTGTTTGTACTTACATTAGTATGCGCTGTGACTAATTCATGCAGTGCTGTTTGGGGTGGTAACCAGTGGCCACACCATTGGTCTGCTGTAAAATGATTCACAAAGACATAAACGAATGTAGATATTTAGCAGGGAACACTCCCTTCATAAATAAAACTAATCCAATGTGTCTTCAGCAGCTCAGATTTTAGGAGTAAATTAAGACTTTTCTACACTACTGAAATTTGTTTCCCATAACTTTCTACTTTAATGTAGATAGCATAGCACGTTATAGCATCATATGTTGACATTTTTATGCGCTGTGAATGAATATTACATGAATAAATATTTATTTAACCTAACAAAGCTTTTATAAAACCACAAATTGGAACTGTATTACTTTATATATATATTTACTGTACATATAATGAGAGGAATCTGCTCTGTAGTATCTATTACGTGATAATACAAGTCATCCATTTTGAGTAATTTCTTTCTAACATTTCCTATAATGCTGATAATTTATGGCCATATCACTGTAGGTGCTGCCACATGATGAGCTGACAGAGACCAGGAAGTCCCACAGGCAAAGCCACAGAAAGAAAGTGTTGCCCGAGATCTACCTGACACGTCTGCTCTCCACCAAGGTCACCTAAAGTATAGTTTAATGATATTTTATTTTAAGCTCATTTCTCTTATGTAAGATATATGACAAATGGATGTGAAAGCAATTACAAAATGATTTTTAAGTAAACACGTAAATAAATATATACAAATATTCCCAAGTGTTCTAAAGTATTAAAATCATGTATATTAATGCATTTAAAATTATTTCTTATAAACACTTAATTAAAGTGACACTGCCTTGTGTCTTGCCTGTACAGGGAACGCTTCAGAAATTCTTAGATGATCTTTTTGAAGCCATCCTCAGCATTCCGCCTGAGAAACCACCATTAGCCGTGAAATACTTCTTTGACTTTCTAGAAGAACAGGCAGACCATCGTGGTATTACAGACCCTGACACACTGCACATTTGGAAGACTAATAGGTATTTGGGTCTTTAATGCAGATCTAATAGAACAAATGACAATGTTAAAAAAAATGTATGCTGAATTTGTGCTTTAAAATTTTGCTAAGATTGCTAAAATGCACACAAACATCAGCTACAGAGCTATAATGGTCTGTCTATGAATCTCTCCACAGTTTGCCTCTGCGTTTCTGGGTGAATATCCTGAAGAATCCTCAGTTTGTTTTTGACATTGATAAGACAGATCACATGGATGCTTGCCTATCAGTTATCGCTCAGGCTTTCATTGATGCATGCTCACTCTCTGACCTTCAGTTGGGCAAAGTAAGAACACAGACACATCTCCTGATAAATGTGTAACGTAATTTCATGTACTATTAGACAAGATTTTTGTGTCTCATAATCTCAGGCTTAAACAATATGCCAGTTGACCATTCATAGGCTATCAATGCTGTTTTCTCAAAATCACAAGCTAAAAATCCATTTTACCTCGATTTCCCGGAACATATCTGTATTAGAGCTGCACGATTAATCGTTAAAAGATTGTGATCGCGATTGAAACACCCATACGATCTCATTCATAAATGTCAACGATTTTTCGTTGCCGTTGGTGGTTGCCGAAGCAGAGAAAGCAGTAGCCTATAAAACTTGTTTTCCATTTTACTGTACTACTTTTTCATTATTCTTTTTGTGTAAGGGTTAGTTCGGAGCATTAACGCCCAAAACGCGAGTGTAACAGACAAACACCTGTGTATACTGTATGTGTGTTTACAAAAACCTATGGTAAAATAATGCAGTGCCTTTGAAAAAAAGGCATTCTGTGTGAACAGTCGAGGTCGTATTATGACCCTGGTTAGAAATATTCCAATGATCAGAAGTACTGGGATAAAAGTTCGTGTATAAACACTAATGTCTACGTGATCAAAACATTCACATCACATTTTGAACGTAAATTGGCGCTTCAAATAACGCAATAGATTACATTGTTTAGCCACTAGGTGAGGACAACGACTCTAAAAATTTATTTTTCATGAATCATTCATTCAATGCTGATTCATCCAGTAATTATCAAGTGAAATATTTATTAGTGAGTAATAAAAAAAAATCATTTAAACGGATTTAAAAATCATTAAAATGAAACATTTTAAATATACTGCAACAATTAATATTTAGTAAATTTACTAACAGTTGAAACAAAAAAATCGTGATTCTCAGTTTAGCCAGAATCGTGCAGCTCTAATCTGTATGTATCTGGATTTATGGTGGTTTACGATTTTATACAAATTCAGTACAGCATGACATATAGCTGGCTGGTTTGGCAAGCAGAGCAGATGGTATGAATAGTTCTATAAGAGTCTCACATTCCAGTTGCGATGCATTATGACCTGCAGGGATTTGTGTCCTCTGAGTACTTCAGTTATTCAGTGCAAAAAAGTGAACATCACCCTTTCTGTACTTTATATGCTTTCTGCATGTATTTATGGTCCTAACATGTAGATGGAATAATCATACTTGTTAAGCTAAAACGATTCAGTGCTGCTTACCTTTGCCGTTGTTACTTAACTGATAAACAAACAATGTATAGTTTACGAAGAGACATTTGCATTGATTCCCAGTGCACACACAAACATTACATTATTACGTAAGAGACGCCCAAAATTTTCCATAAACTTAAAATGGCCCATAGACTGCCATTATAAAAAGGCCCACAAGGATTTTGCATCACAATGTCATATCATAGCCCTCACACAGCCCTTATATATATTTATTTTGTCTATCCTTTAGGATTCTCCAACCAATAAGTTGCTATATGCCAAAGAGATCCCAGAGTATAAGAAGAGGGTTCAGTGTTACTACAAACAGATTCAGGAGATGGCGCCACTGAGTGAACAGGAAATGAACGCTCACCTTGCTGAAGAATCACGGGTAAGCTAAATGGACAATTCCTGTTATAGTTCATGTACAGGTACATTTCTATCAGCAAAACAAAATGCCTCTGTTCCAAACCCATAGTGAGCTGCCTATGTAGGCAGCCTTTTAGGCATTAAAGGCAATCTTGTAAATTGACTGCAGAAGGGCAAACCCAAAATGTATTAAAAACAACCTTGATAAACAGATTAATTCAAGATGGCAAACAAAGCTAAAATAATTTATATTTGTTACATATTTGGAGTTTATATTAGTATAAAATTTGTGCTCTCAAATGAAACACACCTTGGATTCCATAAACTCTCTAGCTATGAAAGCAACATTTAAGTATGAACTTAGTCTGGAGTTGTTAATTAATGTATATTGTAAAGGTAAAATCTCAATTTGGGCAAATTTAATAAGAAATGATTGAATTTGAAATCATCTGTAATACTGACTACTTATTGCAGATTTGGCAAATATGTACAAAAGTTCTGACAAGGAGTTTTTGTTCTGAATTTGTTGTGAAACTGTAATGAATACATTTGTAAGATTTCTGAGTCTTTTCCTCAGGAGAAACTAAAGGAGTATTAAAGAGATCTCATTGAAATTGCATTACCATTACCATAAATGCTCCTTTTTTTAACAGAGACAATGTTTTTTTCATCACATATTTTTATTGGTCATGTCCTACAGAAATACAGGAATGAATTCAACACTACCCTGGCTTTAACTGAGGTATACAAATATGCCAAGAGATATCGCAATGAGGTAAGAAAGATTTTCATTTTGTTGATTGTAATGAAAGTGATAAAATTTGAGGGTTTGCCTTCCCACCTGAGATCACATCATTTTCTTCTGCGCATGTAAGCATGCTGCCACCCGACTGCAAATGCCCTGAAATGTTTTCATGGTCCGTTCTTTAGCCATCACTGGACCCAGCGGGGCTTAAATGTACAGTGATAGCAGCCTGTCTGATTGAGCTTGTTTTGTAATGGCAGCTGCTGGAAGAATAGAGGATGTTTGACACAAAAGCACAATTTAATGGGGTTTTCAAAATCCGCCTGCAACGGATATAATTGTTATCATACAGTATGCATAACACACGTGTAGCAGCCAAGGTTTTTAATCATTTGTTCTCTTTCACTTTGTTTTCATGGTCAGAAAACATTTGAAATGTTTAGCATAGAAATGCATTTAAGATTATAAAAAACTATTATTATATTTTATTATAACTTTGTCTCCTGGCATGTTTTTCCTAAAAGATTCTGCCCAATGCAGTAAATATTACTTCACCACTTTATGATGGGAGAACAGTTTAATTTTACCATTAGTGTAGCCATCAGTTGTAATGATTAGAATTGAAAAACAAATTAGACTTGTGAACAAGGCCACAAAGAATATGCCCCCCCCCCATTTCTTTTTCCTAACCACATTTCCTGTTCGCGTAAAGGCTTTAAAAATCAAATGAATAAATAAATACAAACAATTCAAATGTAAAAAAATGATAATAATGTAATACTTATATATTACATTTTATTATTGATCTCTCTCACTTTTTCAGGTGGTGAATGCGCTGGAGTCGAACCCTACAGCTCGACGCACTCAGCTACAACACAAGTTTGAGCAGGTCATTGCACTTGTGGAAGACAACATCTATGAGTGCAGCAGTGAGGCCTGAGCAGCAGGCAAACAAAACATACAAAGACATACTGTGCCTCAAATCAAATGAAAACACAGGCCAAATTGCTCTGTCTCTTATAAATGAAATGTGATCTTTATGTAATTGAAGTCTGATTACGATTGGTTAAATCCTACATAATTTGTAATTCACTCGGATGTTGCACGTGAAGGAATGAAGAGTGGGAAAATCTCGTAATATTACATTGATTCATGCTATAATTAGTTTTTTGTGAAGCAATCTAGATACAGAGTGTGTAATATTAACTTGTCTTTAAACTGGGAGGTTATTCGTCAACTCAGGGGCCACAAGGTCCCATGACTGCACTGACCCCACATTTGGGAGACCCAATGATGATGCACTGGATTATGTAAGACATTCCTATAGCAATATTTATAGCTGTGTATATTATAATTTTATTGTGATTGATTTAATGTGAATAAGGTTTCTAGCAGGATATTTGTTGGTGCATAAAACACCCAAACAGGTTCCACCATGTTGTAGACTACAAGTGCGATATGCATGTAATCAGCTTCAATGGGACCATGTTGCATAACTTTTTAATTGCTTTTTTTTAATTGTAAGTGTTTTGTTTTTGGTATATGCATCATTGTCTTAAAAGTCTGTATAAACTCTTCTGATAATTTGTTACACTTTTTGGACAAACAGGGAAATTTTATCAAATAAAGCCAAAAACATCACTAAAATATTGTGTCATGGGCACAGTTTACTTCAGCATGCTTAAACACAGCAAACAATTTTAAAAGAAAAAGCATTACCTAAGCAATACACAATATTACAAAATTCAATAAGTTGTATTTTCTGGTATTTTAGTATTTTTAATCTGCAGATGTATATTCATGATGTTGATAAAATATGAAAGACATATATAATTATTTCATAATTTCATAATTATAATTTCTCCATATTTACTGACATTTCAAATTTTACAGAATTGGTTTGGGCAATTCTGTAATTGTCCAATTGTAATTGTAAGTGTCCTCTGTGGTCTCCCGGTTTCACCTTTAAATTTCACGTCCTCTCAACTACTAATCTCAGCACATCAGAAAATCTCGCAACAAAACCTTAACCTTAATTACATGTGATAGCAGCTACATATACATCTCACAAATACAGTATCACAAAATGGCAACATAGGCTATACTAATAAAAATGTTTACCAGTAAACTCCATGGTACTACCGAACTTCCCAGCAGCAGCAGTATTATATAAAATGACAGTTTTACAGTTTGTTGAATGACCAATAAAATGACCAAATGCTGAAGATTATTACAAAATATTTAAGATAAATGTGAGGGCAGAGAAGCTGTAGACTGGCCAAATGAAAGCCAGATATAAGTGGACATTTTGGGCCTATAGGTGGCCTTTGATTGGTTTGTCTCAATCATGCTGAGACGTTACGCGTTCTGGTAGTCAGGCAGGAGCTACCTGACCAGACGACACCACTGAAGATTGAGTCTTACTGGAGACAGCTGTGCTGGTCTCCTCTTCACTGAAAGGGTTCTTACCACAGCAGACGGTGGTGATCATGCAGTTCCTGAACTATACAAGAGGGCAGACACAAAGATGTTCATTCTTCCTTTTGACCTTCATTCTAAGGTAGATAATTTACATTACAAAGAAATTTCCAAAACAAAGGAAAAACTTTTTTGAACTAATTGTTTTGCATTTTATTTGTATGTTGGCATTAACCAATCATGATAAATGTTAAAAATGAATGCCACACAGAATCACAATTTTGGAAAGCAATATTGAGAAAACTCATTGTTTATTAATATACATAACAGCCAACATAGATGCCCACTTTTACTGTAGTGTGACACTGCAGAAGCTTTTGTTAGTGCAACTAGTTTTTAGAACGAAGGTCTATTTAATTTTGTGAAATTACTTCTGCCTTATTAATGTCCCTTTCAAATTTTTACCAAGTGGCTTAGAATTTAAATATCCAGTTGTAGACTTGTAAACCCACCAGATTTACACTCTAATGAACTTAAAATACAGATGACCTGCAAAGAAATCTAATGTCTCGTTGCTCTGTCTTGCTTTAATATTATATTTTTAAATAAATGTCTTACCTGTCTGTTGAGTATGATGTAGATGACTGGGTTGTAGAGTGCTGCACTCTTAGCAAAGAATGCTGGAATTGTCATAAAAACAGGACCAAATTCTGCACCCTGATTAGCGAAAATATACCAGGCAACACTGGCATATGGCACCCAACAGACTAAGAATGCAATCACCATGACAACCACCATGCGTGTCACTTCCCGCTCTGCCCTCTGAGTCGTCTCTGATTCTTGTTGTTGAGCTGCAGCCTGAAATAAAAAATATGCATACAGTACATTTCCTTAGTACGATTTGTTTCAGCTTTAAGGCATTATAATTCACAGAATAAAACTCCAACATTTAAAGAACACATTTTTTGTTGATAATTATTATTGAATAGTTCAGGGCCTAAATACTGATTGATCAATACATCATTCAGTAGTGTATTAAACTATAATAGTTATGAAACATCTGTTTATTTAGCTACTGTGTTATGGAGGCTAACTGTTAACTTCATTTTACAAGTGTCACTTATTGAATTTGCTGAATACAATGCTATGCTATGATTCATTTTCCCTAAAATAAGCAAATGAAATGTCACTTTATGTCTAGGGACACACCTTTTCATTTAAAAAAAATGTTTTTTGAAACAAACTGCTCAAACAATTTAAATAATTAAAAGGATTCTTGAACTCAATTTTGGTGTATTTATGTGCGCATCCATACCGCACGAACAGTGCAGAGAAGACGGCTGTAGCAAAAGAAGATAATTAGAAGTGGAATGGAGAAATGAAGGATGAACATGTAGATGACAAATGAGGTGTTGTTGGTTTCAAGTTTTGGAGTGTAGTAATCTATTCCACAAGAGCATTGCATACCCTCTGGAATATACCTGTGTACAATTCAAACATAAATAGACATTTGTTTTTACTGGTAATATAGCCAATTTCATGTTTAGCAACATTTAGTCTTATGATGGGGTAAAACCTGTATACACTTACTGTTTTTGTTTTATTTTAAAAAGCAAAAAATAATAATCATAGAACATTTTGTAATGACACTCTTACCTGGACCACCCCAGCAGGGGAGGCACAGCACAAGTGAGGGCCATGATCCAGGTGACACCCACCCCCATGATGGCATGTTTTTCCCCAAATCGGAATGTTGTCATTGGCTTACACACCACAATGTAGCGCTCAACAGCCAAAACTACTAGAGACCATAGAGCTATTTCACCTGAGAAACACATCAATAGTCCATCATTTAATTCAAAGTGCAATATGGAAACAAATTGACCACACAGACCACATCCAATTTCAAATCATTTTGTCAAATGTATCTACCTTGGTGCAAAGCAATATTCACAAATTCACATGTTGATTTAAATGGGGGGGTGGCTGAAAAATATACCACTGTTACAGTGACAAAGGTACAGTTACAGTAATACAGGTAGAATATAACACCTGGTTGTTTTAAGTAAATGTTTTTGGACCATCCAGTGAAAAAGAAGGTTGTGGACAACTCAGAAATCTAAAAAGACTGATCTGTAAAGTTTATAATTATATCCACCATAAATATACTTACCGCCGAGAGTGGCAAAAAAGCCCTCAATGTTGCATCCTGTGACTCCTAGGACAAAGTATCCATGCAGGGATGTGTAGAGGGTGACGGTGAACCCTCCCACCACCATGAACAGATCAGCCACAGCGAGATTGAGAAGAATGTAGTTAAGAGGTGTACGGAGCTTCTTGTGCTGAATGGTGACATACAGTGTCAGAGAGTTGATGGGAAATGAAGTGATGATGAGAAAAAGCATGTATGCCGCCAGAAGAGAGTACTTCCACGGCTCTGCTAGGTAGTACTGTGGCTCCTCAAATGGACTGCGGACTAAACCTGTCTTGTTAGACATAGGCACATAAAAATTTGGACCTTCTGTCCCATTCATATTTGGTTCACCTGGTCAGAGTCAAAGCAAAAAGAAAATTCTTCTAACAAGCAAATGACAAGCGTTTACACCTCCTCGCTAGAAAGCAAATGAAGTCCCCAAGAATAAGTAATCAAGGACACACATGGCTCTCTTATATGCCCCCCACCTGCCCAGATTAACAGCAGAGCAGAGATTATAGTAAAGTGCTGTAATTTTAAAGAATGGAGTTACACAAAGATTAAGGTCAGAGAGTGTTGTGATAATCCATGAAGGTAAGTGACTGGAAAACAAAAAAACCCCACTCGAGTTCATTCTTTATAAATTAAATTTTTAAACGTATTATTCAATTAACTCAACCTATTATTCTTAATTATTTACACAATGGCAAAAAAGTAGGATGCTTTTCAGAAAAAAAAACGTTTAAGTATAAAAGTTTACAATCGTGATTTAATTGTATTAAATTGTGAGGTATGCAGTTTTTTGAGAAATATATAAGCAAAACTGTACTGCAGAAAAGGAATAATCCACTTGTCTGGTTAATCCCGATTGTATCCTGCATTCTAAAGAGATATTTATTTGATTTATTTGTGTAAATAGAAATTTGATTATTGTTCAGAAAACAAAAGTGGTTTACTATTTGCAGCTGATGGTTTTATTAGCTAATATGTACGTATGACGACTGTGACAATCATCCAGTCATTTCCAAATACCAAAAAAGAAATCTCTTTATTCACTGTATTTGTTTGCAAATGGATGACTGACAGAACACATTATAAAAGTGTATATTCAATTACAGTACTGTAAATAAACTGTACACAAACTGTACAGTTTTGGTCAATATTTCACACATTAATCATGAAATGTCTTATGTCTTAGGTGCATCTTTAAAATTGGCAGTCATTGCTTAATGTGAAATTATACAAAGTTCTGGCACTGAAGCCATTTTTGTGTCAGTTGTGGCAACATGATGTATGACAGAGTGGAAATATATTTTCTACATGTGAAAATGCAGCATTAATATGAATGCACCAAAAGATTATGCAAAACACATCAGCTTTATTAATAAGAAACTATTACAACAATAAACTGTTGAGACATTTTGACGCAAATGTATCTTAAATCTAGTGTTTACAGCAAATCTGTTAAAAACAAAACTAACTACTATACCAGTATCTCATAACTTGTGTGAAATAAGTGTATTAAAGAGCATGTATGCCCACACATGTAAAACTGCGTAATCTCTTTTGTTTTGCTGAGTGTTCTGGTTCATCCTATCAGATTGATACCGGCTAAGCTGGCTTTACTTACAGATTTTCTAGCAGCTCAGTTATCAACACACCTTAGTCCTACTATCCTACTATCCCAACACACACAGATACAGTAATCGACTATAGGACACGCACACTCAACGTGTCAGGCCAATCCATTGTCCCTATAAATGCACACAAACATATTATTGGATTAGTTGGATTCGTCAATGGGTCTCCTGCAATATGGGCAACAGTTGTGCTGAAGAACCAACAACTCATAGTCCTCACTATGGAACATCTACAAAAAAGACACAATACAGATGATACAATCAAAGTTTATTACAAAGAAAGTAGACAGGCAGAAAACTAAATGAATGTTTTGGTACCTGAAAGCATGAAGGACACATTGTAATGCTGACATCGGGAAGCAGAGATCGGTAGTACTGCCAGTTGAGAGGTCTGGGCCAGCGCTTGATCAGAACATCCCGCCTAGACATGGAACGCAAAACTGCTCGACTCACAATTACCGGTACAAACTCTCTACCACCCTGCTGTAACACATAAAAAAAGAGAAGTTTGCACAGTTTGAAATAAACTACTCAAAAGCTCTGTGTCAATTTTATTTACCTTAAAGGGATAGTTCACCCAAAAATTAAAATGTTCTGTTTATTTATCTGTTCTTTTTTTCTTAAGTAGAAAAATAAAGAGATCTTCAGGTAAATCCGCAGCCCTCTGTTTTTTATATAATGAATGTACAGTAATCAGGTGCCAATTTTTAGGAGTTCTAAAAGTGCATACACTGCTGCTCAAAAGTTTGGGATCAGACTTGTAATGTTTTTTACAGAAGTCTCTTACGCTCATTAAGGCTGCATTTATTTGATCAAAAATACAGAAAAAAAGCAATATTGCAAAATATTATTACAATATAAAATAATGTTTTTTATATGAATATATTTTATATTAATATATATAGACATTAATATATTAATATATTAATGTCTAATCCCAGCAGCTCCTGGTGACATATTGACTGATGTCTTGTGAAGCGAATCGATCAGTTTTTGCAAAAAACTGAAAAACATTATAAAATTATTTGCAGTAATGTACAGCGTTGTAAGATGGCAAACCAGCATCTGGTGCGTTTAGCGCCACCCGCAGAACGGGAGTGTTGAGCTTCTGTCACGTAATTTGCGGGTGGGATGGATGTTCCCAGTATTTGAAAAATAGGTGTATTACAGAAAAAAACATCTACAAATCATTCTTTAAGTCATTATTCATAATCAAATTTAACAAGGTTTGCAGTTCACAGTCATGAATGCGGCATGTTCTTGTTATGCTATATTACTTTGGACAGTCATTATTGTTGTGCGTTCTCTTTATGCTCTATTCCTATAGACCGTCACTATTGTTGCACATTCTCATTATGTTTCATTGCTATACAGCATATACACGTTTAAGCAAAATGTAGTCAACCAGAATGCAGTCACCGCTGTCACAACCCCTCGCGGCAGCGGCGGCACAGGGATGTATAATGCTCTTGCTAGTGCTCTTGACGCTAAGTAGCGTATAACCATGGATTTTCACAAGTTATGGATTAAACATGTCACAGCTTGTTTCCGCAAGTAGCAGTCTGCGCAGCAGTTAAAAGTACAAGAGAAATACTATAAACATTTGTCCCATACACATAAAACCAAATGTAGTAATTGAAACATAACATGTTAGAATGTTTTTTAGTCTGTGCCTTTTTATGGACTGTGCTAGTTGACAATAATTAGAAATTTGTCTGACGTGATAAAATAGCTTCAGCTTAAAACGTATTTCCCACAAATTATACATTTTGAAAGATTATATTCTGAACCACAGCTTTTTAGATTTAGAAGTTCAGAAGCCCAGATTTCACCATAAGGAAATAAAAAAAAGGGAAATCTCGTAAAAATCTGCTTTACTCTTATTATTTTAATAATAGTAAGAATTAATAACCTTTTTCATAAAAACAACAGTGCCATCACATACTAGTATTTAAAGGGTTAAAATAAGGGTTAAAATAAAAACATGAATAGTTATGTTCAGAATTTATTCTGGCAAAAAAAAATAAAGCAATTTTTCTTAGGGCTGTGTATTACCAACAACTTCCCGATACGATACTAGGCCATGGTACGATACATATTACGATACTGGCCATTTTTTTATTAAATGGTTTTTATAAGCATTTAGTAACTATTATCTGTTTATTTTACAGTGACTAACCAGTGGTATAACAAATGAGGTAATTGAAAGTTTTTGCCATTGTAAGTAAAATAAGATAAGTAAAACAAATGTTTTAATCAAAAATCTGTCAATTTTTACCTTAGCTTTTATTTAACCTTTGCCTGTATCTTCCTTTCATTAATAGTAAATGAACAGCAGTTTTATAAAAGATAAAAAAGTGCCTTTCCAGTAACTCTCCAGTAAATTAGATGTCATATGATTTTTTATTCGCTGACCACTGACTGTTATCTTTCATTACCTGTAAAGCTGCTTGGGGTACAATGAACTTTGTGAGAAAGGGATATACAAATAAAATTGAATTTCCTGTAACACATTATAATCCTTTTTTAAGCATATTGTTTTAGGCCCCATAAAATGCATGGATTATTTAAAAAATAGACTATTTGTATAACAACAAAGTATGAATGTATAAACGTCGAGTCAAAGCAACTGAATGTAAATGGATATAAATGTATAACTGGATGTAAATGTGACAGGTGCTATGATGTTTAAAATGTGCATGACAGTTTTAACAAATTACAAATTAGCGTGTGAATACACTGGATCACTGATCAACAACGAGCCATTACCAAATAATGCTGAATGATAATTGGCAACTTTCAAAAGTGTTTTTTAGCAAGTGCTCCTATTTAACACTTAAATTGTGCATTTCAATCAGTTAAACGGTTACATGTATAACTTTATAATAGGAAATAAACAGCAATTATAACTAGAAATTTTTGGGGGGCACTTCAATAAATTTATTCCAGTGTAGGGATAACTAACATCCTAACATTCTTTGAGTGAGTGAGTGATTTGTGAGTGATGAAAGAGTGATTTACTCACCAACCATCATTTTTTTACCCACAATTCTCTGCTACAGTGTAAAGTGCATGTGGAAGTTGTCAATAATCTTGCCAGACAATATCAAGTTGAATATTTTGTTTTTATTATGTGAAGCCTCACCACAAAAGTTCTGTGTGAATTGAAATTCTGGTCTTGATTGTGTTATAACTTGAGGATTAAAAAGCCTTCTAACTTCATTTTCTAAATTTTGTGAAAGTATTTATTCTAGTTTTCCAAAGCCTCCTCAATTCTATTTAAAATGTCTACTTAATATTGTTTCTACTATACGCCTTGCCACGATTTGTACTGCGCGTGTGCGAAAATGTGTCTATTTCTAAGCAAAAAATGTGTCAACTGTCTAAACATTTTACGTCAGTTTTGGGTATTTATAATGTTTAAAGTTGTCAATACTCTATCTGTAACAGATGTAGTTATTTACTAGTGATTGTCTTGATATAAATACACTTTTTGATAAAAAATGCCAAGGTTAATATGTGGCAGAAATTACATTTATTAAATTCAATTATTGGAAAAATATCTAATTAACTGAAATAGTTTTAGTAGACACCATTTGAGAAATACAGATGTTTATATGTGTGTTTGTTTACATTTATTATTTTATATTCTAAATAAATGTTTTACTTAAGTGTTCTACTTATTTCAGCATACTTTAAACAAAGTTGTTACAGGTTAAGTCTGCAATTATGAGTAAAAAAGCTAAACGCAGGTTGGAGACCAGAAGCTGTTACTTTTTGAAAGGATGTCAATGGAGAAGCTTAATCGTGTGGCTCATTTTCCCTTTCTTTTGGTGTTTTTGGCTTCCCATACTGATGAAGGAGCAGAGCATCTGAAATACCTGTTATTAAAAGCATGTACTGATAAAGACGGAATTAAAATATTTAAAGGCATGTTGTTTATCCTGTTCATGTTTGTCATGATTAATCATTGAATAGTTTTATATTTTTTAATGTAATCAGGACACTTATAGACAAATCTAAAATGTTAAATTTGAAAGATGATGTTTTCTATATTTGTTCACGTCTTTATGCTGTTTACTTTCTCTTAGAGGTAATTTACACTACAATGTACGGAACCGCAAGTGATAAAAAAATAAAAGAAGACCTATGTCATTATTTCAAGATATTATGTTGAATAATGCAGATAATAAAATCTGCCGCTCTTCTTAACATTGATCAATGTTAAACAAATAAAACAGTTATCGAGCCGAATTCGAAAATGATCACTTTGGTAGGCCTACATAAAAGAAATAAAGCGGTTGGCTGGGAGCAAGGCAAATAGGTCGCTGGGCTAGTACGCGGCCTGTCCTATACGGTATTTGTAGCACAAAGCTAAAAGCCTGTGATATTTTTGATAACATGTAGCTCCAATGCCTTCCCTTCCTTGTTTCCCTGACTTATTCTGCCCTCTAGTAGCTAATATTAATAATGCTATGTTGAAATTAAGAATTATTTTCTCCTTCAAACGGCTTATTTTCTCGTTAATATGACGTAGTATCTTGTTATAACAACTTATTTTCTCATTAAAACAACTTGGTATCTCGTTATAACGACTTATTTTCTTGTTAATATGACTTAATATCTCATTAAAACGACATATTTTCTCGTTATAACGACTTTTTTTCTCAAAATATATTCATATATTTTCTAAAATATATATTTCAAAATAACCAGATATTATTACGAAATAATGAGATGTCTTTGAAAACGATGCGTTAAGCATGCGCACAAGTATACTCAAAACAGCAATGGTGGCTTAAATGACTGTGTTCGTCTACTCAAAATACTTGATACTTAACAACGGCTCTTAGAGTCAGACATGCCCGAAATACATCATAACGTAGTTCAAAAAGCACCAGCAAGTGTAAAAGAACTTCTTATGGTCACAGTACGGAGCCACCACCCTGTACATGTCCCTGTCTTAACGTCATCTTGAGGTGAAAATGAGAATCCACTTTGCATCATGCAAAATACTGCATCACGCAGCATTGTTGCAGTCTAAATTCCTCCAGAAAACAGTGTTTGACGCCCTTGACTCCTGAGTTTTTAGATTTTATCAGACAGACAAAATCTAATTTTTATTTTTTCAGACGTAGTTTTAAAAACAAGGGGACCCCCAAGTTAAATTTATAAGTTAAATAAACTAAACATTGGGACAAACTTTGACGGGTCATGAGGATTTCATAGAAACATGTTGGTTACCACATTTGATGAGGTTGGCAGGCTCTGTAAAGACATACCTCACAATGGTGTAAGTTGTGCCCATAGGGCGTAAGGCCGCCCGAAATTTCCCATAGACATCCTAAGCCCATAGACTGCCATTATACAATGGTCCAGATAGATTATCTTTGCATCAGAGTGTTATAGAAACAATACAACCAATCAGTCTCCCAGGAGCAATTATTAAACACTCTTAATTTTCAACTACGGAACGTATAAAATTACGCTTATGAGACTTTTTTATTTGACGTCTGCATTTTTTAAAGTGACTTTTTTAAAACCTTACACATTGTATGTTTGCTTTGTTTAAATATATGTTTATATATTAAAATAAACATAGATTTTTATTCTTTTTTTTCTTTTATTTATTTTATTATTTTGATAAGAAAAGAATATTTTACATATTATCCGATTTGTCCTGTTTTTTTACATAAAAGGTGTCCACATACGGTACAGTATGTCATGTGTCACGTGGTTTTGTCACGTGGTAGTTTATAAAAATGAATGAAGAAAAAAGAAAATAGCTTTTTCTATTTGGTTGTAAAGATGGAAAATTGGAGTACATCTTGCTTTAATGTTAAAAAAGTTTTGATCAATAATTATTCAAGAATAAATGGTATAGTGCAATCTTATCAGGTTATTTTATTATTAATACCAGTATTTTATTACTAATAATATATTGCTAATCATTATTTTTTCTTCAGTTACAAACAAACATGCAGCAATTACAGCCTTATAAGTGCCATCCATTCCTTTGGGACACCTTGTCCCATTTGCGCTTTCACCCGACTTTCACCCATGACTAATTAGATGTACTGCTCTTTGGCAGAAGCTGTAGATTACCCCTAATAATTTAATAAATTACATCCAGTTTATTACAAAAAACAATTCACATCACAAGACATCAATATGTCACCAGGAGCCAAAGGGATTAAGTTTGTGTTGAATATATACACTTTTAGAACTCCAAGAGATTGGCACCTGATTACATTCATTAAATGAAGCACTTGGCTGCGGATCTACCTACAAATCCTCTCAATTATTCTACTCAAGAAAAAATGTCACCTACATCTCTAATGACCTAGGGGTGAGTAAATAAACAGCTAATTTTAATTTTTGAGTAAACTATCCCTTTAATGTTACATTCATCTCTTTAAATTTAAGTTTTGAGTGTTTGATGGCATAGTGCACTGATAACTAGAAGCATGCTTAAAATACAAGCAGCACTGGAGCACACATGAAACAACATTCGGAATACATACAACTTCCTGTCATTTAAGCGGAGACAATGCCGGGCTTGTATTTTGTGCACTTTATCCACTGGGATAATTTTATATGATTAAAGGTGATACTATAACATGATACTATTGATATTATTTTTCCCAACCCACACAGCCATGGTGACATCAACTGAGAAAAGAGTTATTATAGTTTTTTTTAAGTTAATAAAAGACTACAAAGTCAGTCCCTTACTCATGGTTTCATACATGTTTCATTACATTAGTTGCATTTGTGAGATTAGTAGGGTAAATCTTCTCACCTCAAAGCTAAGTTTGGCTGTAAAGGGGTCATCCTCACGATCTTCAATCCTATCATCCAGCTTCAGATACTGTGATTCTGAAACACATACATAATGTACTGTACACACTTAAGCATTTATACAAGAATAAATAATTAGTTACTTTAATTAAATAGTAACCTAGAGACCTTAAACTTGATGGTCAAGATTTGTTGATCATCAGTTGATCCCAAAGAACTTCGTCATGGTTTTCGTCATGGCATCGTCATTATGTTCTTATTGTAGTCTGAATTATATTTTGTAATATGTTGCAATGTTTTTATCTGCCTGTTCGGCAACAAATGGTCGTGCTGATAGTGCGGGAAAAAATATAAAATTATTGAACGAAGTTTTACACAGTTTTTGTTCTGTTCATAAATAAATAAATAATTAAGCCTATATGCTCGTCCTGTAAGATCATGATTAGATGTGAATAAAAAATAAAGCTATTAGAAATATATGAAAATTTAAATGACAGAGTAATAATAGATAATGACTGAATATTTATGACCCTGTACGTCAAGATCAAGATGACGGAAAACGAGAAAGTCTACTGCGACCTCTGTATATATATATATATATATATATACACCCCCGCTCAAAAGTTTGGGATCAGTAAGACTTGTAATATCTCTTACGCTCATCAAGGCTTCAGAAATCATTCTAATATGCTGATTTATTCTTGGTATTATCAATGTTGGAAACAGGTGTGCTGGCAAATATTTTTTTTAACCCTTGATTCTTTTTTTTAGGATTCTTTGATGAATAACATGTAAAAAGAAAAGCATTTATTCAAAATATAAATCTTTTCTAACAATGTAAATCTATGCTATCACTTTCTATTAATTTAACACGTCCTTAATTAATAAAAGAATATTAAATAAATACTGAATAAATGCTGTTCTTTTTAACCTTTTATTGATCAAAGAAGCCAAAAAAAGTATCACAGGTTCCAAAAAAATATTAAGCAGCACAACTGTTTCCTGCACTGATAATAAATCAGAATATTAGAATGGTTTATGAAGGGTTATATTACACTTAGGACTGGAGTGACAGCTGATGAAAATTCAGCATTGCATCACAGGAATAAATTATATTTTTAAGTTTATTCACATAAAAACCATTATTTTATATTGTAATAACATTTTGCAATATTACAGTTTTTTTTTCTGTATTTTTGATCAAATAAATGCAGACTTGATGAGTGTAAGAGTCTTCTTAAAAACATTATTAGTCTTACTGATCGCAAACTTTTGAGCGGGGGTGTACAGATCAGGCATAACATTATGACCACTGACAGGTAAAGTGAATATCACTGATTATCTTTTCATCACGGCACCTATTAGTGGGTGGGATATATTAGGCAGCAAAGGAACATTTTGTCCTCAAAGTTGATGTGTTAGAAGCAAGCGTAAGGATTTAAGCGAGTTTGACAAGGCCAAATTGTGATGGCTAGACGACTGGGTCAAAGCATCTCCAAAACTGTAGCTCTTGTGGGGTGTTCCCGGTCTGCAGTGGTCAGTACCTACCAAAGGTGGTCCAAGGAACAAACAGTGGTGACCCGGCGACAGGGTCATGGGTGGCCAAGGCTCATTGATGAACGTAGGAATGGAATTCTGGCCCGTGTGGTCCGGTCCAACAGACAAGCTACTGTAGGTCAAATTGCTCAAGAAGTTAATGCTGCTTCTGATAGAAAGGTGTCGGAATACACAATGCATCGCAATTTGTTGCATATGAGGCTGCATAGTCGCAGATCAGTAAGGGTGCCCATGCTGACCCCTGTTCACAGTGGGCACGTGAGCATCAGAACTGGACCACGGAGCAATGGAAGAAGGTGGCCTGGTCTGATGAATCATGTTTTCTTTTACATCATGTGGATGGGCGGGTATGTCGCTTACCTGGGGAACACATGGCACCAGGATGCACTATGGGAAGAAGGCAAGCTGGCAGAGGCAGTGTGATGCTTTGCGCAGTGTTCTGCTGGGAAACCTTGGGTCCTGCCATCCATGTGGATGTTACTTTAACACGTACCACCTACCTAAGCATTGTTGCAGACCATGTACACCCTTTCATGGAAATGGTATTCCTTGGTGGCTATGGCCTGTTTCAGCAAGATAATGCGCCCTGCCACAAAGCAAAAATGATTCAGGGATGGTTTGTGGAGCACAGCAACAAGTTTGAGGGGTTGACTTGGCCTCCAAATTCCCCAGATCTCAATCCAATTGAGCATCTGTGGGATGTGCTGAACAAACAAGTCCGATCCATGAAGGCTCCACCTTGCAACTTACAGGACTTAAAGGATCTACTGCTAACATCTCGGTGCCAGATACCACAGCACACCTTCAGGGGTCTAATGGAGACCATGCATCGATGGGTCAGGGCTGTTTTGGCAGCAAAAGGGGGACCAACACAATATTAGTAAAGGTGGTCATAATGTTAAGCCTAGTTGGCTGGTTTTAGCTGGGCAAGAAGCTTGATCAGTCTGGCTAAAGTGATTGGCTGGTCTTAGCTGGTTTAAGATGGAAAAGTAGCTGGTCAAGCTGGTCTCTTCAGTAGGGAGGATACAGGACAAATATACAGGAGAGTCAGTACGCTAAGGCTGTCAAAATCTGTGTACAGTCAAACTGAAGTGATTGTTTCTCACTGGGTAAAAAACAATACACATGACAATATCTTACTAGAGTATTTTTGACGCAAGGTGTTCTCATTTTCTAAAGATTGCATTTTTGTTTAAACCTTCTGTGCCTATCCTGCTTCTGTAAATTGTGGTGAGATTTGTGGTGAGCATGTATTACATACTGTATATATTACATTTTTGGTTGAACTAACCATTTGCATCAACTTATGATGTCAAATGACAGTTTATTTTGTGGAAGAAATCACTGTAACTTTCAACACATTTTTAGGATTTTTTGCACAATTACATTTTTAAGTGGGACTCCTAGAGCTCCATATAAATGGAAATATAATGTTAATGTAAGTAACACACTACCTCCACTGCTCCTCTCCTGCCAGCAAGCAGCCTTCCTCTCAACATGAGGAACTTCCAGGTCAATGAGAGACACAGCTTCCTCATCTGATATGTCCCCCTCCAGATAAAACTCCACCAGTGGAAGTACCTCTAAACACAAAAAATCATTACATATAGTATCTCACAGAAGTGAGTACACCCCTCACATTTTTGTAAATATTTTATTATATATTTTCATGGGACAACACTGAAGAAATTACACTTTGCTACAATGTAAAGTAGTGAGAGTACAGCTTGTATAAAAGTGTAAACTCAGAATAACTCAACACACAGCCATTAACGTCTAAACAGCTGGCCACAAAAGTGAGTACACTCCTAACTGAAACATTTGATGTCCAAATTGGGCTCAATTAAACATTTTCCCAGCCCGGAGTCATGTGACTTGTTAGTGTTACAAGGTCTCAGGTGTCAATGGGGAGCAGGTGTGTTAAATTTGGTGTTATCGCTCTCACTCTCTCTTACTGTTCACTGGAACTCGATCTGAAAAAAATAATTGTTGCTCTACATAAAGATGGCATAGGCTATAAGAAGATTGCCAAGACCCTGAAACTGAGCTGCAGCACGATGATCAAGACCATACAGCGGTTAAACAGGACAGGTTCCACTCAGAACAGGCCTCGCCATGGTGTTTGGGAAATAGTCGTATGAGTGCTAGTTGAAGGGGTGGGGGGTCAGCCTGTCGCACACTGCATCAAATTGGTGTGCATGGCTGTCGTCCCAGAAGGAAGCCTCTTCTAAAGATGATGCACAAGAAAGCCTGCAAACAGTTTGCTAAAGACAAGCAGACTAAGGACATACTGGAACCATGTTCTGTGGTCTGATGAGAATAGGATAAACTTATTTGGTTGAGATGGTGTCAAGCATGTGTGGCAACCAGGTGAGGAGTACAAAGACAAGTGTGTCTTGCCTACAGCATGGTGGTGGGAGTGTCATGGTCTGGGGCTGCATGAGTGCTTCCAGCACTGGGGAGCTACATTTCATTGAGGGAACCATGAATGTCAACATGTACTGTGACATACCGAAGCAGAGCATGATCCCCTTTTGGAGACTGGGCCACACGCAGTATTCCAACATGATAATGACCCCAAACACACCTCTAAGATGACCACTGCCTTGCTAAAAAGGCTGAGGGTAAAGGTGATGGACTGGCCAAGCATGTCTCCAGACCTAAAAGGAAGGTGGAAGAGCGAAAGGTCTCTAACATCCACCAGCTCTGTGATGTCGTCATGAAGGAGTGGAAGAGGACTCCAGTGGCAACCTGTGAAGCTCTGGTGAACTCAATGCCCAAGAGGGTTAAAGGCAGTGCTGGAAAATAATGGTGGCCACAACAAAATATTGAGACTTTGGGCCCCATTTGGACATTTTCACTAAGGGGTGTACTTACTTTTGTGGCCAGAAGTATAGACATTAATGGCTGTGTGTTGAGTCATTTTGAGGAGACAGTAAATTTACACTGTTATAGCTGTTTAGCTGTACACTCACTACTTTACATTGTAGCAGTGTAATTCCTTCAGTGTTGTCACATGAAAAGATATAATAAAATATTTACAAAAATGTGAGGCATGTACTTACTTCTGTGAGATACTGTATATTCGGACAGCCACATACACATGCACAAGAAAGCCTCTAGTTACTCTCATCCATAATTGTTGTGTGTCATTCAGAATTAAATTGAGATTTTTAAAAAAAATCTAGTTTAACTTTTAAGGCATGAAACCAGGATGTGTAAATTCATGTAAATGTGGTTAAGTGTAGTTCCCTTTCTGTCACTTCCTCAACATTGCAAAGATAATGTAACACAAGAGGTTCACCACTGCGAACCAACCAACCAACAAGAGAGGCATGCAACTTATGCCTCTCTTCTAAAAAAGATGGCATGCACCACTCATACACGTTTGTTCTTCTGAACCATATAAAGCTACTTGTTTGTGCTTTTGTGATCTACCCTGCAGGTCCACCAAGCCAAGGCACTGAAAGACTTGCACAAGAGGAGAAACGAGCCAAAGCTTATGCAAGAACTTTGCACCACAGACCTTATCAGACAACTACAAAGAACCTTCTAACCTTTTAAATAGCTCTGATGGGAGTTACTAAAGGAGGAGGTTGTTTACAACATTCGCCTGGGTCAGGAGACCATTTCATCACTTCTAAGTCAGTTAGAGAGGGATCCTTCCCTGTTTAATTCTATTCTCTATTCACTTTGGTACTCCCTGACCAAGACCCCCTCAGCACATATGCTACAAGTATGCTATAAGTATGCTTTCTCACATTGAACCTTTTTGCACAGTTCCTGTACAAGGTCTGGGAAGAGGCGCATTAAGTCCTCTTGGTTGCACTGTACTGGTGCAGAGCTGATGGGGCCATATTAAAGAGAGTGAAAAATGACTTGAAAAATATACCAATTATTTTATTTTTACAGAGAGATTGGTAGGCCTATTAGTGAAACATGTTGAGTTTAGACACCCTTGTTGCATTATATGCCAGATGTAGCAGAATTTTTTTTTAAGAGAAAACACTTTCCCCAAAGTTTACATGCCTATAACGCAAAAAACAATTAGATGTGTCTTCATATGCTTTTAAACACCTCTTTTTAACCTGTTAATCCACCCTGCCTCCCAACTTTCAGCCCAAACCATGAAAATGACATGCTCACAGTAAAAAGTTTGCAATTTCTAAAACCAATGTCTCAGGTCTCAACAGTCTCAAAAACGGTGCTAACTTTAGCGTGTACTGTGTGATGAAAATTATTCATGGAGACATGAACAAATGTAGGTATATTATATATAAATAAAAAATAATATATATATTTTTAATAAATAAAACTAATCCACTGCATCTTCAGCAGCTCAGATGTCAGGGTTAAATGAAGACTTTTTAGTCTTACATCCAACAACAAAACACGTGAAACAACTTTATTTAAGAGACATTCTTGTCACTACAGCTGCTCTGTAGAAACAATGGTAGTCTGTGCACAGCTGGCTGGGGGCAAAAACTATGATAATACAGCAGTCCCCCTACTAGCTGTGTGCAGCAGTGGGTTTCTTGGAACATCACACACATTCCTTTTTTTGATACATTCGTAATATTAATAGAAAACCAGAACTTTAGAGAATAATATGGGGTACACCTGAAAATCATTTTTCTATTCCCATAAAAGTTATCTTTCCAATTATCAGTCCGGCTACTTACTTCTGTAGCAGCTTATTAAGCAGTATTCATCCTCTCTGTAGTTGCAGCAGCTTTAAGTTAATATGCCAGAGGAGAACTGTCCCTCTTGGTTGAGCCTGGTGTCTCCTAAGGTTTTTTCTCTACTTTTATATACATTTACAATGGAGTTTTGGTTCCTTGCCACTGTTGCTCACTGAGAGACGCATTCGTGCATTTAACTTTAATATATACATTCTCCTTGCATGTTATGGTATAGCTGCACATTTTCTGGTACATTGTAATGTTAAGTTTCCAGTATTGACAATATTGCATTGATACTCTATTGATTATTAACTGTCATGACTTATATCGCGTTGATACTCTGCACATCAAAAAATTGTAAATAAACCAGCTTCAGCAAACCATAATGATGAATCACGACAGAATCCAACAATGGTCAGGTTACAACTATAATCTCCCTGAAGGAGGAAACAAGACAATGAACAACACTGAACTGACTGCTGTGCAGCTTCCTAGCTTCTTTAGCACAAAACGTGAATGAGTGGCGCACATCATCTTCCTTTTATACCCCTATGTACTGGGTGAAGAGTGGCATGCAAATTTCACTCGCAAATACTTTATTGGCCATTGGTTTTTAGGTGCAAATCCTTGTCATGCACACAATGTCTTGTCTGGAGGTTGCAGTCATAAAAGATTAGTAAATGCTGTAAAAATATATTGGTCATTGTTAGTTCATAAGTAATGTTAATAAATAGAACTTTCACTGAACCGTTACTATTTATTTCATTATATTTAAAAAGGTTCCTTAACTTTATAGTCCATGGCAGAATAACATTTTATGCAATCCTCTAATTTACCCCTAACTCTTTCAAATAAAGGCACCCAAACATTGTTGGAACTTTTATCTATAAAAAACTACTGATTAAAGTCAGATTACAGTTGATAAAAGTTGATACAAGTTTGACTTCACAAACCATACGAGGAAGCTGAATATATGAAAGGCTGTCTGCAGTTGATACAGGAGTTGCCCTGGTTATTTAGCAGAGGGTTGTTGGTGGAACAGCGATAACACATCGGAATCAAATCCTACAGAAAGCACAAACACAATTTCAGCAAAAAAAGTATTTTATAAAGTATTCAACTGAAGATGTATTTTATAGTATTTTATGTCACTTGTTGCTATGAATTCAACAAACTTTTCTTTTTTATGAACCATGCTGACTGGTTTTAGTTTTCACATCGTCCTTTACGCACTCTAGAGATTGTCAAGTGCATGACAATCCCAGGAGATCTGCAGTGTTTGAGACCTCCATCAAACCATCTCATCTAGCACCAATAATTACTCTTAACATTCTAAATCCAATGTCCAACCCATTTTTATATTTTTTTGACTTTTTGTGGATTTTGTGGATTGACAACAAATGCATCAACAACTGGTGTACAGATGTACCTAATAAACTGTCCAATTATAGTATATTTTAGAGTATATTTTCTGTATTAGTGCATATAGATATTTACAGTACCAGTCAAAAGTTTAGACATAACTGACAAAAATGTTTCTCATGATCTTAAAAATGTTTTATTCTGAAGGCGGAGGCTGAAATGAGTCCAGCATAGATAGAAATTCCTTCAGTGCTGTTTTAACTACTTTTGAAAATATAAAATAGTGCTACTTTATTTTGGATGCTTTTGGTCACATTTCCCACAGTTATAATTCTGTTAATTCCATGGTTTTGATGAGTTTACTACTATTCTAAAAAGTGGGGAGAAAATTTAAACAACAGGAAATAAGTGTTTTCAAACTTTTGACTGGTAGTGTACAGTCCACATTGGAGTTTTGAAAAAAAAAATTCAAAACAAGTTTTGTCATGCATGCAACATACACAAAAAAATTGTAAAACATTGCAAGCTCAAAAGTGGCACACACCTCACTGTCATGGTAAGGTTTGGAGCGAACCGTCAGACAATTGAGCTCCATGCTGTCCTGATAGCGGGCTGGGATCTTTAGGCCTTGTAGTTTCTCAAAGGCATGTCGCGCTACTTTATATGCCCCCAGAACTTTACTCTGCTTAGCCAGAGCATACAGAGTATCCCTGAATCACACATTAAGGGTTATACACAAAATGATATATGCCTAATTATAACATGCTCAACTCCAGCAGCAGGGCAAACTGGATGTTAAAGGAGTCCTATTATGCACTTTTATGAAGTGTTGATGTTTTTTGGGTGTAGTACAAAAGGGTTTCATGCTTGATTGTGTGAAAAACAAAACATATATTTAAACATAACAATATACACCCCCGCTCATAAGTTTGGGATTGATAAGACTTGTAATGTCTTTTAAAGAAGTCTCTTACGCTCATCAAGGCTGCATTTATTTGATCAAAAATACAGAAAAAAATGTAAAAGTAATATTGCAAAATGTTATTACAATATAAAATAAGTTTTTTATATGAATACACTTAAAAATATAATTTATTCCTGTGACGCAAAGCTGAATTTTCATTAGCTGTCACTCCAGTTTTAAGTTTCACATAATCCTTCATAAACCATTCTAATATTCTGATTTATTATTAGTGCTGGAAACAGCTGCTTAATATTTTTTTGGAACCTGTGATATTTTTTCAGGATTCTTTGATCAATAAAAGGTTAAAAAGAACAGCATCCCAGTTTTTCTGTAACACTCTGTTTAGTTCTGCTCTCTATGAATCCCCTTCCTCTTAAACAATGGAAGCAGTTTTGACTTATCAGTTAAACAAGTGGATCGACCAGAACCACCTCTGCAAGACCAACAGAGACCTGCTATTGTGTAAAAGCTGTGCATGTGTGAACCTCACTCCCTGTTGGAGTGTCTCCCATGGCTTCAGCCGGTTTCATAAACAGTTATAATAATTTGTGTAGTTCGGATAGTGCATTTTTATGTGTATACAAAATATTTACGTGACAGTTATCAGGTTAAAACAGCTGGTAAATAAAAAAGGTAAAAAGCAAAGAGTTTTAACTATTATTATTATTTACAATACATTGAAATTGGAGGACAAAATGCATCGAATCGTGACCCATCATAATCCAATTGATTTGTGAAGACAAGTGAAGATTGATAGCTCTACTGTCTTGTCATAGACATAGAAACACACCACTATTTATCTTGTCATTCATCAGTAGGCTTACAAAAATGAAAGAAAGCAAACAGTAAAGTCAACATTAGTACATCTTAGAATGGCTGACCAAAGGGGGTTTAGAATAGTCTCAGTTACAGCTGTAACCATAGCTCCCTGTTGGAGAAAACGAGACATTGTTTAGATGATAACACTAGTGGGTTCGTCCCTTAGAACCCTATCATAGCTGATTTAAATTTGAAAAGTATTGGCGTATGGAATTTGTATGCCATTCTCTGCCCGTACTCTACATATGGCTATAAAAGTAGGATGGTGTGCTTCATTCATTCAGGTTTTGTTCTGATGAAGTATGTGGCATGAGGGACATTCTCATTCCCCCAATCAGGTAACTTTGGTTACAGTTGTAACCGAGACGTTCCCTTTTCTGTCACTTAACATTGTGTCGATGATGAAACTGGGGTCACATTACAAAAGGCCAAAGTGCTGTTTCACGTCTTGATGTCAGGTGAAGGGTTAACAGGTAAACCTAAGCATGCCGCAGTAGACAGTTGGTGACATTATGAGACATTATGGGTTTTTAAGGTAATGTACCTCCATAGTCTGCCCGAACTAGGGAAAAAGACATCAGGTACCAATGTAAACAACACTGGGAAGTGCTTACTTCACTCGAAAAAAGGAAGAGCACTACGTCGACCATATCCCACTGAAGGGTGTAACATACGGACATAATGTATGGACTTGCTATATAGAGAGAACACATACAAAGATAGCTGTGTATGGTTACCACTAAGTAAAATAAGCACAGAATTGAGGCGGGTTGAGAACCTCAAAAGGGAAAACACAGGTTTTTGGCAGGAGCCACCTGTGAAAATGCAACATGTGGGACCACCCAGGGTCAAACTACACAAGCATCAGGGCTTGTGGTTCAGCCACCGAGCGTACCACAGAACGGTGTGATGTAAGGGATGCCAACCTAATCACCAATGAGGGGGAGAACACTGGCTATATCAGCATGCTTACTTACCTATTATAATGTTGCTGTACTCCCAGCCAGCTACCGGTTCTTAGCTGCTGGTGTCATGCAAGACATGGGCTGACACTGGCTCTGCGCGGAGGTTGTAAAATCATGGTGGGAGCTCTAGGCATGTAGTCAGGCTGTGGTCTCAGGACAACGTGACAGTCAACCCAGCCCAAACTCTAGGCACTCCTCCACCTTCCAGGTCAGCCATCTTCAACAACAGGTGTCTAAGACTGGCCTCTCCCAAGAGGTGACAGGTCATGGTCTAGGCATATTCAGCTTTCTTAAGCCCCTCAGAAACCTGATGATCAGGTCATGCTGTCCCAACGACCTAGCCCCCAAGGGTATTGTGATGGGAGGCAATAGCAACCACATACACTTTGAGGGTAGAAAGAGACATATGTTCATCCAGTCTCCCCTGAAAGGAGGACAGAACAGAGCTGACAATACATCTCTGTGGATCCTCCTCGTGTGAGGAACATCAGGAAAAGAAGAGGGCATACAGCCAGCTGTTAGAGGGGGCTCTAGCCTGGGCGATGGTTTTTCACAAGTATGGCTGGCTATGCTCTTCTCAACCCGTCCAGGAGCCAGACAGGACGCAGGAGACAGGAGGAGGCAATGGGAGAGTTGTGACATCTGCCATGAGCCTATGCCACCCTGATGGTTGATATGCGCTACAGTAGCAGGGCTGGCTGACCGGATCAGCATGTGCTTGCCCTAAACGAGAAGTAGGAAACGAGCAACCAGCAACTCCAGGCAGTTAATATGCCAACACAGGAATGGCACCCGTCCACCGCTCTGACATTTCATGCCTGTTGCACACTGCACCCCAGCCCGACCTCAAGGCATCTGTTGTAATCACCACGTGCCTCGAGATCTGTTCCTCCATTGGCACTCAGGCCCGAAGGAACTTTAGATCTGTCCAAGGGCTAAATGTGTGTCGGCACTCGGAAGTCACACTTGCGTGTGCCACACCAACATTGGGTGCTAAAGCAGTCCAGGAGCCAATGTAATAACTTTAGTGGAACTGCTATCCTGTGCCTGAACATCTTCAGACAAGTCAGCACTGACAGAGTGCGCTTGTTGGTAAGGTGCACCATCATTGAGTCTAGTTTCATACCGAGAAAAGAGATGATCTGGAAAGGGCTTGCTCTTCTTACAGTTTTTCTTGCTCTTCTTTACAGTATTTTAAATGGAAGTAGCTCTTTTAGAAACCTCCAGCTAAAGCTGCTGAAACGCCCAGGGGATGATATTGCTACAAAGCGAGGTCGGATCCGCTGATATGCGCCGTATATCTATTCTCTGACTGCAAATTTGCACTTAGAGTGAACCATAGGCTTCAGAAGAACAAAAGCGGAATTAATGTAGCACCCCATTCTCCTTTTATACCCATATGTACTGGGCAGACAATGGCATGCAAATTCCATTTTGCGATTTTTATTGGCCTTTAACATTTAGATCAGATATGATTCTCGAGATTGAACCCCCTAGTGTCTCAACAACACAACGTCAAGTGACTGACAGAAAGGCAACGGGGTGGAAAACACAGCATCTTTTCAACATGGCAAAAACACACTACTAAATCAACTCAACCAGGCCTTGCCTCCTATTTTATGTATTCTGTGGGAAAATAGACATGTCTACACCACAGCAAGATAAAATAAAATCTCAATTATGAGATAAAAAGCATCAAAGTTTGATTTCACCTATAAATATAACTATGATTTCAATCTTTGACATGTCATTACTTGTCAATATTAAAGATATCAAGGTTACATTTTCACAGAATGTTCTTCAAAAAATGAAAAATGAAGAAAACAGTAAAACACAAAAAATTACTTTGGACAGGTTTTAACAGGGAGTGTCACAATTATGATTAAACAGTTATTCATTATCATCACACTGTAAACTTTATTTGGCCTGATCATTACAACTGTTCTACTACTTGAAACAAAATGGGGCAACAGCCTGGCAACCACATTCCTCTATATTCCTTTTTTTATTCTGTGTACAGTAGTAACCCAACAGGTAACTGTTCCCATACACTAATGGGTCAACATTGCCACCGTATTAGGGAGGGCAAGACTGCCTTATACACACATACAAGTAAACAATGAGCTGTTTTTTTATAAAAAGCACAATAACGTTTAACTTTTCTTTACCAATTCTTAACTGAATAGAAATTCTTAATAGATTTTTATAGTTTTAACACAAAAAATCTCCACTTACTTGAATTTCAATAATTAGACTTTAAAAAATGTTTAATTGTCATAAGGAATTATGAAAAGTAATGCTTGTCATGCATTGAATTGTCTCATTTGTTGTTTTAATATTATGGAGACTTCCTAATGTCATATAATTTCATTTGAAGTAGATTATGGTGGTGTGATTAGAACAGTTAATCTAACAGTCTATCTGTCTACGGCTGCTCTATTGAAGTATGCAACTTTATGAAGCACAGGATCATGTTACCTCCAATGTCTGTACTTCTTTTGTCACAGTTTAATTAAATTTCACCAACAGTCTCTGTCGCTAATGCCACCTCTAACAAAGACCTGTCATTGTTACTGAGCTCGCATCAGGACTTTTTTTCTTGACAAAAATGCTGTTTTCTATGTAAGCCTCCAAAATGTTCCATATTTGGCATCTGTGCACATTTTCTCAGTTCTTCATTTAGTTCTCCTAAAATAAATATCTGGCTGTTAACACATAGAAAGTGAGAAGAACGCAATGAGGGATAAGTGTGTGTCTGTGAGGAAAGTGTGTAGTAGTGACAGTAAAAGCAGATGTTGCTGGCAATGTTCAGACAAGTGTCTTAACACTCATTGAACTGGGTGTTGAAAGGGTCTATTTTGGCTTAACACACACCTCAAAACGCACATGCATTAAGCCTCTGAAACACACTACAATAATTAGAATGTACATTAACTCTGTTAACACACTTCAGTCAAAAACATTACATCTCACAGCCAAAAGTGTCTCAAAAAATCCTCCAAACTTTCAAGAATGTGTGTGAGTAAAGGATACACTTTGGAGATGCCCATGGGAACATCTTTGGTCAAGTTGTGGAAGAGAAAGCGTGAAATGTTGAAGAGAATCTCTGGCATGTGTGAACTAAAAGGCTCAGACTGAAAAACACATGGATAACACATATCTACATTGATAAATGTTGCTTTTGCAGTACATTAATAACCTGAGGTAAACACATAATTCCTCATTGACAATTCAACCACAAAATAGTCAAAATAGTTGAAATGGATTAGCCTACTTAAAGGGGTCATATGATGGTTCTAAACAGAACATTATTTTGTGTATTTGGTTTAATGAAATGTGTTTATATGGTTTTAGGGTTTAAAAGGTCATTATTTTACACATACCGGAGATTATTGTTACTCCTCTATGCCCTGCCTTTCTGAAACGCGTCAATGTTTACAAAGCTCATTGTTCTAAAAAGCACTGTGTGCTCTGATTGGCCAGCAATCCAGTGTACTGTGATTGGCCCAAATACTGCAAGCGTGTGACGGAAATGTTACACCATATAACATGGGGGTGCCAGTGGCAACTATACAACAGCGAGAATAAAAGGTACGCCTTCTTTCTTTGCGCATACATTGGGCAGTTTGGAAACTTTGTCCTCACATTTCAACGAAAAAATGTGGAGGCGTGTTTAAACAAACCGTTTAGTAAGGTTTGGCTGAGCCTAAAATTTTACAAAGAATATCTCTTTGGGTTTGAGAGTTGAGCTTTGTAACTCTGCAGATCTTATACATGCACAAACAGCTACATAACACACTAAAGAGAAAGGAAACCAAAAAAATCACATCATATGACCCCTTTAACAGCATCCAACAAGCAGTTATACTATAACTTTTCTATACATTTATTTTACACATGTGAACACCTATTAAACACTCACCATGTAGTGATGGATAGAATTATATACATGGTAGAGTTCAGCCAAGTGTTGGAAACTGTGAAACTTCTTCAGCATCTTCTCTTTTTTCTCTTTACTTTCTGGAAAAGTGCACATATTTATACAATTATTTAGAGATACAGTGCATGGAAAACCCATCCCGACAAAATTTAAAATAATAAAATAAAAAAAGAAATGCAGAAAAACAAAAATAAATGAATCTTTAAATAAATAGACAAAAATTATACATTTATTTATACATTTAAACACTGTTGTATTTTTCCCACATTTATTCCTTCATTGATTTATTCATTTACACGTATTTATTTTAAAATGTATGTATTTACTTATGCATTTATGTGACCATTTATTAATTTCCACATTTATGGATTTCTACATTTCTGTGTCCATATGGTAATGTGAGGGGCTTGTTTTACTGCAGACACAGCAATCAAGCATGAGCAATGTTTTCTGATTTTGAGTGTATATCCAATGTACACAATGTACACACTATTTCACATTATATAATGCGAGACAATCACATGATTAGAATCAGCTGCAGGATATTGACAGTAAACACTTTGAGCAGCTGTATCACCGTCTCTGCCAGTACTTGCATCATCTTTGATCACAAGATCCTGAAGTGGATAGTAAGGAAAGCTGAAAAGGTCCTGCATTTGCAAAGCTACCAGTATTGCAGATGATTATACAACCCACAAATTAAATCCTTATCCTCTTGTCATCTATCAGAACACACTCGCAACACACATGCACAAGACACAGGCACACACATGCACAGAACACGAACACAGGCACACGCCAAACCCACTGGCACACACAAAGCACAAACACAGTTCCCAATTTTAATTAAATGCACTGATCAACATGCTTGCCTTTAGACATAAGAGATGCATGCCTGTGGTGTGGTTTGTCTCCACATTCAGAGTTGGTGCGCGAGTCTCATTAAGCTCTATTAATAACTTATATCAGCCTCTGTGTCACAGTATCTGTTATAAAATGTGTTGAAAACACAGCTTCTGTTTATGTGTGCAAGACATTTTACAAATCCTAAATGGGTGTTTTTGGAAACTGATGTTTAGATCATGCATTGTTACAGGAAACACACACACAATATTAAATGACTCAAACCGAGATATCCCTATTTGACTTGCAAGGTGCATCCACCTTCATCTTTTGCCTGTCACTTTGACTAACCACAAGATCTCACCGTTGTGTCCTTAAAGATCAACACCAGCACTCTGTGTCTGAAGTAAAACATGCCCCTCTCATTACCATACAGACACAGAAATGTAGAAATAAATACATGTGGAAATGAATAAATGTTAAAATCAATACAAGTGGGAATATATAAGTGTGGAAATTAATAAATGGTCACATAAATGCATAAGTAAATACATACATTTTGAAAAAAAAAAATAGAGGGAAAATACAATAATGTTTAAATAAAGAAATTAAAGTATAAATACTCATTTATTTTGGTATTTTTAAATTTCTTGTAAATTAATTTATATATTTATTTGAGTTTTTCTACATTTATCCTCATTTTACAGTATCAAAGTATGCAACAGATACTCATCGACACCTCTGGCAATGTCAAGACACTGCATGGAGAGCATCCAGTAGTAGTAAGATGCATCATTAAACCTGCTTTCAATCACTGCATTATGGGTAAGCTGCTCCAGTACTTTGACAGCCTCTGTCTGCCGCCCAGCTTTATGAAAGGCTAAAAAACATTAAGAGAAGGATAAAAATGTAATACAGAGCTGCACCACTCAACAAGTTACAAAAAAATGAAGTGCTGAATAAATAAAAGATCACACTAATAGTATGTGTGAATGTATAAATACATATTTACCTAAATATAAAATTGCAGCTTAAAGGCAAGCCATCCTAGTAATAATTATACTTTCATATCCGTCACTTCTTTAGTCTAGCATTTACCTCATTTCACTGATGCAATTGATAAGCACATATCTTGGTCAAAACTGAAAAAAGACATCTGTCATATAATGTTGAGTAAATAAGTGAACAGCTTCTGTACTAATAGTAGGCTGTTTTTAATTTCAGTGTTTCATCCTGCATTTCTATGTGGTTGTAAGAGTGGTTGATTACTCTGAAATAAGGCTAAAATAAGGAACAACATTTTACTGGCATATATATCTAACATGCCTTCTTGAGAACACACTTTAAACATGCTGTTTCACATTTACAATTTCACTTATTCATTTAGCAGACACTTGAAATGACTTGAAATGAGAATTTTTGAAACATTTGCTCAAAGAGCAAATAGTGTATTTTATCAAGTCACGTTTTATAAGTACGACTATAGCTGAAGCATTGCAAAGAGTTCTCTTAAATCATAAACAGAGCTACAGGAAGTTGACAGTTAGATGTTAAATGAATGCGGAGCAGGTATCTTTTAGTTTTTGCCCAGATGCCATTCTTCTCAGGGAGTCTATGAAGAATGCAATTCCTAAATTGATTAGATTTAAACTTGTTTATATAACGTTGCACGGTTCAAAGGAGCTTTATATGGAAAGAAATCACATGAACAAAAGAAAAAAAAGCAAGCCAGGCTATAACAGTGGCAAGGAACCAAAAATCCAATGATGCATTAATAGAAAAATAAACCTTGTGAACAACCATGTTCAGCTGGGAGTGCCAGTCCTCCATTATGACACATCAAAACATCAACCTGTAACTTTTGTTTAGGAAGGAAAGCTTGTTATATTGATTTAAGTTCAAGTTCAAAGTTTATTTGTCACATACAAATCATACACAGTACAACATGCAGTGAAATGCTTTGACGCCTGACCGAAAGTTAGCTTTAAGAGGGAGGAAGGGGGAGGGAGGGAGAGATTGTACAGAGGGAGGGAGAAATTGTATAGGTTACAATATAGTGCATATATAATATCCAGTAACTACAGTATATACAGTAAATACAGTAGATACAAATGTACATACAATATACATCTATATTGTATTTATGTGTATTTATAATTTGTGTGTATTTATAATTTTAAATAAATAAACTGAGCAATGTTTTAAACAGAGATAGAGGCTTTTATTTATTTGTATAAATTGCAATCCACCCAGGAAGATAAAATTCGAATTTCCATATTTTTGACCTTGGTTGGAAACTAGTGCGCTTGTCACACAACTGGATCCACTGCACACACTAAGCGGCCCGCCACGAATAGCCACCTCCCATAAGACAGACAGACCACCGCCAATTTAGCCATTTTAGCACTAGATTTAGTGACTTTCCTACCCCTTTTAGCATCTACTTTCCATTAAAGGTATATATAGCTACTATTCTAGCGACTTTTTGGACAAACACAAGCTTTCATTTGGGGCGAATATGCCGCTAGTACTGCCGCGAGCATGAGCTTGGGCAAACATGAGCTTGGGCATTCCCGGCGCAGGACCTTTTTATATGTATTACAGTAGGTGACAGTTCAGAGTGCAAAATAGGAAACTGAAGTCTGAACGCAAACGTGGCATAATGATATGCTAATTAGAATGTGATGTCATCCAGCGCCACAAATAATACAAAATCCTGTGGCAAACACTGAACAGTAAACCAAACAAGAATGAACCAGTTCAACTTGAGTTTTGGTATTATTCCTAATTTGCTCTCCTTTTTATTTTCAAAAAAGAAAAATGTACATACTCTCAAAAATCAATTCAACATAATTAGTTAAACTCTTTACATAACTGATATAGAGGTACCACTTTTACCCTGAATAATATTTGAACAGCTTAATTGGGTGAAATTGACATAATCCTTTTTTTAAACAGGAATTAACTTAAAAAAATCATTCAATTTCATTCAAACCAATATTCAAATTTAAACAGAGCTCAATGACTATATTAAATAGTTTGAACAACACGATTCACTTCAGGCATCTTAAACATTTAATGATTCATTTCAACAGTTCAAACTATCTGTGTCTCAGTTCTGGCAGTTCAGATGTTCACTGATTCAGTTCAAACAGTTCAAACGTTTAAAGATTCAGTTCAAACTATCGATGTCTCAGCTCTATCAATTCAGATGTTCAATGATTCCGTTCAAACTGTTCAAACGTTCAGAGATTCATTTCAACAGTTCAAACGTTCAGAGATTCATTTCAACAGTTCAAACTTCAGAGATTCATTTCAACAGTTCAAACTTCAGAGATTCATTTCAACAGTTCAAACTATCAATGTCTCAGCTCTATCAGTTCAGATGTTTAATGGATCAGTTCAAACAGTTCAGACGTTCAGAGATTCATTTTAACAGTTCAAACTTTCACATTCGGCTAGTGCAAGATTCTTTGTTTTTTTCAAACAACATCCACACCGTTTTCAAAGCATATAGGGCATAGTACCCAGCTACTAACACAAAAAGCAGCAAAATACTTGTAAATCCTGTAGTGTCAGTCATGAAGATTCAGCCGCCTTTTATAAATCTGGAAGATCTGATCCGTTCTGTAGTCGTTATCCGCTCTAATCCATAGTTACTTCAGAAGGAGTTAGACTGACTCTCACTGTATTCAGATTCCATGCAGTCAATTCAAAACTCTCATTGTTAGCTTCCATAATCAGACGATATTATTCCAACTCGGGGCAAGGCCATGAGTGCTGCTTAACCATGCTCTCTCCCAGGCATACAGACATTTTCTTTATATCATTTTCGCTGCACGAATCAGCCATGCTTTAAACTACATTGCCTTGTTACATACTTGTGGACATTTTGAGCAAATTTGAATGAAAGTTCCCTTCTTTTACGGTCATAATTCGGGATCATAAGGCAGGATCTGAAAAGATTCTTGGCAACAAGATTGAACAATATTATTAACAATATTATTATATAAAAGTATCCGGAGCAACATCCTGGGGCTGTAACACCATGTCCATTGGACTTCTGAGCAGTCTATTGAGATTTAACTCAGCAGGTGTAACACGAGCATGGTGTTGATCCCACTGATGGTAATGTAAGCCTACATAAGAGGCTACCATGGTCTTTAGAGTGCAATTTACTCTTTTCGTTTGGGGATGGTAAGTAGTGCGGTAAGCCGTGGTGAATTTCTGTGTTAAATTCCATCCTTTGCAGGTCTCTGAGAATATTTCGGCCACAAACTGAGGTCCTTTATCTGAAAGCACATAATCTGGTACTCCCCAACGAGTAAAGATTTCTTTAACCATCAGCTTGGACACTACTCCAGCAACTGCTTTTCGTAGGGGGAAATCTCTACCCATTTGGAATAGTAGTCAACAAAAACCAGTAGATAAGAATTCAGCTGAGAGCTTTTCGGGAAGGGACCCATAAGGTCCACACCCAACATTTCCTAAACCCGGTTGCTTGAGTTTGCTGTAATTTACCTGCTGGCTTCTTAGATTCAGGTTTGTAATGCTGACAGGTTTGACAATTGGTCACATAAATTTTCACATTCACAGACTTATTTTTGGCCAGTATACCAAAGCTTGCAAGCTCCTATATGTCTTATATCTGCCTAAGTGTCCTAAAAAAGGATAGTCATGAAAGAAACTCATCAGCCTTGATCGCAAGGGTCCAGGTATCCATACCTGATACAGAGAACGATGGGGAAGTTGTATCACACGATAAACCTTGTCCTCAATAATGGTCAGTCTTGTTAATGAGTTTATAATTTTCTCCCCATCTTCCAGAATACTTTGATATATTTCCTGCACGTCTTTATCGTCTTGTTGAGCTCTCAATACCTCTTCATCTGTGAGGGGGAAAACAGCTGCAGGAGTTTCCTCCATGGTTGTTTTCAACACTGCAGCACAGGTAGACAAGTTGGACTGGTCTGATGGAATCAGACAACATTGTATTTTCCTCTCTGATATTCAACAGCAAAAGTGAACTCTTTAGACATAGCGCCCACTTTATCAGTCTGGTACTGGGTTTATTGGTCTTAAATACCCATTTCAAAGAAGATTAATTGGTGACAACGATGAAGTAGCATCCTTCTAGATAGTATCGCCACTTTTCAAGTGCCCAGACTACAGCAAGACACTCCTGTTCAGTGGTAGAATAATTCCGTTTAGCCTGATTCAAGGTACAGCCTGCATAGGCAAGAACTTCTTCTGTTCCTTGTTGTCTTTGCTGACAAAGAACTGCTCCAAGTCCAACGTCACTGGAGTTTGTGTAGAACACCAAAGTCTGGAGGGAGGTTCCATCAGATGTTTAAGATTGTCAAAGACATTCTGACATGCTGCAGTCCATTTGAATCATACTCCTTTTTGTTTTAATGCCGTTAAAGGTTCAGCAATTTGGGAAAAGTTTGGCTTAAACCTGTGATACCAACCTGCCATGCCGATGAAATATTGGAGACTTTTTAAGTTGGTAGGTATTGGGAAGTCACAGATGGCTTCAGTGTTTTCAGAGTCATACCATCTTCAGACACAACATGTCACAAATTTTAAATAGCGCTGGAAGAACCTACTCTTCTTCATGTTTACTGTGAGCCCTGCTTCTCTCAGCTTATTCAACACCAACTGCAGATCTTGGAAGTGTTGGTCTTTGTTAAGTGTGAAAATAATTATGTCATCCAAATAGACCAAACAAACTTTTCCTCTTCCTTTTGGTCTCCCAAAACTCTCTCCATTAAACGTTAAAACGTAAAAGGTGCATTTGTAAGGCCAAAGGGCATAGTCTTAAAATTAAATAGCCCAAACGAACACACAAAGGCAGTCTGAGGACATGTGGACCTGCCAGTAACCGCTGTTCAAGTAACTCTAAATGTCTCAGCACTATCAGTTCAGATGTTTAATGATTCAGTTCAAACAGTTCACACTTCAGAGATTCTTTTTAACAGTTCAAACTTTAGAGGTTAATTTCAACAGTTCAATGATTCAGTTCAAACAGTTCAAAAGTTCAGAGATTAATTTCAACAGCTAAAACTTCAGAGATTTTTTTTCCCAAACAACATCAACACCGTCTTTAAAGCATTTAGGGCATAGTACCCAGCTATTAACAACAGCTATTAACTGCTCACCATGCTCTCTCCCAGGCGTACACACAATTTCTTTGTATCCCTTTTCGCTGCACTAATCAGCCATGCTTTAAACTACATTGCCCTCTTGTGGACCTTTTGGGTGACAGCAACTAGCTCATCACAGTACTCAACCATCTAGTGTATGAATTTTAGAAGAGTATTATGGTCCCAAATGGAACACTTAATGGCTTTTTAATAACCAGAAGTATAAGCGGTTTTCCCAGAGGAGGGTAAATTACGTTAGAAGCGTCCCTATTGAAAAACCAGCTAAAACCAGCCTTAGCTGGTTGGCTGGTTTTAGCTGGTCTCCCAGCCTAGTTTTAGCTGGTTAAGCTGGGATGGCAGGCTGGTTTTAGAGGGTATTTGGCCATGTTTCCAGCTGGTCAGGCTGGAAGACCAGCTTGACCAGGCTGGAAGACCAGCTTGACCAGGCTGGAAGACCAGCTTGACCAGGCTGGAAGAATAGCTTGACCAGCTACTTCCATCTTATATCAGCTAGTACCAGCCAACCAACTTTGCCAGGCTGGTCAAGCTTCCAGCCTGGATAGGCTGGTTTTAGCTGGTCTTCCAGATAAAACCAGTCTGACCAGTTGGAAACATGGCCAAAACCCCTTTAAAACCATCCTGGTTTTAGCTGTTTTTTCAGTAGGGGTAACACAATGCACATCAACACAAATCTAAAATAAAAATAAAAATTTATTAATTATACTTTTGATGTGATTGTTATTTGTTTTGCCCAACATTACCTAAGTCACCATCAGACGTAGAAGCATAATTGTCTGTGCAGGTGAACTTTGCTTGTGCAGCGCTGGAAAGCCCCGCCTCTCTTCCGGTATATAAGCAAAACTGTGTCCGTTGAGTGCATGAAGTGTCCAGCATTACACATGTCATATTTTCCGTTAAATGAGTGTACAATCCGGATATTTGAAGTGCACTTCCTCTTTAGAAAATGGCGTAAAATAGTGCATACGTGCGCGATTTGGGAAACACCTATGACTTCTGTGTTGCCACACTAGACAATATGCTATAATCTTCAGAACTTAAACTTTTATAATCAGTCTCTCCTCATCCACGTTTGATGAATAATATTCAATAATATTCAGAACTTTCATGGAATAAAATCACTGTAGGGGTGGAGCTTTCAGCCATACATTGCAGATATAGAAACCTCTGGTAAAATAGAGTCTGCTGCCACGCGTCACTGTCGTGCATTTATCTTTAACTGCTCAACACACGCTCTAGTAATTGTCCAAATGATGTATTACTAGAAAGCCCAGGATATCCTCTGTACAGTACAGCAGGAATTGATAAAGTAGTAGAGTAGTTTAAAGAACGTTTTGAAAATTACATGAAAATTAAAGGTCCACTGCAGAGGACAAGTCAATGGGCGGGGTCTCAGAAGGATATGTCTTTGCATCTTGTCCAGTGCAGTTTATTGCATGGATAAAACAAAAACTACTGTTTTGATATGAATGAATTACAGACATGTTACTTGAAATGTATTAAACATGTCTTCTCTACCTAAATTGACTAAAATTATAAACACTAGCTGAATTGCGGGGTATGTTTCATGAATTGTGTAGCTGTCACTGTATTTTTTGTTCAAAATAAATCTCAAGGTACTTAATGAAAGCATTTGGTTTATTGTAAATATTTTGTACATTATGAATATTTGTTTGGTAACTGTATTGTTAAGTCATCATAATTTCGGTAAAGAGCAAGAAAAAGTTCCAAAAATACCTATAAGTGAGCAAAAGTGTTTGTTTCTTATTTGTGTTATTTACTTATTGTGATATACTTTATTTTATATTACCCACTAGGAAAACCTCTTTCAGAAAGGAATAGTTTGCTCCAATATCGCATTATTTGCATAGTAATGTTATTTTCTCTGGAAGCATGTGGATGAAAGATTAAAAGGTGTATTCTTTCCCTTTCCCCAAATATTGGTTAAAATAGCTAACTTAAGTGGATTCATGTCAATAATTTTACACAAGAATTACTGCTGCAAATTTGATCGGAAATTGTAAGACCCAAGGTATTTTTATTAAAAACATATTTCTAAACAAACCATAATAAATTAAATTGGATTTACTGACCTTTCTGTGCCTCCTCGAAGCGGTCGTGTTCAGCCAGCCACTGGGCATATGACACATAGACGCCATCCCTGAACTGTGGCTGTTTTTCGACTAAAGAAAATGCCTGAGAATAGGCAGAAACAACAGCAGATATTCTGAAAATGCATTTACCGATGTGTATTACTGACAGAAAACAGAAAATTCAGTAAGAAATAATGTTATGTAGGGTGGGACTTTGTTCGTATTGTGGATGTTAGACTACTGTATTATTAGTTATTATTAGGGGTTATTTCCTCACTCTAGGTAATGTCAGTTAAACCAGAAAACATTTCACTGTATGTGTGCACCACAGTAAAATAACAAACTAACATGAATACCTCATCCCAGTGTCTAGCTTCCACATGAAGTTCCACCAGGGCCTTCAAATCACCCATTTTATTATAAATCTCAGCAGCATATCCATGATGATTTAACCTCTTAAGGAACATTGCACATTTGGACAATGGCTCCCTCTCTGCCTTATCCAGCTTACGAGCCAAATCTATTAACCTATAGAAAGGTAGAGAAAATTATATTTTTATGTTATTACAGGTGCTATGTAACATGACACTTCAGTTTCTTCAGTACACTGTATTTTTGTTACGGAGTCGATGCCTTCAGCATCGGATTCTATTCATCACGTCACCTGCTCTGCATCCCCGGAATATTAAGGACTTCATTACCCACATTCCTTTGCACCCCGCACACCTGCCAGCAATCACGCGCACTCAACCCCACTCATCTGCACCGTCTGTTTTGTTATTATTAAGGACTCATAGTCAGTATTATTTAAACCCTGTCTTTTGTTCAGTTTATTTGTCTGGTGTTGATGTTATTTTGATCGTGTGGTTATCCTGTTTATGTGTTACGAATACTCTGTCAATCTGCCGTGCATAGTTGATCTGCCTGTGATTCCCCCTCTGAAGTGAGGTCTGTACCAGTTCTTGTATTTCCACTGATGAAGTTCAGTAAAAGATTTGACTCAGAATTCCCGTGTTCTGCCTTGTCTGACGCACGCTAACAGTACACCAGACCCAAAAGAAGACTATTTTAACTCTCTGTATTCGTCGTGACGTGAAGATTGTCTGGATTATCTGTCTGTTTTGGTTTTTTCTCTTTGTTTCAAGTCATGGATCCCGCACCTCCCAGCCCCACGGATGCTGCCACTGAACTCCTTCACGCCCTTCCCGTCATTTGAATGCCCTACCTGTTTGTTCTCCCCAGCCGGTAAGCACTGCGTCCTCCGGCAGTCCCATGGCCATGCCTAATCGTTTCTCCGGAGCAGCGGAGGAGTGTGGAGGATTTCAGTCGGCAACCCCATCTGCATCCGACAGAAGCGGATAAAGTTGATTTTGCTATCAGTCTCATGACCGGAGCTGCGCTGCCATGGGCTCAAGGTTACTGGGAGTCGGGATCTCGCGAGTCCCGGACATGGGAGGATTTTGTTACTCGGGTAAAGAATGTATTTGATCACTCTGCCTCTTCTCTCTCTGTTGCACACCAGTTATGTCGGCTCCGCCAAGGACGATCATCCGTGGCAGAGTATGCTCTCCATTTTCGTACTCTCACCGCAACCAGCGGATGGAATCAGTCCGCGCTGCTGGCGGCATATCGTCAGGGTTTGTCACCAGAGGTAAAGATGCATATGGTGATTTATGATGACTCCATTGAGTTGGAAACATTCATCCAAAAGTCCATCCGAATAGCTCAGCGCCTCGTCGCCTGCCAGAGTTTGCACCGCTCCTCCGCTGCATCCCATGCCGGCTCCGCGTGCGCATCAGCCGCCGCGCATTACGCCTCCCCGGACATCATTCTCCGCTCCACCTAGCCCTCCAGCACCCGAACCCATGCAGGTGGACAACTTCCGCCTTCCCAAGGAAGAGAGACAGTGTCGTATCTCTCTCAAACTTTGTTTATATTGTGGCGAGCCCGGTCATTTCCTCTCCACCTGTCCAGTCCGTCAGCCTCATGCCCGGGTGAGTGCGGTTCAGCCGCCCCAAGCAGGTACAAAACTTCCGTTAACGTCTCTAATCCTTGTCTCCCCCACTGTCTCTCTTTCAGTGAAAGCGTTAGTTGATTCTGGAGCGGCTGGGAATTTCATCTCCCCGGAACTGTTGACACGACTTCAGTTACCTCGCCACCACGTGGCGCAGCCGATTCCCGTGCAGGATATCCTGGAAAACCCCTAGGGCGGGGACTGATTAGATATTTCTCTCCGCAAGTGCGACTTGAATGGAAACCTGTCATGTCAGAGGTACTCTCGTTCTGGGTGCTGGAAGGGAGCTCTGTGGATTTAGTGCTGGGACGCCCCTGGCTTCAAGTTCACCGCCCGGAGATGGATTGGGCGACAGGAAGTGTTATTAGTTGGCCTTTAGATAATGCAAGTAAGACCATCACAGTCTGTTCCTCTTGCTATGTCGCCAATTGCTGTACATCTCTCCTCAGGAATTCCGAAGGTTTCCAGGGTACCCAGTAATGACACGCCCCTAACGGGTTCGATTCCTCCAGAGTATGGGGCGTTCCAGGATGTATTTAGTAAGGAGAAAGCTACACAACTTCCCCCGCATAGGCCATGGGACTGCGCTATTGAGCTGCTGCCTGGGGCCCCTTTGCCCAAGGGGCGTATCTACTCTCTGTCCCTCCCGGAACAGAAGGCCATGGGTGAGTACATCAAAGAGGCACTTCAGCAAGGATTTATTCGTCCCTCTACCTCCCCTGCAGCTTCCAGCTTTTTCTTCGTGGGAAAGAAGGATGGAGGTCTCAGGCCATGCATCGACTACCGAGTTCTCAATCAAGCCACAGTCAAGTTTCCGTATCCCTTGCCTCTTATTCCTCCTTCCATAGAGCACCTTCGTGGGGCATCAGTGTTCACGAAGCTGGACCTCAGGAGCGCCTACAATCTAATTCGTATCAGAGCAGGGGACGAGTGGAAGACGGCTTTTGTGACGCCCGCGGGACACTTCGAGTACCTTGTGATGCCCTTCGGGTTGGTAAACACCCCTTCTGTGTTTCAAAGTTTTATGAATGAAATATTCCGAGATGTGTTGGGTCTCTTTGTTATTGTTTATATAGATGACATCCTGGTGTACTCGAAGTCTCTCGCGGAGCACCGGGATCATGTTCGACTCGTTCTCCAACGTCTCCGTTATCATAACCTCTACCTTAAACTTGAAAAGTGTGCGTTTCATCTCCCTGAGGTCCAGTGGTACGCTCCCTGGGGTACGTGATTAGCTCCACGGGGGTGCTTATGGAAAAGGATAAGGTGGAGGCAGTGCGAACCTGGCCTCAGCCGTCCTCGATCCGAAGTTTGCAGCGCTTCCTGGGGTTTGCTAATTTCTACCGGCGATTCATCCATAACTTTAGTACCATCTGCTCTCCCCTCACTGCGTTGCTCAGAGGAAAGCCCAAATCTGTAGTCTGGCCCCAAGAAGCATCGGAAGCATTCCGTCAGCTAAAGGAAGCCTTCTGTTCTGCACCGATCCTCCGTCATCTATCCCCTGAGCTTCAGTTTGTGGTAGAAGTCGACGCCTCTACCACTGGAGTGGGGGCGGTGTTATCTCAGCTGCAGGGGAGTCCCGCTTGCCTTCACCCATGTGCCTCCTTTTCAAAGAAGATGTCCCCGGCGGAGCAGAACTACGATATCGGCAACCGGGAACTTCTGGCTATCAAGTTGGCTTTGGAGGAATGGAGGCATTGGCTGGAGGGAGCTAAGTACCCTTTTGTTGTTTATACTGATCATAAAAATCTTCTGTATCTTCGCGATGCTTAAAGACTTAATTCTCGTCAGGCCCGCTGGGCGCTGTTCTTTTCACATTTTAACTTTACAGTTACCTACCGTTCTGGCAGTAAGAACGGAAAGGCGGATGCCCTCTCTCGTATTCACGCCTCTGACGTCAGCTCAGATCCTCCAGAGCCCATCCTCCCGCCAGCCAAGAGCGGTATGCTAAAGCGGTAACATTACGTATGCTTTAGAAATGACTTTCGCAGTAGTGTGATGTCAGACGCTGACTGATCTGTGCAGGAGTGCATGGTTAAACAAGTATGCATACCTGTGTACTTGCAAATGTGCCCTGCGTGCATGGACATATTTGTGAGCAGCAGAAGACAGAAGGGTTTTTTTTCTTTTATATTTCCTTTTTTTCCCCCAAAATCAGACCAAAGAGATGGCCTCCTTCATCTTTATGACTTCAATAAAAAGATATTTGTTATGAATGCAAATATAATTGTTATTACTAATGATGACTGTGTCCATGGCGAGATTGAGGGGGGTGCTAGGGTGTCTGTAACATAAGTGTCTGTAAAGGTGTGAACCAAATGGCCCATCTAATTAAAATGGTAAACACAGAACACAAGTACACAGGAAGGCCCACCTATCCTGTCTATTGTAATGTCTCTGGTAGGAGTTCCAATAGTATCTGTCTTTTGTTTGAAGGCAGTTTGTTACAAAGTATATAGATCTGGCCATACAGACTACTGGGTTAGGACTGTAGAAGGTTGGCATAAGAACATTACCCCAGAAGAACCATGCTACACAACCACCTTTAATAAACACTTGGTCCTGCTTTTCTTTTTATGTACTAAAAGCATTCTAGTACATTGGCGAGCCACCCAAAGACTTCAGCCAAATTCAAGAAAATCTAACACTACTCCCCATCTTGATAGATTTACTCATTTTATGGATACACTACTAGCATGGACCTTAATCTAAAAAAAGTACTCCTAATAAGAGAACAATACTAACTGTATGTAACAATAGAAATTGTGCATTTACACCAGAAATACATTTCATGTTCTCTTCATTACATTACCTCGTAATATTGACTGCTACTGATTATACTACATATATACTGGCTAAAGTTCATATAGGGGCACACATGGGACTTACAATGATAAGATTGTGGGTTTGATCCCCAAAAATCACAAGAGTTTTAATAGGCTTTAATAGGCTAGTTTAATAGAATTTATTAATTCTAATCAATAAAATGTCGTAAAGTACTAGTTGAAACATAAAAAGTCAAAATCCATTTTTAGGCCAATATTTTAAAGGGGTCATTTTATACATATCTCCTTACCATATCTGCAAGCTTCCACCTCTCACTCTGCTGTGTTTTGTCACATGCTCAGAGCGTGTTTTAGAAATGTCCTGCCTCTAATAAACACAACCTTTAGCTCTCAGGCATAAACACTAATAATGGCATCAATTTCACTTCATCAGTGAACCGATTACAACCATATACAGTATGTACGTACGTAACAGAGATTAGCTAGTGAGTGAAATATGTACATGTGTAAGCCTCACGCTTTGTTAGATCGTGCATGTTTCTCCTACTATGGCGAGGGCACGTCTCCCGGCCCATTCTCTTTTCCTATTATGGATGTATGTGCATGCACACAATATCCATATAATACATAGAACAGCTTTTACAGCAGATCATAATGTTCTACAAAGGATTTTTAAGGCATGTCTGTGATAGTTACATAAGTGAAGCTGAATCTTCATCATCAGAACTAACAGCAGTAATCAGAGGCTGACAGAAGTGAAAGTAAGCATTGCTTTATTCATGTGTTTCATCGTCATGACAACAACACTCCACTACAACCAACCAACAGGGCCACGCCTCCTTTTTTGTATATTCAGGGGACAGATATTTTTCAGATTCTGGGGTTTGTGATATAGAAAACCTAACCCTAAAAAAGTAAGAGGCTTGCAGTTCCATCCAGACATTTTCTGTAGTCCTTAAAAAGCAATTTCTGTTGAAGAGAAGATCTCCCTTTGCAGTAAACTTTAAGCTTTGTAACTTTGCAGATCTTCTTTATAACTGCAACATTACACACTAACTAAAGTTGAAAAAGAGAAAACGCATAATATGACCCCTTTAAAATCTATTATTTGGAAAAGATTAGGTGTCTGCCAAAATGGAAAAATGTAATTTTAAGTTTAAGTTAAAACCTAGGCAATAAATTAATGAATTAAAATTTTTGATTTGAAAATGGATACTTTATGATCTGAAGATACCTTGATTCCTAAAATGCACAGTATTTCCAATCTAATAAACATAACCTGACATTGCTATGACCCCATTATTGCTAGGCAGTTGTAGCCTAGTGGTTAGAGTGTTGGACTTGCAACCATATAGTTGCTGGTCAACTGAGGTGCCCTTGAGCAAGACACCTCACCCCTAATTGCTCCCAGTGTGCCACTGGTAACTTGTCATCATTTCTTTTTCTTTTTAACATAAAATTGTGCTCTACCAACACAAGCGAGCTAAGACACTTCACTAATTGCTGGTCCCAGAAAATATAGTTCATAAAAATAAACAGATTTTACTATTTCTATTTTACTGTTTTACTATTCACATGACTTAACTTATGGCTATAATTATTTCAAAATATATTAAATTTTTGGTGTACTTATAATAATGAATTAAAGTCATTTTGAGTAAAATCAACATTAATATAGAGTTTAGTCAATTTAACACAATTTTTTAAGACCTTTGCAGATTATCACATGAGCATGGTCCTCTGCAGCCATGCCGGACGATCCACAGCACATTAGAAGTGGAGAGTTGTGTTGTTCTGGGCAAGAAAGGGTGTTATGATTGGTGAATAAAAAGCTCTACGTGATTGGCTAAACAGGACCACCATCCCAAAAAAATATGTTTTTATATCTCAAAAATACCACACACAAATCCAAGGCAATGCACACATGTGTAACAATTTGCAAAGGCAGATTTAGCAATCCATAAACGGGTCAATGACGTGACACCTAAATTTTCTGTTCGATTGCACTTTTTCAGTTAAAAACCGGGTTTAAATGCATAAAAGATACCATATATATAAAGTACCTCTCCTGTGTATGTACTCACTTTAATTTTCCAAAACAGAAGTTATGCATTCAACATTACCCCAATGAGCAAAACAATGTCCGATCGATGTCAAAGTTTAATGTCGTTTCGATATAGCGAGAGGCACATTGATTGCAAGTTGATTCTGTATCAGTTTGCTAAATTGGTACAACACTTTCTTTGTCTGAGTTTACAAAAGTTTCTTATTTTAGTTTTCTTCAAGGTAATTAATTGCACTCACAGGTTAGTGACAGCCCTATTATAAATTTGTGTGTTTTTCTTACATGTCCACCCATCCATGTTCTCCAATGATTTCAATGGCTTTCATATGTTCTCCTGCAGTTAGGTACATGTCTGCTGCCGCTCTGGGTTCTTTGCTGTTCTTGGCCCAGTCTGCCTGTTTCTTCATCAACAGCTTTGTGTCCTTAGGGTCTGCTGAGCCCAAGAAGTCCTTTAACACACAAGAAGTATTTTCACTATATGGTTAAACTGATTCAGTATCACCCTCCCAAAATAAAGGTGCTATATGGTTCCATTGAAGGAATAGTTCGGTGAAAAATGAAAACTACCCCATGATTTACTCACCCTTAAGCCATCTGAGACACATGTCTATCGTTTTGCAGACGTACATAATTGGAGTTATATTAGAAAATGTCCAGGCTATTTCAAGCTTTATACGACTTTCAAGCCCAAATTTTAGTTTGTAAAGCTTTAAATATGGATATTTTTCTTACAAAATCGCATCAATTGTTCTTTATTAACTGGGTGGATTACTTCTCTGAAGAAAGTATGCACTTTTTACTACCATTTTAAAGCTTGGAAGAGTAGAAAATGGCATCTATCACCACAAAGTAATTTATAAAAAAATCTAAGCAAATTTTTGGACAATAATCCTAAAACTGGTGGTCTTTTTCCTCTTCAACGTGAGGGTCCAGGAGCATCAAAGCACACACGAGCAGATCTGTTTCCTAGCTAGAGAAACGTTCAGTTTATCCGCTTGCAAATTCCGCCATGTAAATAGCGAATCCGTCATGGCGCGAGTGCAACTGACTTTTAAAGGGAATGAGAAATGAGACTGTGATTGGTTAACTGCATGTTATGCCAAAAATAAATATCCATATATGGTGAGACTTTTATATTTAGCTGCACTCTCTAGACCAGTCTCTAGTCTCTAGACCAGAACACCCCTGCTCTAGACTAAAGGTTTCTTTCACAGAAATGTGGCAAATCTGCAACACAGATTTCCAATAGTATTCACATGCATGATCTGCAAGTAATTTTCACAAGGGGCTGACATATAATGTATAATATAAATGTATATGTAGACATACATTTAGGCAATTAGCAAACGCCTTTATCCAAAGTAAATTACAAATACTGAAGACAATGAAGTAATATATCATAAGGAGGCAATAAGTTTAGTCTAAATATCAATTCTTCATGCTCATGCCAGGTTTTGTCTGATCTCTGCCCCCTTCTGGAGAGAGAGAGCAGAGAGAACACGTGTGTGCGAAATCACTAATCCACTGCGTTTTCAGCGCTCAGATGTCATTAGTAAATGACTTTTCTCTTTAGTCTTAAATCCAACAACAGAACACATGAAACGCGATTGTTTACAAAACACTACAGCTGCTCCATAGTGTAACTGTGGTTGCTTATATCAGGGTAGTACAAAAGGAAAGAGTTACAGAGAGGGTTCTCTGGTGCAATAGCCCAAAGTCTTACCACTACACCACCCAGCAGTCTGTTTATTGTAAGGTGGGGGTGGAAACTCTAATAGCAGCATCCCACAGTGGGCATATGGGGCCGTGTATCACCATCAGAGCATAATATTAGACTGTTGAGGTATCATAAGCAATAAATTAAAATAAAACAAGTGGATGGATTTTTATCACAATATGATCGTTTTGTAGACACAAATTTGATGCACATTTATGTTTTTCATAATAGTTCTACTTTAACGCTTGCTAAAAGGTACCTTTTAGCTTGATTAGCTCGTCCTTTTTGTGAAATAGGAAGGGCGGTTCTTTAGCCATTTATATACACTCCGTACATGGCTTGGAGGTGGTCGTATTCAAATAACTCTCAACCTACATAGAAAACGATCGCATTCCGTCTCTTTTTGGAGGTCTTTTTCTAGGGTCTCTCTCTCTTTTTCTCTGTGCTGCTTTCCTTGGGTTCTGCCCTGACTCTTCTTCTTTAACTGAGCTCTGGGTTCTCTACTCTCTGGGGATCTTCTACTCTCTTTTCACATATCTCATACATATTGGACACAGGTAAGTGTACTTTCCTTTATATGCATTTTTACCAGCATTGAATTGAACTGTAAAATTGAAAACATTTCTGTTAAACAAAAACATTTCTGTTAAAACATACCTTGGCATACTCAAACATGCGCAGGTCTGTGTACATGCTGAGAGCGCGGCTGTCATGGCCAGTTCTCCTGTACAGTTTGGCCGCCTCGTGGAACTTGCTCTGGTAAGCATAAACATCTGCGAGGAAAAGCTCATTCTTATTTTCGCCTCTCTTTTTTCTCTCCTGTACAAAACACACACAAGAATGAATTACTTTTAGCAATTACTTTCTAAATCTCATACATGTTCGCTTATTTCCATTTAGACATTTGGCACATGGGTTTATCCAAAGTAAGTACATACATACATACAATATATACATACATACATATACACATATACATATATATACATATACAAGAAAAAATGTATGACAAGAAAATATGTTGTTTTAACGAAATATTAAGTCGTATCAACAAAAAAATAAGTCATTATACCAAGAAAATATGTCGTTTTAACGAGAAAATAAGTCGTCATAACGAGAAAATAAGTCGTCATAACGAGAAAATTATATAGCAGTATTAATATAAGTGGCCCGCCGACTTATTTGGCTTGCTTCCAGCCAACCGCTTTATTTCTTTTATGTAGGCCTACCAAAGTGATAATAACCATAAAAGGCAAGCCCGGACTGGTGACTAATTTGGCCAGTTGTCAAACAGCAGCCGCTTTATTGCTTTTATGTACTAAAGTGATAACGATAGAATTCGGCATCAAATAGTAAAATCATTCAACTGTTTCACGTGTTTTACACTGTACGCGTGAGTGGCGCAATTACATACAGGGTGATTCTGATCTGCTGCAGCGCGTGTTCCCTTTCAGACCGGTGTTTGTGGGTCGCAAGTTTGTATTAAATTATTTTAAATACATAAATGAATGAAATGTCTTAATGGGGTTTATTTTAGTTTTGATGATATAACTTTAATTTATTTTATCCACATTGTTTTCTGATTTTCTTGACCATGAAGTGTGTAGGAAGTGTAGGTATGTAGGTATAGGTATGTAATAAAATCATGGTTATTTTAAGACATTAGGCTATATGAACTCAAAGCGCTACATGGCTTGTTTCTCCCATAGAGCACGCCTAAAGCGCTGTGCTTTGCATTCAGTTTCAGGGTTCATCTCCTTGCCTGTACATAGTCCCTGATTTAGTCCCTGATATCCCAATCCCTGTCTCCTCTGGTAATGGTCCCCAGTCCAGTTCCCCTGTCTGTCCCCAGTCCCTGTCTCCTCTAGGAATCCCCAGTCCCTGCCTCCTCTGATCCCACAGTCCCCTGTCTCCTCTAGGTCCCAGTCCCTGTCTCCTCCTGGTTCCCTGTCCCACGGCAGCTCCTGCGGTGTGCGCTTGATGAGTCCCCTGTTCCCGGCGCTTGTAGTATAATTGGTCTTTTCATATCACAGTCTTAACCACATAATTTGCAGAAGCGACAGGCCGGACATGTCTAACACTTTTTTGCCAAAGCCAATTGTGTCCTCACCACTTTATGAAAGTATACGAAAACTAAGAATGTGTGTATAAAACAAAAACTTGTTCAAATCATTCTTCATGTCTCTATTCATAATGTAATTTATACATTTAACAATCTTTCCTTCTAAACAGATGTTACCCGGACTCTTACCTGAACCAAATCAGCACTGTAGTTAAAAATTCATAAATCTTGCACGTTTTGTTGTCATGCTCTTCTGTTCTGCACTATGCTTAATGTAGCTGATTTTTTGTTGAACTATCCAAAACACAAGCCACTTCAAACAAACCAAGATAAAAACAAAACCATAAAATACGAAAATTATAAATGTAAATGCACAAAATAGCGCATAAGTCTAGTTATCTTTTGCAGTGAACATTGCATTAAAAACTAAGCATTCGTTTTGAAGTAAGGGGAAAAGGAGGATCTTTAAATATACAGTATGGCAGGTACCAGTCTTATTCGTTTTGGTAATCAAAGTTCTTTATTTTAAATAAATAGGTTTGTCATTACTGTTCTTATGTTCTTATGTTGAAATAGGGGAAAATTCAGATCTTATTCGTTTTGTTAATAAACCTAATATAAGCAAGTTTTTCATAATACTGTTTTTATTACTATTGTTGTTGTGTTTTTCATTAAAATAATATAGAAGAAACATTTTAAGCATTTGTTATGTTTATATGTAACGTTAATGATCTAAACTAAGTGCTACAGATGCTGTGCTTCATTGACAGATATTTGTTTATTTAAAACGTGCGGTGGCAAGGCCATCTGTAGCTACGGATAATAAAATCAGCGGCTTTCCTTAACATTGATCAATGTTAAACAAATAAAACAGTTATCAAATGGAATGCAGAATTCGAAAATTATCACTTTGGTAGGCCTACATAAAAGAAATAAAGCCAAGTCATAGGGCCAACATATTTTCCGTTATAACGACTTACTTTCTCGAAAAAAATTTTTATTTTGAAATAACATGATAGTATTTTAAAATAACGAGATATTATTACGAAATAACAAGATGTTATCTTGAAATAACGACATAGGTCTTCTTTTATTTTTTTTATCACTTGCGGTTCAGAGCCACCGTAGTATTACACAGGGAACAAAATAAAATAAAAAAATACATGCCTTTAAGCAAGTGTGAAAAAATGTTGTAAAAATTGCTATTAAAAATAGAAGTGTTAATAGTTTGTTGTTATCAAGTACCAAATAAAAAGTTAACCAACTGAATAGAAATCCAAAGCGTGACCACACTTAGACTGCAAAACAGTACCAATTCGTCTAGGTTGGTTGGTTGTTTCACACATCCTGGAGAACTAACCACATATCTTCTGTGGATGTAGGCTGCCTTAAATTCTTGTCTCTTCATGTAATCCTTCAAGTTGTTTTTTTATTATCAATACTATCATCAGAAGTTTGTTCAAAATCCATTACAATAAAAATTTAGCTTAAGGCTTTAGACTTTTTATTTTTAATAAATGCAGTAATATATAATGCAGATTATACAGTAGCACAGTAAAAATAGAGTAACATTTCTTTGACAGTATAATACTGTACACCTTTTTTAAATAACAGTAAAATACTGTTTTTCTGCATGGTAAAAATAACAGTAAAATGCTGCACTTCATTTTACAGTATGTTAAAAACTACTGTAGTTACTTTTACATTAATCCTATTGTGGTATGAACTACATCAACTACTGGATAATTGTCAGTAACTTACTGTTGTAGTGATCCTCACACGGGGCACCAATTAATAGTACGCCTCACACAGGACACTAGAGGTGTTAGTGAGACTTGATCCCACGTCACTTCGTGTGTGTGTGTGTGTGTGTGTGTGTGTGTCAGGTGACCTCTCCCTCCTTTTAACTCGGGGCACCAGCTGAGGAATTCCACCTCAACATTTGTTGGAATAAATCCAACATAAATCATAAATAATATGATAAGAAAAATTATGTGAAGTGGAAGGAGTAAATCACCTGGGGTATCTGAAGGATTTCGTGATATTCATGCTAACTTGTAGAGCCGTTTACTGTATTATCAACACAAGGAAGACACAATTGTAATAAAAGAGGATTTATTTACAAAAGACATACAAGATTAACTAACACACTACTAAATGATACTAAAGAGCTAAAGGATAGTAAGGTTGAGTGTAAAGAATGAAAAGAATGCAGGTAACTAAGGTATAAACTGAAATGAACTGAAAGAGTACACTAATGCCAAGGTCTCTAGAAAGAGGTTTGGTAAGTGATATTTACGTTCACGTGAGCAGTCCGATGGTGGCGACGTCTTCCACTGGTGAGGCTGGGCCTTGTTGCAGTGGAGAAGGAGTCTGAATCCGTTCAACAGCTTTGAACACGAAGCGCTGTGGGATGCTAATCTCCTGGAGCACCGAAAGGGTCCTGGCGATCTGGAACACGCAGATGAGGCCCTGAAGCTGGTGCGGAAGGTCCTTGACAATCTGGAACACGCAGATGAAGGTACCTGGAAGTAAGGTTGCTCTCCTGGGCTTAACCTTGTTGCAGACGTTTGTGATTGCCTTTCTGGACAGCAGACTCTGAACGTGGTTTCTCTATTTCAGTCCTTGCGGAAACTCAGAACGGGTGTTGCTATTATGCTTCCTAGCACACAGGCTGGAAACCCAGAACGGGTGATCTGTTATGCTTCCTAGCACGACAGCCGGAAACTCAGAACCGGTGTTCTGTTATGCTTCCTAGCACAACAGCCGGAAACTCAGAACAGGTGATCTGTTATGCTTCCTAGCACACAGGCTGGAAACTCAGAACGGGTGATCTGTTATGCTTCCTAGCACAACAGCCGGAAACTCAGAACAAAGAATTTGTGTTGAAAGGGTACTTTTATCCCCTTTCAGATAAGGAGGAGATTGCATTTTGCCGCTTGTCCCTTTCAGGGCTGTGATTGGCTGATGATGTCAGAGAGGGCTCACTCATCCTTTTGCCTCAGTAGTGAACGTATTTCCATAGAGTAAAGCACAGCATTAAAACTGTGTCTTCACTGTTTTACCTATGCAATTCTCACTTCCCAAACCACTTTCAAAATACCTTTGGCTTTGTCCTGAATACAAAGAGTATAAACATGACAAAAAGATGTTAAACTATCATGCATGAATTCATTCATATGTGAATAGCATTTGTAAAACTTCCGTTATTTAACACAAATGACTATTACAAAGTATGTTCTCAAAGAGTACAGAATGAATATGTGATATGTCCAATATGTTTGTGTCCATTTTTATAAATTAAGGAATGTAGAGATGTGTCCTTTGTTTTAGCCAAAGCTCCCGCATGGCCGGTTAATTACGCGCCACATGTGCAGGTCCTGAGGAGTTTTATGGCCAGGCTGGCCTGAATCTTTGGGTGAGGGTTTTAGTTTGATGATAAAGCTGCCCTATAGAGGGTGTCTGGCAGTTTCTCTGGTATCCTTATCTGATGACACTGGTCCTTAGTTTACATTAAAGAGAAACCCTGCATGTAAAGTTGGGACCTGAAATGCCTTCTGGAGTGCTGTTCACTACACTGTTATTTGACTATAAACATTTTACAGTGTGATAAATATGACAAATAATAATAGTGATAATTTGCTTTGCAATCACCACTAACAAAAAGTTTAAATACTAGGATCAGTATGTTGGCTTTGTTTTTTCTGTATTACACCATAAGCAGGGCTTGACATTAAACATTGTCATGTGGTTGTCTTTCGGACAAGTAAATTCTTCACCCACTTGAGTAAAAAAAGGTACTTGTCCGGAGTAAAAATATAAACTTAAATAAAAAGGAAGCTGCCAATGAGTCGTTCTGATTATACATGTCTTTAAAAAGCTGATAAAGTTTATGGTTTAAAAATTACAGATGTAGTACTGTAATCGGATTAATACTTTTTTGTTCAAGATTTAAAGATTTTTGATTAGTAATAAAATAGTGATTAGTAATAAAATAGACAAGTGAACATTAGCCTTAAAAATGACTTTAAATGCGAGACACATTATTCTATTTAGGATTGTCACGAACTCTGTCTCTGTGGCTCCCTCCGATCACACTCCGCGTGCTGCCTCGTTACAGGGATAAACAGTTCATTAATATAGAAAATCATATTACTCTATTCTACCACATAAGTAACTAATATAAAAACAATAACGGGTTTACCAAAGTGATATGGAGTGATATAGATTATACTGATTGATGTTTTAAAAACACCTATAGTTCAATAAAAAATAAAGTTAGAGCTTATTTTGCATTAAAACAGTGCTTGAAGTTTACTTTTACCTGTTAGCACTAGTTTATGCATGTATGTGTGAGGAAACACGTTTATGCATATGCTTATTGCACAAATATGTGAGAGGAACACAATCGCTGTTTTGAGAAGTTTGCTCGTGAATATATTTTAAATTATGTAATGCCAACTGGCAATTGCTATACTTGTGGTCCACATGCACGGTGCCAACACACTTTCAACACACTGCTCCAAACGCACTCCTCCGCCATGTGAAACTGGGATGCGCAAGTCGCTACAGACACAAGACACTGTTTGTTTTGCGCGTTTACATGGAAAAACAATGGAAAGTTAACACAGCAGAATGCGAAGCGCCTTCTCTGTAAATGGAACAGTCAATGTATCAGCTCACAGCATGTACATACTGTGCAGTAGTTAGCAAATTTTCTAAATAGAAATGAAAACGGGGTCGCGCAAATGCTCCCAAATGTATTTTGAGGTCGCAAGGGTTAAACTGCGGGAGCACATGCAGAGATCAACTGTCAGAAGTCAACTCAACAATTTAAGCTTTAACTGAGCGTGGATACAGAACGTGCACATCCGCTGTCTAATTCAATAAGGTTTCAGATGTGTCGCATCATGAGAGCAGATGCGTTTGCGTGTTGTTATGGCAATGAGATAATTTTTGCATGATCACTCTCTGTTATCTTTTTAAGTTTTATGCTGAGAAGATTATTATTATTGTTTGTTTAAATTTTTAGGCTACTTGTTTGTTATTCACTTGTCCCGGACAAGCGTTAATGTTGAGCCCTGCCATAAGCCTTCCACATTTGTATTGGGGGCTTCTTTGCAAATCCACTTTAGGATATTTAAAAAGTTGTCCCTAAGCCATTAAGCCATTCCTGTGTTGTCTTGGCTCCTGAGCGCTGTATACAGGGTCATTGTCATGCTTGGAACCCTGAACCTTCCCTGCTGTTGAGATAGTTTTCTTTACTGATGGTATTTGGTGGGTGAAAAGCCGTGCCTAGTTTTCTCCAGACATAACGAATTATGGCCAAACAGTTCAATCTGGATTTTATCAGTCCAGAGAATCTTGTTTATCATAGCCTGAGAGTCCTTCAGCAGGTTTTTATGTGTTTTACACTAAGGAAAGGCTTCCATCTAGTTACTATGCCATAAAGCCCAAATCGGTGGAAGGCTGCAGTGATAGAACTTTTCCCCATCTCCACACATCGTCTCTGGAGTTCAGTCAGAGTGACCATCAGGTTCTTGGTTATCTCTCTTATTAAGGCCCTTATCCCCCAATCGCTTAGTTTGGCCTAGGTGACCAGCTTTTGGAGGATTATTGGTTGTGCCAAACTTTCTCCATTTAAGAATTATGGAGGCCACTGTGCTCCTGGGGAACTTTCAGTGCAGTAGAACTGTGTTTTTTGCTCTAAAATGCATTGTCAGCTGTGAGGCTTTTTTTAGGAGGTGTGTGCCTTTCCAGTCTCTGCCTCCTCCTGCATCTTTCTAAAATGTGTCATAAAAACAAACCGAAACTCTGCAAATTCTTATCATAGAAACATAAAACATATGTCTAAAGAAAGCCTAAAATATCTTCTTTTCAATAAACCGAAAAACAAATGTTATCTTATTGTGTAATATGCATAATAGTGAAGAGGTACAGTTTTTACAATAATGCGCAGCACACACAATGATATGCTTCAGATTTGTTGATGTACAGTGATGTTAAAGTCCACGTTAACATAAAAAAAGATTGCGAACAGCGGAGATGAACTGCTTTATTGTAAGAGTAACTGCACCCAGCGAAGCTTATTATACCTGACCAGTAAGTATTCTTTCTCTAATTTTTTATCACATTTTACCATGTAGTGGTGGGTAACAATTACTATTATTATTAATAGGACAGTATTTTTGTGTTTTTAAAATGTTTTTGCCTATAAGTTATGCTTGTACATGTACATATACACAAAATATGTTTAACAATTCTTTACAATTCTTTTTGTTAACTTTTAGTACTGCATCACTGGATCAGCGTGCTTTACAAAGCCTGATCACTTCTTTAGGTGCAGAGGAACTGTTTTCAAAAATGGCACAAACATGTAACTGCTCAAAAATGTGCCTCTGACACTCATTATTTATATTGGATAATGTGCACTATTTGATTAATGTGCACTATTTTGTAAATAAACTACAAATAAAACATTTAACCTTTAAATCTCCTCACATTTTTTTCTCTCTCCCTCACAACATTCCACTTTGATTAGGGGCTGGGTCTTTTTCTCCTAGGTGTGAAAAGTCTTGTGAATACATGTTTAGTATGTGCTTCTGTCCTTCAGTTCAATGACTTAAAAATGTTATACTTTTTACCAACCACCCATAAACATGGATTTCACAACATGGAACACAAGCATGCACATACATATTTCTTATACATGATTGTAGCACAGTTTGTTACCATTATTGTGTTTACAAAATACTGAAAAAAATCATACATGTCAGGGCATGTCAAAACTTCTCCAGGGTCCCAAAACACCCTCAGACCCCAGAAGGTTAAGAATAAATTAACATAAGAAATCTGCTTCTGTCACGGTTTTACCCTGCACTTCCCCATGGACTCAATCTCCCACAATCCATTTCACCTTGCACACCTGCCTTTTATCACCAGCTCTCCGCTTGTAATGTTCCTGCCCGTTTTGTGTTTCCTGTTGCTCCTGAATGTTTTGTACCCGTGTTAATGTTCCTGTCACCCGTTCACTCACCAGACTATTGAACTTCATATCCCATCATCCATTGCACCGCACCCGCCATCAGTATGTGATTGTTTGCACCTGTGTTTGTTAATTTGCACTGTTATTTAAACCCTGTCTTTTGTTTCATTCCCTGTCCGGGATTAATGTTGTGTGCACGTTTTACGGCAATCTGTATCTCTGTTGGAAATCTCTTACCTGTACCTGGAAAGTTTATCTGTGGGAAATCTCTTTGCCTGTACCTGGAAAGTTTCACCTGTTGGATTATCTCGGATGTTATCTGCCTGTATCTGAAAAGTTTTACCTGTTGGATTATCTCTGTCTGTCTTCGCTCTGTGAGTCACCAGTCAGGATTTGTTACCGGCATCGCTGACGGTCAGCTGCTGGAATCCGTGTGGATTTGTTTTCTCTTTTGTATTTATACCCAAGTTACCTTTTGGATTTTCTGTTGCTGGGATTTGTTTCTGTTTTGACTCCGTTTGTCATTCAGTAAACCTGCTTGTGTGAAATTCAACCATCTGTCTCTGACTCTTCCTGAACCCATAACCGCTTCGCTACTATTAAAATCACAATTTGCTACTAAGCATGCCCACAATTTGAATTAATATTCAACCTTTTGAATGGCATTTCGGTAGCCAATAAAGATTTGATCGTAAATGGACCAAATAAAAACTCAGATATTTGGGTCAAAAAAGCGCTCGCTGCTCGATCAGAGTCGCACTGAGAATAATTTTTAAACGCACAAACTACATGGAGACCGAGGACAGTAAAGCTTAATACTTTGAAATTTAATGAAAAAATATCAGAGGGTGAGTGATCTGTAAGTTCTAAAAGCATAGCCCACAAGCACATATAGAAAGACCACGCTGCGAACTGGAGGGTCATTTTATATAACGAGATAACGAGCGTTTTTGTATTTCCAGATCATCAGATCTATCAAATAGATGGATTATTCAAAGTGACTGCTGCCCTACATACTTCAGCTTTTGGTGTGTGTGTATCAGTGGTTCTAACAATGACATCTTTAAAAATGAGAGGTCACAGTGCAAAGTAATCACAGAATACACAATAAAATTTTCTTTTATAATATACTTTCATAATCTGTTTTTAAAAATTAAAGTACGATTCAACAATAAAGCAGAATAAGATAAGGTCACAGCAGTTACATTTTGGCATACTGGACCATGCGGTCAGTCACAGATATATAGATATATCTTACTTCAATGCTGTTGATAAGCTCCAGATAGCGCAGGTCTCGAACCCTGATGAAGGCCTGTAGACAGAGAAGCAGATGTATGTTTTAATATTTGCATTTTAAAGAGCAGGTAACGCACGCTTTTGAAAATGACCTTTATTGCAGTTTGCACCTTTATTACAGCTATCCTTTAATGTAAATGGTCTGCAAAGTTCTTAACCAAAAAGTGCATTATAAATATAGACTTTGCACTGTAGCCACATTATAAAATATATTTTATATCATATATTTAATATATTTTATGGTAATAATATTTACCACTGTAGTAAGTGATCGAACAGCAGCTACATTTGCTCTCTGTTTTTACCTCAGGATAACATCCCGAGGTAACCAAGGTCATGGATCCAGCCCCACTGGACGATCTCAGATTACCCTGACATATGTGATCCCAGGACATCAGAGGCCAGCCGAGCTCTGGTACCAGCCTAATGCTCACCACCATCATTGAGATGCCCGTCCCTCCACCTTATAATGATGACTACATATAATGCTATGACATTTCATCACCATGACTACCAGAACCACAGCGAATAACATGGGACAGATCTGAAACTCCTGGCTGCATCCTTCCATAACACCTCACAGACTACAAGCAGTACTCACTCACAGTGTAGATTACAGCAACGCTAAATTGTGCCAGAGGAGAGCTCGAGTTCTTGGGTTCTCCCAAGGCTTTTTTTATCCACTTACAATTATGTATACATCTACTGTGGAGTTTTTGGTTCCTTGCCACTGTAAGGAATAATCTGTTTGAATCTTTGGCCTGTTACCTATTTACATCAATGGGTAACATGCCCTGCCTGCCCGCAAAATACAAACATGGGAAAGATGGTTTGCAACAGGCTGGGCCACTTGACCAATCAGATCAGATTAGAGAGGGGTTTACAGACCTGAAGCTTAAAACTGCTGCGGACGAAACGTTATTATATAGAAGTTATCTAATATTAAACGTATATTCTGAGAAAATTACAATGTTTCTGACCTTAGATGCATTTAAACCTGTTGTATTCAACACAATATTAGGACACTTAAAAATACAATGTTGGATGCTATTTAATAGTCCTAATAAACCATAGTGTCATAATGTAAAGTCATATGCACATGTCTCACTTTTTTTGCCGTTTTAAAATCAAGTCCCTCCAGAGCCTCTGTGGCCAGATCCCTCCAATCATTATCTGTAACACCCAGACAAGCGATCTGATAGGCTTCCTGAAACATGCCACGTTCGAGATACTGATACATGGGAGCAGACTGTGGAGATTAAGAACAAAGACAATCAGTTTAAACTAAAATATACAAAAGATAGGAAATACCTTTTCACATTCATTTGGAAGATATAGTAGCCATTAAGTAATGTTTTTGGTAATATCAGACATTTTTTTATTGTTGGTCTATGTACACATGCAAACAAACATATTTGGGTGTTGTGAGGTGTCACTCTGATGTGGACTCACAACCCTATGAAGGTAATACCCTTCATTTGAGAATTTACATGCAGGTCAAGAGGGCGTGATTAATTGTGTTGTTTACTCTTAGTCCTAAAATGATTATTACTACAATGGTGATGACTTTCAGTGATGTCAATAAAGCTGTTAAGAAGACCTTTCTCAATTTACTGATAAAATGAAATTCTTACAGGGAGTTATAATGTCCCAGCTCTCTCATACCTGTGGCACTTCCACTGCAGCCATAGAGTACACATGCAGACAGAAAATCTTGGAGCCGTTGTAGCCCACTACAAATCCATGCAGTTTTTGCTGGTGCACAGGAAAGTTACTGGCCTTGATGTTAAGATATCCACTGCCAGAGAAACACAGCATGTCTTCACACTGTGTGTTCCATGCCACACTGTTTGCATTGGGCTCCTACAATAACAAGATGTCAACACAAAGTACAGAAACTTTATGACAGAATTTGATTAGCAGGGATGCAGTTACATTGTAGCTGCATATCATACATGTTCAAGTTACATTTCAGTTCAGATGAATGACCAAAAGGTTCAGCTCGATGGTAAGGTGGGCAGGTATATTTTTATTTGAAAACAGCTAGTAAAGCATAAAGCCTTTAGACAGAGCAAAATGCACAAAAATGAGGTGTGACCTGGAAGAGCAGCTCCTTTGTGTGAATGTCATACACCAGGCATGTGTTGTGTTCGTCCACAACAGCCAACTTGCTGCGTGATGTGCTCATGTCCAGACAGCGCACTGATGTGTTTTGTTTTAGTAGCGTAATGGCAAATGGATTATCAACGAAGATCTTAAGAATCTACACAAAGAAACATTTGTTACTTTCCATGCATTGTGGTTAGTTATGAATGTGTAATTATTACAATAATGCAACAGAAATGAAGCTGTATACAATTTGTAAAGCAAGCACAAAGAATAACATTGAAAAATGTAAAATAATCTGATGCCAGTCTCTTATAAAATAACATACGGCTCCATTTTTCAGTCCAACCAGAAGCCCCTCTCTTCCAGCAGGGCCGCCGATCACTTTGATGTAGCGAATAAGAGATTCCATTAACCACTCTTTTTCTTTGACAGCTGTAAAGGACAAACACTGCAGTCTCTTTTCCTGCATACATATATAGATAAAAAACAGAGTGCAAGTTTAAATAATTTTAATGAACTTGTCATACACTACTGGTCATGCCTGACTGAATTTGTGTAATAAATGTTATGAATCCATGCTTTTTTACAGTATTAGGTGCTTTTGACACTGGGCACATTTTTGGCAGTCTGATTCTTGAGTATGAGTATGATTTCTGAGTATGATTGTTCCTGGTGCCCCCCGCAAAGTTGGGGCATTTGCGTTACTTTTAGATCATAACATGTAAACACAGTTCACCATTTTTTTTGTTGTTTGTCATTTTTTGTGTTATTATGCCCAGCACAGTGAATTTGTATATGTGCAATGCGTGGTGTAATTCATTACACATCCAGGGGAAGGTGGTTCATTTGTATTTTTGTTCACCCCATCGTCATAAGCACTCCATGCTTATTCACGGTCACGTTTACTGTAAATTTAACAAATGTGCTAACTTAATTTTTTTGTTGATTTTACTTACTGTGCAACTGTTTCTTGGCATTAATAATGTAGATTAAGTAATTTGTACTATTTGGGTTAAAAGTTTTAGTTACTTAAATATCGCGAATGGCAGCCATGGTTTGTCGCTCCTTGGTACTTTTACTGTTTTTGTTTGTTTGTCCTGTCTTAAGCAACAATTTCCTGATCAGTTTTACTAGGAACGAACTCCTGGACATCAGAAATAGTACACCGAATAACTTTCTGCCGACATTTGAGCATTCAGATGTTTTACTGGACATTTTAGTCGGAGGAGCTGCGATCCTTTACAAGCGCTCCAGGCGACGGAGACGTGGGAAGCGCGCTGGTGCGCTCGTGAAATTCCGACAGCGCGGTTTTAGGACGCCGCTGCCGAGCATTCATCTGGCGAACCTCCGCTCCCTAGCAAATAAATCAGACGAACTATGACTCCTCACTCGCAAGGACTTTTTAAACTCTGCTGCACTTTGCTTCACGGAAACCTGGCTGACTGGAGCTATTCCGGACAGCGCGCTACATCTTACGGGCTTCCAGCTGTTCAGACCGGACCGCGTCACTGAGTCATCAGGGAAAACGAGATGCGGTGGATTATGTTTTTATATCAACGAAGGCTGGTGTACAGACGTGACAGTTTTAAAGAGGATGTGCTGCCCAAATTTGGAAGCTCTCTTTATTAACTGTAAGCCTTATTATTCACCGCGGGAGTTTTCCTCGTTTATTCTGGTGAGTGTGTACATTCCTCCTGACGCGCGTGTGAGCATGGCACTAGAACTGTTAACCGATCAGATCACACACAGAGCAGCGTTATCCGGACTCTTTCATTATCATTCTCGGTGATTTTAATAAAGCTAATCTCACCCGCGAAATGCCTAAATACAGACAGCACATCACATGCCCCACCAGAGACAGCAATATACTGGACCACTGCTACACTGTTTAAAGGATGCATACCACTCTGTCCCCCGAGCAGCTCTAGGACTCTCTGATCACTGTTTGGTTCATCTTTTACCAGCCTACAGGCAGAAACTTAAATCTGCTAAACCTGTAGTAAGAACTGTAAAGAGACGGACTGTCGAAGCAGAGTGGGCTTTACAAGCCTGCTTCGAATTGACTGATTGGAGTGTTTTTGAGGCTGCAGCTCCTGATCTGGATGAGCTTACTGACACAGTGACATCCTACATCAGTTTCTGTGAGGACATGTGTGTTCCCACCAGGACTTATTTAACATTTAACAATGATAAACCTTGGTTCAGTGCAAAACTCAAACAGCTTCGCCAGGCCAAAGAGGACGCCTACAGGAATGGGGAAAAAGACTTGTACAAACAAGCCAAATACACACTGAAGAGGGAGATAAGAGTGGCAAAGTTAAACTACTCTGAAAGGCTAAAAAAACAGCTTTCAAGCAACGACTCTACATCAGTGTGGAATGGCCTGAAAACCATCACTAGCTACAAGACCCCATCCCCCAGCACTGAGGCCAATCAACAACTGGCTGAAGATCTGAGTGAGTTTTACTGCAGGTTTGAAAAGCAAATGTCTGGTCTGACACCCCACACCAACCATCTCACAACACAGCCATCAACACCCTCCCTCCCCCCTACTGTTTCTCAACCGACATTAAAGATCTGTGAAGATGATGTATGCAAAGTCTTCAGGAAGCAGAAGATAAGGAAAGCCAAAGGCCCAGACGGTGTCTCTCCAGCCTGCCTCAAAGCCTGTGCTGTCCAGCTATCATCCATCTTCACAATGATCTTCAACAAATCACTGGAGCTGTGTGTAGTCCCCTCCTGCTTCAAATGCTCCACCATCATCCCTGTACCTAAGAAACCAAAAATCACAGGGCTTAATGACTACAGACCTGTTGCTTTAACGTCTGTGGTCATGAAGTCATTTGAGAGACTGGTGTTGGCCTACTTGAAGGACATTACTGGACCTTTGCTGGACCCCCTGCAGTTTGCTTACCGAGCAAACAGGTCTGTGGATGATGCAGTCAATATGGGATTGCACTACATCCTCCAACATCTGGACAAACCAGGGACTTATGCAAGGATCCTGTTTGTGGACTTCAGCTCTGCTTTTAACACCATCATCCCAGATACACTTCAGAATAAACTGACACAGCTATCTGTACCCACCTCCATCTGTCAGTGGATCACCAGCTTCTTGACAGACAGGCAGCAGCTAGTGAGGCTGGGAAAACTCACATCCAACACCCGCACCATGAGCACCGGAGCTCCTCAGAGCTGCGTTCTCTCCCCACTGCTCTTCTTCCTCTACACATGACTGTACCTCTAAAGACACCTCTGTTAAACTCCTGAAGTTTGCGGACGACACTACAGTCATCGGTCTCATACAGGACGGTGACGAGTCTGCCTACAGGCAAGAGGTTGAGCAGCTGTCTGGTGCAGTCACAACAACACAGTTTTGAACACGCTCAAAACTGTGAAGATGATAGTGGACTTCAGGAGAAACCCCCCTGCTCTCCCCCTTCTCACCATCATGGACAGCACTGTGGCTGCGGTGGAGTCATTCAAGTTCCTAGGAACCAGCATCTCCCAGGACCTGAAGTGGGACATTCACATTGATTCCACTGTGAAAAAGGCCCAGCAAAGGTTGTACTTCCTTCGTCAACTGAAAAAGTTCAACCTGCCACAAGCACTGATGACACAGTTTTACTCAGCAGTTGTCGAGTCGGTTCTGTGCTCTTCTATAACTGTCTGGTTTGGGTCAGCCAGCAAATCAGATAATAAGGAGACTGCAACGGACTGTTAAAACAGCAGAAAGGATCATTGGTGTGCACCTGCCCAACCTTCAGGACTTGTACAACTCCAGAGTGAAGAAACGGGCAGGAAACATCATCAAAGACCCCTTTCACCCCGGACACAACCTGTTTGCACTTCTCCCCTCAGGAAGACGCTACAGATCTCTGTGCACTAGAACATCTAGGCATAAAAACAGTTTTTTCCCCCATGCCATCTCCAGCCTAAACAGCTAACACATGAATCATCACCTGTGTTCTGTAATTATTTCTATAATTCATTCTCCATCTTTAATTATGGCTTCCTTCTCAAGTATTATGTAAATACATATGCATATCTCTTTACTTACACAGCTGTATATAGAGTAAATAATGCACAAATATGTACATAAATCTTCTGTTCCAGATTCATACACCTATTATTATTTATTGTTAAGTCTTACTATTTAAATGTTTTCTGTTCTCATGTCTGATATGTATGTATGTACCAAGAGCACCTTAAAAAACCACAACAAATTCCTTGTGTGTCTGCACACACTTGGCGAATAAAGCAAATTCAGATTCTGATTCTTACTTGAGGTAATGTGATTTAAATGAGCGCCATTTCGTTCAGAAACCTTTATTGTTTGAGAAGGATTTCCAGTTCCCAGCATGTTTTGCATGAAAAAGCATTACGATAGTTTTGAAATTAAGTATTATTTTGTGTGTTTGCAGTAGAGATTTACCAAACAAGTGCAAACTCGAGTCCAAGCTGCTTTCTCATTCACGCACATTACACCACAGTTCCAGTGTGACCAACTCCTACAGGTAGTCTTGGGTTGATGCACTACCTAGTCTGCATGACGACTTTCATATTACCAGTTTTTCATACAAACTATGTCCCGTTTTGAACTAAACTGCCAGTGTGAAAGCCCCCTTAAAGTCTCTGTAATCTAAATGAGTTTTTGCAGTCAAATATACATTGATGAGCCAAAACATTATGACTACTTACATATGAAGCCAAATATCATAACAGAATTGGGAAGGTTACCTTAAAATTTATTCCATTACAGTTATAAATTACTTCATAAAAAGTATTCAGTAACTTAATCCAAGCCCCAACATATGAAGTAATGTAATCTGATTACTTTTGGATTCCTTTGAGGTCACATATGTAAATGCAGTCAAATAAGAAGAAATATTAAAAAATATATATATTTATAAAGGATTTATAAAGTATTTATAATTTAGTATTTGGTCCAAAATGTTTGATGCAAAATATAACATATTTAAGAAAATGTCATAAACCTAGTTGTAACTATGCTGTAGTTAAATGCTCTGCTAATATGAAAGAAAATAATTAAGATGTAATAAGAAAGAAAGAAAAGTATGAAAAAAAACCATATGTATTAATAATTATTTATAATTATTTATTTATTTTTAAATGTTACATGTGTAATACTTTTAAATAGGTCTAAAAATAATAATGTTTTTATAAATATATAAAAATAAAATTATAGTAACTCGTCCCATGCATAACAGTGTCCTAGAGACAGGGGGGTGGGCTTATTTCACCTGTGGCTTGGAGTGTAATCACTGGTGGATGCCAAACACCTATATCTGTGCATCAAGACATCATAGAGACATGGGGGAACATCATAGAAACATGAGGGTGGTAAAACATGTTAGTTTCATTGTATTATTGCGGTCTGAGTTTTGTCAAGGCAAGACCCACTTCACATTTTCTTCAGAAGTATCTAGTTATTATTATTATTATTACTACTACTACTAATAATAATAATAGTAGTAGTAGTAGTAGTAGTAGTAGTAGTAGTAGTAGTAGTAGTAGCAGTAGTAGCAGTAGTAGTAGTAGTAGTAGAAGTAGTAATAGTAATAGTAGTAGTATATTGTTGTAATGCTTACTAGAGCTTAAAAATATAAAAGAGACATCAGATCATAACCAATTGGAACAAGCGCAGATCAAACATTTCTGTTCATGTTTGTTTTGCTTTAATTTTGAGGTATAGAATATGGTTAGCAAAATGGCTAACTGAGACGTTGGTGGTGGGAGTTCCCCTACAAATACATCTCGTTAAACGAGAAGAGATTGAGAAGGGAAGAGAAATTAAGGAAGGCATTGGAGCTACACGTTATCAGAAATATCACAAATGCATTTACATTTATAATTTTTGTATCATAAATCAGCTACGCAAGAATAGAGCATGAGAACGCACAACATTTATGACTTTTTCAACTACATGCCCTTGGTTCTGGCCAGCGCAAAAGGAGATTGTTAAATGTATAAATTAAATTATGAATAAAGACATGAAGAATGATTTAAACATGTGTAGAGACTTGGCCGGGCCAAATGTTGGATTTCTTTAAGGGATCATAAAGTTACAACCAACAACAAATTCCTACGGGGGGAGTCAACACCAGAACCCCTTTTGGCTCCAGAAAGTCTGGGTTAAGTGATGACCTGCCGGTTGTTACTTAACTCAGGAGGACAGTTATGGTACCTCTCTGGCCTTCCCAGAGAGGGTGACCCCCAGCTCAACTCCCTGAGATTCTCCAGGCCCCCTGGAGATTTGCAGAGAGGACTAGAGAAGTACATTCCAAACACCTCAAAGAGACTCTCTAGGATGAGCGGGACAAAACTGCCCAATTTGTATCTATATATATATATATATATATATATATATATCTATGTGTGTATTCCTCCATAATCACTTGATACCCTGCCATAGTTATTGCATGCATTTCAGTGTCATTGAAGTCTAACTGTTATTTCATGGCAGATGAATGAATAACTATTGTTCTTACTTCACTTCTCTCTCGTGTGTGGTATCAAAATGATCCACAAATTATTTCCTAAATAATGATGCACAGTACATAGTCATGGCGCGTGCATCATACTCAATTACCATAAGTTTATGTGTTCGGTGCAAACAGGACATAAACCGTACCTGTGTAAATCATTTGTCACAAAGAAGGACAAAGAGATTTCTCCCAGCGCAACCACCGTCCTTTGCCATTGGTCAAAAGACCTGACATGGGCGTGACAGCTGTGCCTTTAAGACCACTATGCATCGGACAACTCTTTGCTCAGAAACTTGGAATCTCTCCAAAACTTCGTGGGACCTGCCTTTCTTCAGGACAGCTTTTCCGGCAATCTTACTTCGGCAGACTTCGACACTTCTCGCGAAACTCCGAACGGACTTCGCGAATCCACCGACACTCTCTCTCTTTCTCTCCAGCACCAGGATTCTTGCCCGGCGCTAAACTAACTGTTCAATGCAAGTATCACCATTCAACAGCGCTTAAGCATTGCCCCTTGGCTGCCAAGGTGAACTTTTTGTAGAGAAAAACCCGGTGGTTGTGTCCTGCTGATTTAATATGCCATTCTTTACTCTTCACTCTAATTTTTCTATGCTTTATCTTGTATGAATGTGAATGTGTATGTGTTTTGTGTTAGTTAATTAATATCATATTTCCGTAGTTTAGTCAATAAATATTCATTTGTATTCACTCATGATTGTCTCTGCTTAATGCTCATAACATCCCTTAAACTGTGCGATACTGTTACCGGCTCTGTATGTATTACTGTATTGGGCATGGACCGTTGTTAATCAAGGCCAGAAGAATAATGCGTTTATTGCACCAGGTAATGCTACAAAATACCTATAGTTAATAATCTTTATCTGTAAGCATTTCCATTTGAGCCACAAGTAATTATAACCTGAAACTGAACCGTGTTTTAAATAACACCGTCTTAGTTTCACTATAACTAGTAGAGATGCTGGAGAGTGTTTAAATAACACCATCCCCACAGAATCACTACACATGTTTTTGTTTAATACACACCTTCTTAGTTTTCGTATACTTTCATAAAGTGGTGGGGACACAATAGGCTTTGGCAAAAAAGTGTTGGACATGTCCGACCCGTCGCTCCCGCAAATTATGTGGTTTAATACATTAAGACTGTGATATGAAAAGACCATTTATACCTACACACTTGTAACACAGAAAAAAAAATTACACAGAAAACAATTCATAAATCATGTACAGGCAAGCAGATGAGCCCCAAAACTGAATGCAAAGCACAGTGCTTTAGGCGTGGGAGGTACAAGCCATGTAGCACTTTGAGTTCATATAGCCAAAAAATAACCATGGTTTTACTACATAGCCTATAAACACACACTTCATGGTCAACACAAACAATTATTATATTTTCTCAGTATTAAAGGGAAATTGTATTCATCATGTTTTAACTTTCTTTTACAGAGTTCAACATTAATCATTATCTACTCTGATATATTCTTGTGTCTTTAATAACCATTATTTACTTTCATATATTCTGGTGTTGATATTAATCATTATAATAACATTAATCAGTAAAACAATATTAATCACTATTTGCTCGTATATATATATATATATATATATTCATAGTTATATATATTCATAGTCTTGTGTGCTTGTATGAAATGCTTGCCAGTGGAAATTTACCAAGGAGAGAGAAGGACCGGTATAACCATATATAGAGTATTATATCTTAGGTCAAAGTGCCCTAAGCACTCCAAGTATGTGTCTTAACCCTGAATTTGTGCAGACCAAGATCTATCTTTGCAGACTAAGCAGACAATAACAATGACCAAATATGAGAAGATGCCCACCGGAAGGGTGGAGAGGTGCCAGCTGCTAACCTTGGGGAGAGGAGACCATAAAAATTGGGTTTTGAGGGATAGACGGGGTTCTTTCTGTCGTATTGCTCGATGGGGGAACTCCTTTGATTGTGTAAATGATAGGGACAGATTGAACCCAGAGCTCTACATATTTTCTTCAAGTGTGATATTCTTCAATATACTTTTGATTGTTAAAATAAATCCTTTTACAGATATTTTTTGAGTCTTCCTTCCTGAATAAACGAACACGCGAGGAATTAAATGCCAAGTCCAACAGTATACCAACTTATTTTCTTGTTAAAACGACATATTTTCTCGTTATAATGACTTATTATAACGTAAAAGTATTTCAAAATAATGAGATGTTATCTTAAAATAACAACATAATGTTACGGGGTTCCAGGTGAGAGAAAGGCAGACAAGGTAGTTAGGGTAATTGATAAAGGTTTACTTAGACGGATGATGACAGGTACAGCAAACAAAAAAACATCGAATGGGAAACAGACAACGGGTAATCCAAAAGGCAAGGGAAACAAAATCCAGGTAGACAGATGGGTCAGATAAAATAAGGTATGAGCTAGGGATAAACACTTCATACACAAACGAGATCTGACAATGAACAAAGAACAAGACAGGGAATATAAAGAGTCTGGGTGAAGGAGGAACAGGTGAAGACGGAGGGAGGAGCCATGGTGGAGCGGCTGACGAGACCAGGGAGCTGACTAACAGAGACGGTGGAAAAGGAGCAGGGGATCCTCACGCCTAGGTTGAGGCCCAAGGCGAATCAGAGAGCCCAGATGGTACAGAATGAAGATAAGCTGAGGGGCTGAGAGGGACCAGTGAAGGCAGGGCAAAAGGCCAGGCTGAAAACAACAGAGGAGTCAGGGACGGAGTCTGGAAACTCTGGGGCGGGGTCTGGAAACTCAGGGACGGCCATCTTGAGAGCGACAGGAAACTCAGGAGCGGCTTCTTGACCATGACAGGAGACTCAGGAGCAGCCATCTTGACCACGTCAGGAAACAGGAGCGGCCATCTTGACTGCGACAGGAAACTCAGAAGCGGCCATCTTGACCGCAACAGGAAACTCAGGGGCAGCCATCTTGACCACGACAGGACACTCAGGGGCAGCCATCTTGACCACGACAGGACACTCAGGGGTGGCCATCTTGACCATGACAGGAAACTCAGGGGAGGACATCTTGACCATGACAGGACACTCAGGGTCGGCCATCTTGACCATGACAGGAAACTTAGGGAAGGCCATCTTGACTGCGACAGGAAACTCACCATCAATCTCCAAAGCGTGGTTGAATCGCTCCTCTATGTCTCCAAACTCCAACAGCTCTCCTGCGGGCACAAGTGGTGTTGCCGGCTCACACACCTGGTCAGACGTTATGGTATATTTTTATGGTATATTTTTGGAATATTCCTAGAATGAGCACTAGAGTAAATATATGATATGGAAAGAGCACACACACATAGAGTAAAGAGCACAGAGGTACTAGGAACACAGAGGTACCGAACGGTACTGAACAACACCACAGGCACGTAGGCACGAACATAGAAGGCATGTGCTGCACGTACTGCACGTAATGTTAACATGTTGATATATGCAGATTTATGTATATGATATAACACTGAAACACCGATCCAGGGCTGCCTAGCCACCACTATGTCATTAGAACAGAGAAATAAGAAACTATGGGGGCAGTCCTAAAAAGGAATAGTCCAATGAGAAAAGATAATGGTAGAAGACCAAGAAAGGGGATGACTAAAGAGAACACATTTACATTTACATTTAGCTGACGCTTTTATCCAAAGCGACTTACAAATATTAGGAGACAATGAAGCGACACATCAAAAGCGGCAACAATAATATGAAGAAGTGCTTTCCTTTCAATGTTTTCAATGTTTTGCAGTGCTAGAAATTTGAACAATAGTCTTAAGAGTAAAATCTGACTATCCGGGGCCCAGGTCAGGAAGCAGACCAATCGGCTTAACCATCCGTCTGCAAGCTGCCTCGACATGTCACTTAGGCCACATAAATCACAGCATATAGAGTTTTTACAACCCACATATCAACACATAGAGACTGTGTCTGTTTCCCGAACAAACAAAAATATAGCATACTCTAAACCAAAATACACAAACCTAATTAATATTAAACTAGAAAACAATCTACAAATAGATGCAACTAAATGGCTAAAATTCGGCCTGCTTAACATCAGGTCACTTTTTAACAAAGAACACATTATCAACGAAATTATTACAGACCACAACTTGGATGCGCTGTGCCTGACAGAAACTTCTTCAGTCTGAATGAATCTACTCCACAAGACTTTTACTATAAGCACGAGCCTCGTCAGAAAGGTAGAGGTGGCGGTATTGCTACAATCTATAGCAACCTATTCTGCGTTAATCTTAAATCTAGAAAATTTAACTCCTTTGAAATAATGGTGCTAAATATGTCACTCCCAAACGGTGCAAACAATCATTTGTCCTTCATAATGGCTACCATTTACAGACCACCGGGTCATCATATAGACTTCCTCAACGAATTTGCTGATTTTCTGTCAGAATTAGTAGTCACCGTAGATAAAGCTCTAATCGTTGGTGACTTTAACATACACATTGATAATCCAAAAGATGCGCTCACGATAGCTTTTATGGATATCCTGGATTAAGCTTGAGTGTTAGCCAAAAGGTGTCAGGTCCCACACATAAATGTAAGCACACTCTAGACCTAATTCTATCTTTTGGACTAAACATAAACAACATAGAAATATTACCTCAGAGCGATGCTATTTCAGATCACTGCCTCATAACCTATACTGTACTTTTTAGATAAACCCGCTTCGTCCCACACCTCGGTTCAGATCAAGCAGATCAATCATCTCTACCACTAAATATAGTTTTATTAACAATCTTCCAAATCTATATCAAACCCTTAATGTAATCAACAAAATGAAGATCTTGACACTGTAACAGAAACATTAAAACCCTTCAGCCTTTTCGGGTATTAGAATGGACATTACACCTATTAGATTAAAAAACCAATGAAAAGTCCCAGCACCATTGGTATAATAATGCACACTGATTGCCCTGATTAAATCACACTAGAGAAAATGGAACGTGAGATGGAGGACTTCAGAATCCTAGAAAGTATGGCTCTGATGCATGGAAAGAGAGTTCCAACAAGTGCCTAAGGCTCTTAAAACCACCAAATTATGTTCATATTTCAATAGATTTGATCACAGAAAATCAAAACAATTTCAAGTGTTAATTTTTCAATACAGAAAATATTTCAAACTGACTAAAACAAATCATTTTTCAGAAAAATGATGCTAAACTACAGCAGGATCAGTAACACCTTTACTCAAATTTTGATGATACATAAAGATCAAGAGCAGATTAGGGACAATATTGCATCTACACAGCCAGCCACCTTTGCTATGTGCCACTCATAGTATCCCATCCCACATCATGCCAATATATACAATGTAGAATCATTCAATGCTATTAAAATGGATGAACTCAAAAATTAATAAACTCATCAAAATCAATCATCCTGTATATTAGATCCCATTCCCTGACAAAACTACTAAAAGAAGTTTTTGCCTGCAGTTTCCAACCATTGCCATCAATATTATTAATTCATCCTTTTTTAATCTAGGTTATGTTCCAGCAGCCTTTAAAATGGCAGTCCATTAGGCCTCTCATTAAAAATACCAATAAAAACTGAGTTATCAGGGAGACCTATCCAACTTATTTAGACCAATCTCTAAAATCTCCTTTCTTTCATCAAAAAAACTGGAAAAGGTTAAACAAAGTCTAAACAACTACAGACATTCCTAGCGAAAAATAGCATCTATGAAAAATTTCAATCAGGATTCAGGCCCCATCACAGCACAGAAACAGCCATGCTCATGGAGTGACAAATGACCTCCTTCTAGCATCAGATGGAAAAAGAGTTCATCTATTCTTATATTACTCGACCTCAGTGCAGCTTTTCACAGATACAATAGATCATACAAATCTTTACTCGATAGACTGGAAAACCTTTATGTTGGCACAAATGGTCAAGCCTTAGCCTGGTTCAAATCTTATTTAACTGATCATCATACCACTTTGTCTATGCTATCATTCAATGCTATTAGGAAAAATCTTATTATAAACTCAGGTAAAACATCATCCTGTATACCACAGGGACTCAGTTCTTGGTCCCATTGTCTTCCAGTGCTATATATTAATTCCTCCTTAGATATTATTAAGAAACATGACATCAACTTCCACTGTTAATCTCGACCAGATACCCAGCTTTATATTTCCTCAGAACCTGACAAAACTCACTGTTTTCTAAACAAAGCTAATAGACTGTATCTATGATATTAGAATATGGATGGCAAACAACAGCCTTCTACTTAACTCCAACAAGACAGAGGTTCTGATTATCTATATTAAATCAAATTTACCACATTACAGCTTTTGAACAATATAACATCTTTTATTAACTCTCCTTATAGTGAAAATTCAAGCATCTTATAATGTCTGTATCTGTATCCTGTAAACTGCACTTTGTCTATGCTGAGTTATGGATCTTATATCAATGGCAATTTGTGTCCCCTATTCAGGGATTGCACATGCCCATTGTCTGCACCTATAACACGCCATGTCAGGGATTTTATCTAAGAAACATGAGTTTTCCACTGAATCCCTGACCCCTGACTGCTATGTCCTCACATGTAAAAACTGCTGTTGATACAATGTCCTGTATCAGCGATATTAGAATATGGATGGCAAACAAATAAAATTGAATTCCAATTGACATTGAATTATTGAACCCAATAGCTCCAAACACGACACACGATAGTCCACAACATCTCTATAGAAGGCTGCACCATTGTCCCTTCTTCCATGCAGTCAAGAACCTAGGTGTGATTCTAGATAAGAACCTGTCTTTCGATGGTCACATTTCCAATGTATGCCGAACTGCATTTTTTCACCTTAGAAATATTTCAAAGATGCGACACATGCTGTCTGTCTCAGATATAGAGAAGCTAATCCACGCATTTATGACCTCCAGAATTGACTACTGTAATTCATTACTGGGGGGGGGTGTCATGCAAAGCAAATAAATAAGCTTCAGCTGGTTCAAAATGCAGCTGCTAGAGTTCTCACTAGATCAAAAAGTATGACCACATAAGTCCACTCCTAGCAACACTGCACTGGCTACCTGTAAAGTATCGCATACATTTTAAAATTCTGTTAATTACATACAAAGCCCTAAATGGCTTAGCACCGTTATACCTCCATGAACTACTATCAGCATACAATCCATCACGGACATTGCGTTCACAAAATGGCGCGCTGCTAATAGTTCCAAGAATATCGAAAAAATCTAAAGGTGGAAGATCCTTCTCCTACTTAGCACCAAAACTATGGAATGACCTTCCCAGTAAAGTCCGGGACTCAGACACACTCGAACTGTTTAAAAGTAAATTAAAAACTTATCTCTTTAGCCTCGCATTCACATAATCTCAGATCCAACTCTCTAGGCCTCAATAGTTAACTCAACTGGAACCGGGCACACACACATACTACATACTGCATGTGTTATCACATATAACTGCCTACATCTACATAGGAACGGCTGCTACGCTAATGCTACTCTGTTCTGTCCCCTCTCTCTCTCTCTCTCTCTCTCTCTCTCTCTCTCTCTATCCACCTCTCAGTTTCTCCGAGGTATCCCGAGGGATGAGTTCCAGCTGGCACAACACCGCCCCACCTGATGTCCATCCTGGTGCTGCTAAATGACGACCACCCAGGACAACCTCCTGCACCTGTTAAATTACAACCAAATCTACTACATCACACTTCACATTTAACATTTTATTCACTCTCTAAAGTAATTTCTGTATCCTACAATGTATGTCTCTGTATCCTGTAAACTGCATAGCGAGTTATAGATGTGATCAATGGCAAATTGTGTCCTTTATTACGGATTGCACATGCTACGGATTGCACCTATAACATGTCATGTCAGGGGTTTTTTTTCTCTCTTAAAGAGTTTTTTTGAATCCCTGACCACTGACTGCTATCTGTTATTACATGTAAAGCTGCTTTGATACAATTTCCTTTGTGAAAAGCGCTATACAAATAAAATTGAATTGAATTGAATTGAATTGAATTGAATTGAATTGAATTGAATTGAATAGATGCACTGTAGAGGAAAGATTTTTTTTATGATGTCAGGTGTTCGTGGAAGAGGTGTGTTTTTAGCTGTTTCTTAAAGGAGGTGAGGGATGTGGCAGATCAGATTGCGTTAGGGAGATTATTCCACAAGCAGTGAACAGAGAAGGAGAAAGAACGAGAGAGAGATTTAGTGCCCTTCTGTGAGGGAGTTCTGAATGGGTTGTAGATGTGTAGAAGAGAGTCAAAGTATGAGGGTGCAGAGTTTGTGACGGTTTTAAATGTCAGTATTAATGATTTGAATTTAATGCGGGCAGCAACCGGTAGCCAATGGAGAGAGATGAAGAAAGGTGTGACATGTGCTCTTTTGGGTTCCTGGAAAACAAGTCTTGCTGCTGCGTTCTGTATCATCTGGAGTGGTTTGATTGCTTGGTTTAGCTGGAGGTGGTGTTCAGTCATCCAAGATGAGATGTCTTTCAGGCAGGCTGCAATGCGTGATGCTATTGTTGGATCGTCTGGCTGGAAGGAGAAGAAAATCTGGGTGTCGTCTGCATAGCAGTGGTAGTCAAAGCCATGTGATTGAATGGTGAGATATAAAAGAGGAGTGGTGCAAGAACAGATCCCTGAGGAACGCCAGTGGCCATGGGATGGGCTTTGGACAGCCCCCCATTCCATGACACCCTGAAGGACCTGTCTGAGAGGTAAGATTCGAACCACCGGAGTGGGGTACCTGTGATCCCTAGCGATGAGAGAGATGTCAGTAGGATCTGGTGGTTAACTGTGTCAAAGGCAGCAGAAAGATCCAGCAGAATGAGGACAGATGATTTAGACTCTGCTTTTGCCAGTCGCAGTGCCTCATTGACTGACAGAAGCGCAGTCTCAGTGGGTGGTTGCTCTTGAAACCAGACTGTCTTTTGTCCAGTAGATCATTCTGGGTGAGGTAGGATGAAATCTGATTAAAAACAGCTCGCTCCAGTGTCTTTGAGAATAACGGGAGTAGAGACAGGTCTGTAGCTGTCGTGAGGGAAAGGTTGAGTGTGTTTTTTTTTTTAAGCATCGGGGTGACCCGGGCCTGCTTAAATGTGGTGGGGAAAGTGCCAGAAAGGAGTGAGGAGTTAATAATGTGTGTGAGGGATGGAGTAACTGTGCTAGAGATGGATTGAGGCAGATGGGAGGGGATTGGGTCAAGTGGGCAGGTGGTGGGGTGGCTGGAGAGAAGTTTGGTAACTTCAGCATCGTTTAGAGTGGAGAAAGAGGAAAAAGTCGAGCTGGGTGAAACGTGTGTGTGCTGGGGTTTCAGAAGCTGTGAACTGGCTGTTGATCAGTGATGTTTTGTTTGTGAAAAATTTAGCAAATTCATCAGCAGATAATGAAGAGGCAAGGTGTGGGGAGGTGAAGAGAGGAGGGAGCTGAAGGTTTTGAAGTTTTTTTTTAATCTGATGCATAACTGACCTTTGTGATGTAGTAGGATGTCTTTGCCGTGTGGACTGCAGCGGAGAAGGATGAAAGTAGTGACTGGTAATCAGAGAGGTCGGGTGGGTGTTTCGCCATTTTCTTTCAGCTGCCTTAAGTTTGGTCCGATGTTCTCGAAGGACGTCAGACAAGGGCAGAGGTTGTCTAGACTGGATGTTAGTGTTGAACATAGGGTGTCCATGGCTGTATTGGTATCCAGAGATGAGAGGTTGGAAGGGAGAGAGGATGACACCTCAGCAGAGAGTGTGCTGGGGGACAGAGAGCAGAGGTTGTGCCTGAACGAAACAGATGTGGATGTGGCTGTGTTGAGGTGAGATGTATGTTTCAGATTATTCTTAATCAACAACAGGCAATATTCTAAGCCGAACTCACGCACAACTGCTGTCTACTGCAGACGAATCGCTTTTCCTAAGTTACCAGAGTAAGCCAGTTGTTTATATATCCTTACGGTCGCTAAATACGCCTTTGCAATTTGCACAACAGAGGCTTAAATTATGTGAATGTTACTCGGATCGAAACTACGATCTGATAGCTGGGATAGTTCCGTGTAATCGGTTGCTAAATACAAAGTGATAGCCACCAAGGAGCATAAATATAATTTTAAATGCTATAGCTAACGAATAGACACAGGGCAAAATCGAATAAAATAAAGGTACTCTTCTAGAAACAGTATAAATAAATGAAAGATTATTCTTAACCAACAACAGGCAATATTCTAAACAGCGCAAAAACAAGGTAAACAAAAACTAAGCCAAACTCACGCACAACTGCTGTCTACTGCAGACGAATCGCTTCTAGAAAGAGAAAAGGTAAATCATTTGTCAAGAAGAAATGGAATAAAGTGAGGAGTCAGAGACTGTAAGATTAGATGCACTTGGATGTTCTTTGGATGTTCATTGTTGGATGTTCATTGGCATCTCAGCTTTGTTGGCTCGAGCAATAAAGTTTGACTTTTGGCACCTGGAACCTTCTTCTCTTAGAGATCGTTTGGAATAGTGAAGGATTATTTTCCACAACGTCTAATGAGGCTCTGGGGCGACGATCGGCTCAGTCGTGGGGCTCCACTCTGGCGTTGCGGAAGGCTCAGGCTCTCCGTCTGCGGTGGGCTCGGACACTCGCTCAGTGCGGCAGGATGGCTGGCTGGACTCCGGGTCGGGAGTGGGGCTGGCAATGTGCTGCAGACTGGCTATGGTACATCTGCAGCTCGCCAGCACCCACGCCACAAAGGCGCAAAAACTCCCTCGAGTATCCTCCCGGACAACTTGGCCTTTGTGGTGGTGTTAAGACCTACATAGAAGAAGGTGCAAAGGCAGTAGTGCGGGAAGTCAGTTTGTGCAGCAAGATATAAAAAGCGCACCATATGTTCCTCGAGAGAGCCCCCTGCTCCAGGCAGATGAGTTGGTGGGCAGGGCTGGCCATGGTGAGGGTTTGTGTTGGTCAGATCTTTTGTTACAGGGGTCCAGGTGAGAGAGAGGCAGACAAGGTAGTTGATGAAGGATAATTGATGAAGGTTTACCGTTACATGCCGTTACATGAATTCTGTTACTCTCCAACTCTGATTTTAATATCAACCCGTTAATAATCTAATAATCATTAATCAAGGCCACATATTAAGGTCAGGACAGATTACAAAGTGAGAAAACCATCAGTTCTCAAAATCAACATGTTGGATGCAGGAGAAATAGGCTGGAATAAGAATCTGAGCGACTTTGAAAGAGACTTTTTTGGCAAGGTGAGTGGGTCAGAGCATCTCTGAAAACGTCAAGGCTTGCAATTACCCGGTTCAACATAGGTCTAAAGAGGGACAAACCACAGACTGGTGAAAGGGTGTTGGACGCCCAAATCTCTGAGTTCTGAATGTAGATCCACAACATGCTAATGAGAAAAAGAGGGCATTACTGACTTACTGACTTACAGTCAAAATGGTGACCTTAAACCACCTGATTTGCAATGCATGTGTCGCACAGGATTAGTTTAAAAGATATAAGTGTATAAATCAGTAGTTACTTTGGATGTTATTTGTAAACACTCGCCACACAAACAAATATAGAAACGCACTGCAAATACTCGCAACACAAACAATTACAGAAATGTGCTGTAAATACTCCCACACAAACAAATACAGAAACGCACTGCAAAACAGACGTATTTTCAAGGTAACCCTAAACTGCTCTCCTTGTGTGTTTCACGGAGTGTGGACATAACTTGGCAGCAAGCTAAACTCCACTCAAAAGAAGACTGGAGCCAGGGTATAGTTTCCAAAATTCCTGATCTTTACTCCAATATGCTTTGAATGAGAATGAAACTATAAAAGACAATACATATACGAAGTGCTCTTAGTAAACAGAATATAAATATATGCAAACATAAAGGTTGAAATTAACAGTTTGAGCAAACAATACCTATAAAGAAACAATAAAGGATCAAGCTACATGAATAAGCAATGCAATGGCTCTTTGTACGGAATTCCAAGAGGATAATCTCTGAAATCTGTCTGAAAGTTGTTTTTATCTTTCATTTCTGTGGTACAAGTTGTCACAGTTGGCCTGATTTCCATATCTGACTCTGGGTTTTACAAGTGCAAAGTTACCTGATTTGAGATGAGATAAATCAAATTAACAGGTTTTTGTTTTGGAGATTTAAGCTTAATATTGTAATTCTATTCAACATAAAAAAAACAGTATTTTTTCAACAACTCAAAAAAAATTTGGACTCATGTCATAAGTTTGTCAGTGCCGTCTCCCTGTCCGGAGAGAGGGCTCTGAGCTTGGTACCTGCCTGAACACAGAGCACTTCCCCCAGAAAAGGGGTAGATGGTGAGGAGGTGGGGTGGTGGCGGTGTGCTGAAAAACTGGAGAGAAACGAAGGGTAGGGCTGCTTGATTATTTATAATCAAGTTTTTTTCTGTGCTGGTTGGGCAGACAGTGATATTACAGGGAGTGCAAAATTATTAGGCAAATGAGTATTTTGACCACATCATCCTCGTTATGCATGTTGTCTTACTCCAAGCTGTATAGGCTGGAAAGCCTACTACCAATTAAGCATATTAGGTGATGTGCATCTCTGTAATGAGAAGGGGTGTGGTCTAATGACATCAACACCCTATATCAGGTGTGCATAATTATTAGGCAACTTAACAAAAAACAAATTTATACCCATTTCAATTATTTATTTTTACCAGTGAAACCAATATAACATCTCAACATTTACAAATATACATTTCTGACATTCAAAAACCAAACAAAAACAAATCAGTGACCAATATAGCCACCTTTCTTTGCAAGGACACTCAAAAGCCTGCCATCCATGGATTCTGTCAGTGTTTTGATCTGTTCACCATCAACATTAGCAGCAGCAGCAACCACAGCCTCCCAGACACTGTTCAGAGAGGTGTACTGTTTTCCTCCTTGTAAATCGCACATTTGATGATGGACCACAGGTTCTCAATGGGGTTCAGATCAGGTGAACAAGGAGGCCATATCATTAAATTTTCTTCTTTTATACCCTTTCTTGCCAGCCACGCTGTAGGTACTTGGACGTGTGATGGAGCATTGTCCTGCATGAAAATCATGTTTTTCTTGAAGGATACATGACTTCTTCCTGTACCACACTGCTTGAAGAAGGTGTCTTCCAGAAACTGGCAGTAGGACTGGGAGTTGAGCTTGACTCCATCCTCAACCCGAAAGGCCCCACAAGCTCATCTTTGATGATACCAGCCCAAACCAGTACTCCACCTCCACCTTGCTGGCGTCTGAGTGGGACTGGAGCTCTCTGCCCCTTTACCAATCCAGCCACGGGCCCATCCATCTGGCCCATCAAGACTCACTCTCATTTCATCAGTCCATAAAACCTTAGAAAAATCAGTCTTGAGATATTTCTTGGCCCAGTCTTGACGTTTCAGCTTGTGTGTCTTGTTCAGTGGTGGTCGACTTTCTGCCTTTCTTACCTTGGCCATGTCTCTGAGTATTGCACACCTTGTGCTTTTGGGCACTCCAGTGATGTTGCAGCTCTGAAATATGGCCAAACTGATGGCAAGTGGCATCTTGGCAGCTGCACGCTTGACTTTTCTCAGTTCACGGGCAGTTATTTTGCACCTTGGTTTTTCCACACGCTTCTTGCGACCCTGTTGACTATTTTGCATGAAACGCTTGATTGTTCGATGATCACGCTTCAGAAGCTTGGCTATTTTAAGACTGCTGCATCCCTCTGCAATATATATCTCACTATTTTGACTTTTCTGAGCCTGTCAAGTCCTTCTTTTGACCCATTTTGCCAAAGGAAAGGAAGTTGCCTAATAATTATGCACACCTGATATAGGGTGTTGATGTCATTAGACCACACCCCTTCTCATTACAGAGATGCACAGCACTTAATATGCTTAATTGGTAGTAGGCTTTCCAGCCTATACAGCTTGGAGTAAGACAACATGCATAACGAGGATGATGTGGTCAAAATACTCATTTGCCTAATAATTCTGCACTCCCTGTATACTGATGATGCACCGGCCGTGTTTATTGTCTGCACGTCCTTACGAAATTTGTCCTCATCTTTTTTTTTCCATCAAAATGTCCTCAAGTTTTGACAAGTTTTGTTAAGCTTAGACTTTGCGTTTCGAAGATATTGGCTAATTAGTAAAAGTGGGCAAAGCCCTGAGATTTCATAGGATCTTCCGAAATGTTTCACCTATCAAAACTCTTCTGATATCTTTTTGCCATGAGGGTCTTTAGGTAATGCATGCAAAGTTTTGTGCTAATCGGACAAATGGCCTAGAAGGAGTTTGATTTCTGAAACAATTAAAAATAGCAGAACATTTTTATAGACACAAATGAAATCAGAGATACACATTTTGTAGGGCACGTATGCAGAATTCAGAGGAAATAAGAATTTTGATTCCCAGACAGTTGCAGAGATATTAACTAAAACTCAAACCAGCCTATTATAGAGACACCAATACACTGCGTCTTCAGCAGCTTATATGTCAGGAGTAAACCAAGACTTTTCTCTTCAGTCTTACATCCAACAACAAAACACATGAAACGCGTTTGTTTACAAGACATTCTTGTCACTACAGCTGCTCCGTAGTGTAACTGTGGTCGACTATATCACCATAATATAAAAGAAAAGATATGCAGAGACTGAGATATGAATTCGGGTCTCCAGTGCAGTAGCCGAAATTCTTACCATTACACCACCCTGCAGTCTGCATACAGTTGGGTGGGTGGATTGTGGGGTGGATTCTATAATAGTACAACAGCGTTCCACATGGGGCCTTGTGACAAAACAAAGCCTTATTATCACCATTGAAGCATTATATTAGACTTTTATGGTTTTATAAGGTTTTAAAAAAAAACACAAGTGGACAGATTTTCATCACAATAGGACTGTTTTGTAGAGACAAAGCTGACACACATTTATGTTTAAACAACTTATAAAATTTTCCATAATAGTTCTACTTAAATATATAGGAAATTTAAGATTTGGATGAGATAAATACACGCTGTCTGTTGAACTGCTGTTGTGTTAACATTCTACACTTGCTAATTGAGGCTCTTGTGGTTTTTTTAAACTACCATCAGGCCAGACCAAAACCTGTCAGACAAAAATTGATTTCAAGGGAGAAAGACAATTGTCAATTGTCCTGACATACTTTTTTAAGATGTTGAACTGATCAGTAAATGACACTGATTAGTGATGACAGTAAGACTGCCTACAGTAAGGAGGAGAATAAATAACCTGACATATTGATGCCAGGAGAACAGCCTCAATTTCAAGAAAACTAGAGAGTTAGTGGATGACTTCAGGAGACAGAGCAAGGTGCACACCCCATCAACAGCAATGGCAAGAACAACAGCAACAACACTAAGCTTAAAAATATGTTGAAAATGAGGTTTTACCCATACATTTAAATACTTTCTGAAAAATTTAAATCCAAGCATGAATAAACTATAACATATATCTATAACAAACTGCAACCTCATAAACACTTTTCCGATTCGACTTTCCTTTCCACTTTAACTCCTCTGTACACTATGTTATCATAAATAAAAGCAAAAAGCTCTACATTTATCTTTAAAAAGTGTATGTGGGATAGAAGTGTGTTTTGTTGTTTTTTTGAAGGTTGTACCTGACACAGTATGATATGCTGGGAGCAGACAACAAGTAGGTTGCATTCAAATCGTCTGCAGATTTTCTCCTTGATGCGGTAATGCATGTCAGATGAGTCGTCAGAGTAGAGCTCATAGATAAGAATCTTCTCAGGTAGCTGAATGGCAAGCCTGCTGCGGTAGATAGCGATCTTTTTTACAAGCTCACGGCATTTGATTCGCACTATAAGAATAAAGTTTGACAAAATAAATTGAAATTACAGGAAAACTTTCACACTGAGCTAATAAAAACATTTAATAACAAAATGAAAGCATATAACATGAAAAATGTTTATCTACGTAAATGTTTATCTATGTACACCTTACAAGGCACACGAAAAAAATTACTTTAAAATTTGTGTTAAGCATTTTGAAGTGAAACTGCTTCAAATGCAACAACAAAAATAATCACAGAAAATGTCCACACTTCTAAGCATGTCCTTTTGTGCAGTACAACAATTAGACATGAAGTTATTTACATAGATCATAGAAGCATTTATAAATATGGTAAAGTCATATGAACAGTTTTTGACTTAAGTAAACTTTTAGATTTAAGTAAAACAATAACATCACCTTTCTGCTCAGTGATGAGGTGTTGTACAATAACATCAGTCATACTGTCCCTGTAGGCATACCGGTCCTTATATAAGCCATGAACTGTGCTGAAGATGAGCTGGAAGAATGCTATTGTGCCATCCTGACACCCCAAAACCTGCCGAATGAAATAAAATGAGGAAAAAGACTCAGATTACAGTGACTATCATACCAATAAACACATCTATTACAGTTGTGAAACAGTGACAAATATAAACTATGCAAAGAAAAATATAAGGTTGATGTACAGATATGTTGGCGTGGCATTACTGGTTTGGCAATTTTTTTTAATTTTTTATCACCTAATATTGTGTATTGAGTCTAGTTTTATAAAACAAAGAAATTAATAGCCCAGTCTGCATCACAAGCATCTCACACCTCTGATTAGGCATGCCTTTTAAGAATTTACACCATTTTGAAGTCCCCAAGTCATACTACTACTAATCCTAACATGATTTTACATAATGCTGACATGATTGCAAGATACAAGAATACTAACTTAAAGATGTTTATCATTAAGTTAGTATATACTAACTTAATGATAAACATAATAATACTAATAATACTATGTTTTTTTTAAATTAACATGTTTTAGCATAATACTAACATGTTTTAACATTATGGTAACATGATTTAAGATATCAAAATGATTTAAAATGATGTTAGCATGAGTTAACATGAAGCTAGAATGATTTAATGTAATGCTAGCATGGTTTACACATAACGCTTACAAGGTTTGTTTTAGTTAACATTTGTAATACACTCCTAAACAAAATCTTAAGACCAGGGGAAACATTACAAGTATTTGCACTGGTCGATGGTAAACAGGTTCTAAGTAATGCTTCAAAATGCCAAAAGATGTAACAGTAGCAAGAGACAAAAAATAGAGGTGGGTAAAAAATAGGTAATTTATTGAAAACTGCAATTAAACTCAAACAGGCTGTTCATCAGCTGATCAAAAGTTTAAGACCATAGCCTTAAAAACATAAAGTCTGCGCAGAAATTTGGCTTTCATGTCATTGTCCTTCAGGCAGTCGCACTGTCATGATCTCCTGATGGCAAATGCAAAAGGATTTCCATCTTTGAACGTGTTAGGATTATTAACCTGCACAAGCAAGGGCGCTCGCAACACGCCATCGCTGCCAAGGTTGGACACAATCTTTTTTTTAAAGATCTTGAGAGTTATGGGACAAAAGGTCAAATGGTAGACCCAAAAAAAATTCACCGGAACTGAGCCAGAGCATCCCACTGGCTGTCTGTGAGGACATAGGCCGATTTTCGACCCAAATTAAGGCACTTACTAATGCTGACTGCAGCCCAATAACCATAAGACAGCGTCTGCCTGAAAAGGGCTTAAAGAAAAAAGGCCAAGTCGCCTCCCGTGCTGGTTTTGAATTTGCAAGGTGGGACAGGTGTAAGAAAGTTTTATTCTTTTATAAAAAAGTTTATAAAAAAATGACTTGGGCCCTCGTCTGTGCGGTAATGACTGGGTCTTTCAACAAAACAATGCTGCAGTTCATAACATCCGCCTGACAAAGGACTTCTTCCAGGAGAATAATGCTGCTCTTTTGGATCATTTTGCATGTTCCTCTGATCAAAATCCTTTGAGAACTTCACCACATGAAACAACGTCACAAATTCACCACAGGAAACACCAGCCTTCTGAAAACTGTTCCATCAAGCATGCCGAAAACAGTGTTTGAAACGTTCAACAAGAACAGTAGGGCTGCTGAGTCCTTTTTTGACACTTTTAGTTCTGTTGTGGGTTTTTTGGGGATATGGTACTAAACTTTTGATCAGCTGATGAACAGCCCGTTTCAGTTTTAATGCAGTTTTTTTTTTAAAGCCTACTGTCTACTTTTTCTCTCTAGCTCCTGTTTCTTCTTTTGGCATTTTGAAGCAGTACTTACACCCTGGTTGTGATCCACCAGCGTGAAATGCGAATACTTGTAATGTTTCTCCTGGTCTAAAGATTTTGTTCAGGAGTGTATGTTACAACACTTAGCTAATCGCTCTTAGCATGTAGCTACACTGTCAGAAAAAAGGGTACGGTTGGGGTCCGTTTGTGAACACTTAGGGTACAAATGGTGAAGTTGTACCCTAAATGGGTCATAGTTGCACCTTAGGGTACTCATATGTACTATTTAGGGGTAAAAAAGGTACAAATATGTTTCCAACTGTCAGAGGGTTCATGTTTGGACCATTTAATCCCCAAACAAAGGTACAATCACTTGTTTGACAAAATGAGTAAGCCAAAGTTTATGAAACGATCACCAAAATAGATTAAACAGAGCAAGATAATCATTTTCATGAGTTGTTGGTTATTTGGAAGATACCAAATATAACCAAATATATTTAAGAGCCCACATCTTTACTGACCAGTTCTGAACAGTACACAAGCACATGACATTTTATTGATTATGCAGAGCATCAAGATGATAACTTTTAAACATAAAGCACATGTATTAAAGTAGGCCTGTATTTTTAATTGTAATTTTAAACTGATATAAGGGCTGTTTTAGGTTTTGCTTTTAATTTAGAGTTAAACAAATACATGTACTAATCTTTCTTAGCAAAAGCACAAAACTATTTAATGTTTATTTAACATTATATGGTGTACTTTTACTTTGCCTCAAAGTTCAAGTACGCATTTTTGCAGCCACGCTTCTTTAAATTTGTGTTGTCCAATGGGATTGTAGCCCGCGCGGTGCATTTGATGCGCGCAAAGAAGTTGTGCACGACGGTTATTCAACATCATGGCTGTCTCACTTCTGACGCTGTCGACGGAGGATCTTCTTCAAAAATTGAAAGAAGCTGGAATACATGTCACTGAAGACGAAGCAAAGAAATTCAGAGGTAAGTTTAGTTTTAAGTACTGTGAAAATCCATTGATTCAAGTTCACATTGCGCCGTAGCTAACGTTAGGCCTAATGTTACCTGACGCATGAGGGAAACCTTTCTTCGAAAACACTGACCTGACAAAACCAACGCATTGTTATTATATTTTAAGCTTATTGTTATTATTACAATAGTTTTTATTATCTAGAGAGAAACTAAGATATAACTTTAAGCATAACTTATACTCTACCGTTTTGTGTGAATCGGCTTTTACCACAGATCTATAAATTTTTCCCCAGAATATTCTTACTACTCTAACGTTACCCGTGTTTACTCCGGCCGCGAGCGAACGCCTGTCCTGTTTTATTTTAACGTCTCTCCTAGTCTGAAATTATATAATTTACGAATATCATCCATGTTGATTTATATCAGTTTTATAACGTACATTTAAGTAACGTTCTAAACGTAAGAATCATTTGTCCTGTCAGTACGTCGCCATCTAACGTTAGCCCTTCCAAGGACAAGTGAAATTTGTTTAATTTAACTTTATTTATCAAAACTGGTGAAATAAGTTTCTAGTCTTTGAGCTGCTAATTTAAATAATTTAGCTTCTAATCATTCACTCTCAGAAAAAAGTACATTACTCTGTTAGTACGTTAAGTGTACAAATTAGTACCTTTTAGCTTTTGTACCTTAGGGTACTGCCCAAGTGACAGTTTTGTACCTTTTTCTGAGAGTATGCACGTCACAGAGCTAGACAAGACGAGCATACTCTGTGCACCTCCGGTTCAAGACAGTTAGGGTATGTTGAAAAATCTCATCTCATCTCATTTTCTCCCTCAACTTCATATTCCAAAGTCCAAAGACAATAGTCCAAAATTTAGTTTATCGCTCACTCCTACTCTGATCAGCAGTTCATGGACCTGATTGAGCCTAGTTATTTTAAATTATTTGGAATAAATGAATATGAAAACAGGCAATTTATACACTGTAAAAAATGATTCTGAGTTTTAGTGAAATCATGTCCTGTCAACTTGCAGCATCTCACTACAACATAGGATGAGTTATAACAACCTCAACTTTGCAGTTGTAGCAGTTGTAGCAACCAGATGGTTGCTGGTTCGATCCCAGTACCAGCAGGAAACAACTGAGGTGCCCTTGAGCAAGACACCTTACCCCTAATTGCTCCCAGTGTGCCACTGGTAACTTGTAAGTCGCTTTGGATAAAAGTGTCTGCTAAATGTAAATGTAACTTGAAGTGAAATGGAAAACTTTAAATAACATGTTCATATAACAACAATACATAAGTTCTATCAATTTTCTGTGTAATGCGCATGTGCCAGGAACTCTACGTCATCATGACGTACTATTTTAACACAGTTTGAAACAGACGCGCCATCCGCCATTTTCTGCAAGAAAAGTTGCAGAAGGAGCACGCATTTGAACGAATCGACTTCATGGACTGCAAATAATGAAATGAGCAAGTATACCCTGAATTGTGCTTTCTTGAATGTTAATTTAGGCTTGTTTCGCTCACCGTCTGCCTTTTGATTTCAGGCAATCACATTTTGCAAACTAGTACAACTTAATTAATAATCAGGAGTCACACCCATTGCCAGGCAAATTCGTGGTTATTCACCGTCAGACGTTCCTGTCAGTCCCTCAGACTCGAAATAAACAAAATATTTCGAAGTATATGTTACGCGATTAACTCCAAAAGTTCACTGAATTGAGATATGCTGTGCTGAGAGAACTGATTAACACGAACAGCTGATACTGAGCATGAGTGTAACTACCGAACTGTTACAGCCGCGGTTCTCGGATCTCCAGTAAAGGTAACTTACTGTAAATTTGGCGAAATGTAAGTTAATAAATGTAGGCCTACTGAAAAATGCTAATGGTATTAGTTATATCAAACAGCACTTTTAACATTATGAACATGCAGCAACTGTTCAGTGAAAACATAAATGAAATTTGCTATTTACTTTGATGCACGTAATGTCACAACTTTTTGTAGTTTAATAATCATGATTAAACTTGTCATTTGGGTTAACTGTGAAGCCCTGAAGAATCATGAAATTATTATAATCATAGTTATGAGCTGACAAGTAATTGCACTTGTGAACTGCAGGTTGTGGAACCCCAGGAGCTTAATGGATACCATCCACTTTATCCATATATAAGAGCTGGCAAGCTATACATCACCCAATATACATCACCATGGCAAGCTATTTGTTTTGGATAAAAGCGTCAGCTAAATGCCTAAATGTAAATGTAAATGTACATCACCCCAAAAACCTTCTTGCTTCACTAAGGTACATATGTTAAAATGCACATGATATTCTAGGTGTTCACATTAAAGGATGTTATCAATCAATGTAATCACATCTTTTTACTCTTTTCCCAGTTGCAGAGAAACCCTGGAATTTTCTATTCCTTTAACAAAATGCTGTTTCGCATGATCATCTCCCCCCAGAACATTCAAAAAGTTAGACTTGATCCTGTTCCAGATTCTGTTGATGGCCTCAAGCTTGAACTTAAAAGCAGGCTCCAGCTGCAAGACCCTTTTGACCTTCAATATGAAGATGAAGACTTCCATGATTTCTGTAACCTTGCATGTGTAGCTGATCTGCCCAAAGACAAGGTGACACTGAAGGTCCTTTTCACCCCCTTTCCAGATACATTGTCGGAGTCCAGTGTAGATACTGCAATTTTAAGGGAATCGTCATCTCCATCAACTTCTTCACCCAGCATTCATTCAGAGCCATCTGCTGCCCATTCAGAGCCATCTACTTCCCGTTCACAGCCACGGCCAACCACCTTTCCCATTCCCGTTTTTACATATGATGTGGAGCTGAGGCTAAGACGAGGTAATGAGGCATTTCGAAAGGATGGAACACTTCTGTCAATTCCCAGAGACATGAAGATTGAAATTCTTGAGAAACTATATACTCATACAATTGTTGTGAATTCTTCATGCAATGAAAATATCTTATAATGACGAGGAGAGTTATTTGTACTATTTTGGCACTAAGATGGGTGTGTGCATAGAGTGCATAAATTTGCACGTGTTTGTGTTTTTATATCTTTGCAACCGAATTCCCTGTGTCTGTGTTTTGGGATGCAATGTATCTGTTTAAAAAAATAAATGCTGAGAGTTTAAAATTTGCAGTCGTGTTGATTTCATTAAAAAATCTGGTTCCAGATAGATATCCAAAACTTCTTGTCAAAGCAATGAAGTCCAGTAAACTCAAATAGTTAAGTTATCATGCTGAGAAAAAATTACTATTTTATGTCAATTAGACTTAACTAAAACATTTGCAACAAGTCAATGCAACAAGATGACGAAGTCAAGTTGTGTCAACAAATCATTTTTTACAGTGTTACATTAAATTATTGAATAGTACTTTTATTTATTTTTTACAATAGATTCTGACTTTCGTGCAGCACTGATTCTGCTGCCCCACATCTTTAAAGAGAAAGTTAAGAGCTTAATCACATTGGGAGAGATATGGAACTATTTGTTAAACTCTTACATTGTAATACTCTGATACAGGTCTGGTTATGCAGTTCTGACAGATGTTGCATTGTTTTACTGATAGATGTTTAACATTTTCTTTTCTTCTCACAGTGTGATGCTGATACTCCATACCCAACCATACATGAAGAATACACTGACCTTCCTGCAGCATGCCATAGCAAAGATTACTGAGGTGGGTGGCAAGCCCCTTCCAATAACTGTCACCCGAATAATTAATATCCTGTGCTAAAAATGCCACAGCCATATCGATGCACAAGGTGTAGAAGAAAAACTTTCACCTTAATGAAACTAGTTCACCATGTTGGTCTGGTTCACAACCATGAACTCAATTTCAGCATCACTTGTGGACTGAATAACTGCAAGCCATCTTTTACAATATATGAGTCTTTCAGGCGTCATGTCTATCGAAAGCATAGGATGCTTGTTCTACCTCATGATGATATGGATGCTACTGAATACATGGACAATGACAATGATTTTGAAAACATGGACTGTCACAATGATCTGGAGAATACCAATGAGCTACATCCTAGGGTAGATGAAATGCATCCACCTAGTTAGGGTTAGGGTTATGCAGTAAAAGTTGACTTTGAATGGAGTGTAATAAAACCAGGGCAAGAGATGGACTTTCAGGCCCTTGACACATACTCTGCTGATGATAAATTGTTTGTGATCCTCAAGAATGTTTAAAAAGTTCAAATTAAATGTGTAGTACTGTGTTTGGTGAAATGTGTGTTTGTGATAAAATGTTTTAAGGGTATAAAGTTACAATTAATGTGTACTGTTGGAAAAAGTTTACTTTGTGATTCTTAATGTTACATGTTTTATTCCATGGTAAAAAAAAGGTTAATGAAATGGGATGTACTGATTGTACTGATGAAAAGTTTATAATGTTAAGTTTAATATTCTTGCAGTTTACAATTTTATAAAATGTTTTAAAAAGTTAAAGAGTATAAACAGTTTAGAAAAATTAGTAAAATTGTTGAATATATGCATCCTGTTATGACACATTGTGATAGAGCTTAAAACATTCATCCTATGAAAAATGTGAGAATGTAATAGTTTTGAATGTTTAATAAATGTCGTCATAAATAGCATTCTGGCCTTTTTATTGTGCTGTATGGAGTACAGATTTGCCATCACAAGGTACAAAACGGCTCGTCACTGGGGCAGTACCCTTAAAAGGACAAATTTGCACCTTTTTTAAACGTACATTATGGTACCATAGCACTATGTAGAGACTTGGCCGGGCCAAATGTTGGATTTCTTTAAGGGATCATAAAGTTAGACAACAAACTGTAACAAATTCCTGGGGGGGGGGGGCAGTCCACAACAGAACCAGAAAGTCTTACTTCACCTCTCTCTCGTGTGTGGTATCAAAATGATCCACAAAGTATTTCCTAAATAATGATGTACAGTACATAGTCATGGCGTGCATCATACTCAATTTACATTAAGTTTATGTGTCGGTGCAAACAGGACATACTGCCATACCTGTGTAAATCAATGTCACGGGGAGATACAAAGAAACTTTCTCCTGCGCACCAACAGCCCCTTGGCATTGGACAGGTGACCTAACAGAGGCGTGGCAACTGTCTCTCCGCGTACCAGGACTCTTGCCGACACAACTGTTCTATGCAAGTATCACCATTCAACAGCGCTTATAAGCATTGCCCCTTTGGCTTCAAAGGTGAACTTTTGTAGAGAAAACCCGGCGATACTGTTACCGGCTCTGTAGTACTACTGTATTGGGCACGGACCGTTATTCATCAAGGCCAGAAGAATAACGCGTTCATTAAAAATTAGCACACAATTGGTTGAACACTCGGCAGACGAGTGCTCTAGAGGCCACCGTTGTTACTTTTACTGCACCAGGTAATGCTACAAAATACGTAAAGTTAATAATCTTTATCTGTAAGTATTTCCATTGAGCCACAAATGATTATTCCCTGAAACAGAACAGTGTTTTAAATAACACCGTCCTAGTTTCACTACATAACTAGTGGAGATGCTGGGGAGTGTTTAAATAATACCGTTCCCCACAGAATCTCTACAACTATAAGGTACAATTTAGTCAGCAGAGGTACATATTTGCCTTTGAAAGGTACATACTGCAAGGGTACATATATGTACCCATGTGAAAGGGTACAACAGGTGTACCCTTGAGGGTACTGCCCCAGTGACAAGCCGTTGTACCCCTGAAGGTACAAATTTTGCACATTTTTTCTGACAGTGTATCCACTGCTAAATGTGTAACATGTTGGAAGTCCTGCTAAATGGTTGCTAGGGAACTTTATTTGCAAGTTGCGTGGCATTCAAGTTTGAGGGTATTCCTCTTTGGGTTTGGGTTGCTAGGATGCTCAACAATAAGGGCTAGTTTATGTTTAGAAAGTAGTGAAGGTGATTTGCGATTGGCTGTTTGGTGCCTCAGGTCAAACAAGCCCACATGTTTCTATCATACTTCTATCCATAGATATCAATTCAAAAATCTGTGGTCTATAGCTGTGAGGGTACTCTAAATGATTTCTAGATGCAATAATAGGTAAATAATGAAACGGGTCAATGAAATGTACCTGGTGATATTACACACCAAAATAAAAAAAGAAATTGTGTTTTAAATAAATACCATGAGGACTATAATACTAGTATGATTTACCACTTTTAGGCATCTTTACACAGCAAAGGTGGCACAGAAACCACCTCCGAGGCAGCATAAAGCCACGCAAATGTGCATTTACACAGACTTTTTAATGCTGCTCTGAAGCGCTATTAATCCATTTACACACAAATTAAAACCATGCGAGACAATGCTTTGAACATAACCACAATTGATCATATTCAATTGAAATATCAAATTAATGTTTTAATAAAAATAATGAATAATATAAAACTTAAAATAAATAATGAAAATATGAATTGTAAATTAATTTTCTGTGCATGCGGCAGTATGACACACGAACACCTTGATGTTTATCACAATGTTGCCTTCTGTGGTACCAATAGTGTTTTTTTAATAAAATTATTCCAGCTAAAACAAACATTTAGAAGAAATGTTGAGTTATTACATTAGGCACATCATCGTAGTGTTAAAATAATCTAAAAGTGGTTTCAAAGAGCCAGAAAGTCTTTTTGAAAAACACACAACAACCTGAGCTGTGTGAGCTGGAACAGACGTTTGATTGTTTGTGGTCATCATGACTACATTTACATGCACCCTCATAATGCGATTATATTGCGATTTTGGCAATATTTCGATTATATTTTACCTCATGTAAACGCAATAATTTGATGTAAATAATGTAATAAGCCATAAAATACATCCACAATAAAGGTGTTTTGCACTTGACATGAATATATTAAAACGTAAGCCAGTAACACACCTACTCTCTGAAATCATCATTTATTCTTTATAGCAAATAATCAGACTACTAAAACTTTAATGTCAAAAGGTTTGCTCATGTCATGTAAACATGTTACTGCGATAAAGTCCTTATTCTTACCAGATCACATTATTGGTGCACATGTAAATGTAGTAAATACACAGTTTAGAGCGGCTTTAATTCACGTTCATTTACACTGCAGCATCAGAGATGCCTTTGCTACTAGGGTCTGAGAGGGTTCAGAGGAGGCATATTTTAAATCTTCTTTGATGCAGCTTTGCATCTTTGGACAGAAATTTGATCCGCTACAAAGCCTCAGAGCAGCCTTAACTCATCTGTGTAAAGACGATATTCGGCACACAGCTAATTCTCATTCCTGCAAAAATATTAGAATGTCCATCTGTTCATTTTCCATATCAATTACAGTATATATACATTGAGCCTATTCAACCATATCTTGGGCCAAAAGCAAGACATACCAGGGTCACCACAGGCTAACAAACACAGGGATAGCACAGGTATAGTAGAAAAAGTGTTTTGCTATCATTTGCAATAAATACAATATATGTAATAAGGGGGTCCTTAACAGTCAACTTCTTTTACTGCATGTTTTGGTTTTAAGATTCACAGTTTCCCTTATTGTAAATCAATTCTATGAATTACTTAAATCACAAACCACATAATTGGAGTCCGGCTTCACGCGGCACGTCCAGACCCAGGAGTCTTGTTCCCCGATGGTGCCGAGTCGAACGCCATCTTTAGTGTAGAGCGAGGCCTGTTTATTAGAGCCGCCCATCACAATGTATTCACCTCTAGAGAAGAAACTCACGCAGCATGGGTCAAAGTTCAAATGCCTCTCCTTTCCAATCTAAAAAGACAAAAACATGACTTTTTTTCTGTCTGGGAAAAATGCATTTTTAGTTTCTTACCCATCATACTTGTTTTGTAGTTTGATTAGATTTTCCAACACAGAAAAACTCTAACACTAAAATAATGTCAATTCATTAATAGAAGCTTTGACCACAGTGCTTTCCGAGCCATTTTAAACACACAGCCATGCTTTCTGTAAAAGTGTAAAGTTCCATTACATCTAAAATTTTCTTATATGAGTAAGGTGAAATTCCATTAAAGGGAAACAGAGGGGCGGTTTCCCAGACAGGGATTAAATTAATCTAGGACCAGGATTTAAACTCTATTCAGATGTCATGAGTTTTAGATGGTCATTGTACCATAGGAAATCAGTAATATTAATGGTCAAATTGCATGGGATTAAAAATCTGAGTAAAACTATCAGAAGTGGCAGGGGTAACTCGATTATGCAGCTTGTCACCTCCCTGTCGATACGTGCGTATTACGTTGCTTCCTGATATTGCGTGTGCAAAGACACAACATGGCGCAGATGAGAAAAACATGAAAGAGCAAGAAGCATCAGCTGAAGGGTAATAATAACAACATAAAAGATTAGAAGATGAATAACAACATCATTATAATAACATATAACTATACATACATATACATATACAACACAATGAAGAAATGTCACTGCTACAATACATTAAAGTACAGCTTGTATAACAATGTAAATTTGCACAGTCATTAATGTCTAAATCGCTGGCCCCAAAAGTGAGTACACCCTTAAGTGAAAATGTCCAAATAAGGCCCAAAGTGTCAACATTTTTTGTGGCCACCATTATTTTCACAGAGCTTCGAAGGGTGCCACTTTTGTCCTCTTCCACTCCATGATGACATCACAGTGAGTTGGTGGGTGTTAGAGACCTTGCGCTCTTCCACCTTCTGTTTGAGGATGCCCCACAAATGCTCAATAGGGTTTAGGTCTGGAGACATGTTTTGGCCAGTCCATCACCTTTACCCTCAGCTTCTTTAGCAAGGCAGTGGTCGACTTGGAGGTGTGTTTGGGGTCGTTATCACGTTGGAATACTGCCCTGTGGCCCAATGCTCTGCTTCAGTATGTCACAGTACATGTTGGCATTAATTGTTTTGTTGGAAACTTTTTTCAGCGAAGACCAGGAGACTTGGATTTCCTTGAGCAGTAGTCTTTATTGTAGATAGCGAGACTTCAAATCAGAGCATACTGCATGGGCACTGCAGTCATCAAGTCTTTGAAGTCTAAACACATTGCATATATAGCCATTTCAAGGGGCAGTCCACCTTGTGCATGTTGTCCCTTCTTGAATTTTGACCTTTGATTGAATCAAATGGTCACCAACTCAGTGGGATATGATGGGAAAAGGTCCTAGGGGCCACCCCATATTCCAATGTTCTTCCAAATCAATGCATATCATTTTAGTTCAATTCAATTCAATTCAATTTTATTTGTATAGCGCTTTTCACAAAGGACATTGTATCAAAGCAGCTTTACATGTAATAACAGATAGCAGTCAGTGGTCAGGGATTCAAAAAAACTCTTTAAGAGAGAAAAAAAACCCTGACATGACGTGTTATAGTTGCAATCCGTAGCATGTGCAATCCGTAATAAAGGACACAATTTGCCATTGATCGCATCTATAACTCGCTATGCTACAGAATAGCATTAGCGTAGCAGCCGTTCCTATGTAGATGTAGGCAGTTATATGTGATAACACATGCAGTATGTAGTATGTGTGTGTGCCCGGTTCCAGTTGAGTTAACTATTGCGGCCTTAGAGAGTTGGATCTGAGATTATGTGAATGTGAGGCTAAAGTCTTTAATTTACTTTTAAACAGTTCGAGTGTGTCTGAGTCCCGGACTTTACTGGGAAGGTCATTCCATAGTTTTGGTGCCAAGTAGGAGAAGGATCTTCCACCTTTAGATTTTTTTGATATTCTTGGAACTATTAACAGCCCGCCATTTTGTGAACGCAATGCCCGTGATGGATTGTATGCTGATAGTAGTTCATGGAGGTATAACGCTGCTAAGCCATTTAGGGCTTTGTATGTAATTAACAGAATTTTGAAATGTATGCGATAGTGAGAATTCTAGCAGCTGCATTTTGAACCAGCTGAAGCTTATTTATTTGCTTTGCATGACACCCCCCCCAGTAATGAATTACAGTAGTCAATTCTGGAGGTCATAAATGCGTGGATTAGTTTCTCTATATCTGAGACAGACAGCATGTGTCGCATCTTTGAAATATTTCTAAGGTGAAAGAATGCAGTTCGGCATACATTGGAAATGTGACCGTCGAAAGACAGGTTCTTATCTAGAATCACACCTAGGTTCTTGACTGCGGAAGAAGGGACAATGGTGCAGCCTTCTATAGAGATGTTGTGGACTATCGTGTCGTGTTCTGCACATTTAATATCAAGACTTGTCTAATGATTTTTGTGTATTGCAGGCCGACATGCTGCCTAGCCAGTGTCAAGAACATAAAACGCAGCTATAGGCCTACAAGACGTAGCCTACAAAAAGTATAAAAAGACAGTAACAGATATAGAACATGGACTATCTGCTTTTTAAGATGATTTGACCTCGTTACAAACATCTGTGAGTAAACTCAAACTGGCTATTGCAGCTCTGCAGGAAAAATGCACCAATATGGAGGGAAGGATGAGCAGGTCAAACATCTGTATACTGAACGTGGCAGAGGGCAGAGATTTAAGCTCTCCAGCATCAGCCTCAATGTGAAGGCATTCTTCAAGTCCAATTGTTAGAGCATATTTTAAAATCTGGAGTCAGTTTAGACAAGCTTTTCTTTATATATTTACAGATTCGCAGCTTAACAACATCCAACACTTTCAGTTCTACCTACTGAATAACTACTGTTATGATCATGTCTATGTCTGTTATGATCATGTCTGTGTCTTTGTAATGATATTGTACCAGTGATCTTGTACCCGTGTTTTTGTATTGGTGTTCTTGGTTTCTTGTTTCAGTGTCCTTGGATTATAAATAAAAGAAACTGCATTTGGATCCGCTGGCTCGCTGCCTTCTCTCCACATCTCTGAGCGAGTTCCTGAACTACACTGTCCAGATCACCGGGTCCTTCATCACCGTCAGGGTGTGAGAATGTTTGTGATGGTTTTAAATGCCAGTAGCATTTTAGTTAGATAACGTGAATTGCTTGAATGAAAATGTAAAAATGAATAAAAGAGGAAACATGATAATAATAAAAGAGGCTGAATGAGGGCAAGTGGGTGGGCCATGTATCATATTTTGGAATGTATGTTTGGATCCTTTCTTCTGGTCTCAAAGCCTTACATCAAAGCCTTCATAGTGCTTGGCCAAAACCGTGTTAAATTAGTTTATTGTTCTGGTTACAAACATCTGTAGACTGTCATACCAACAGAAAATACATCCTGTGTTTCGCTTCACTTTAGTTTCGCTTTAGTTTTTACAGCCCCCTATTGCATTGCAAAGTATAGAGACTGATGTTCCCCTTTCTCTCACCACTGACTCTGATAAGCTTGCTGTGTATTTGAAGGCAAGATCAGGGCGAGTGCACCCTCCCTGCAGTAAGCATCCATCTTTCCTGACCTCCACACAGAACTGTCAAAGTCATGGAAAAGTCTGGATTCAGCTTATGTTTTAAGATGGACCTCTAACTACTATACGGATCTCGGGATACACGAGTACATATACAATTCAATTAAATTTTGTTTGTATAGCAAATTTTCAGAAAGTTCATTGTACCAAAGCAGCTTTACAGGTATTGAAAGGTAACAGTCAGTGGTCAGCAGGCTCGATATTTCAACCATTTTGGTCGCATATGCTCCCGAAACTGCAAAGTATGTTTCCCATTGCTTTTTAAAACGCGTTAGACAGACGTGTTTGCGGCGCCTTGTGCCTCAAACATACAATTTAAATGGGTAGTTCACACTTTTTTTTATCATTATTTACTCACACTCCAAATAAAAAATTACATAAAAAATACATTGTTGCTTTAGCAGTCTGTTATTCTTCATTTTCGGTGGGTGCTCCTAAATTTTTGCTGGTGCTCCTAACTCTCTGAAGTGAAGTTTGTGAAGACAATTGCAGGCTCTCATCAAATTTGACTTGACTTCCACATTGTGAAGCTCCATCTAGCCTGGAGGGTAAGGCATATGCAGCAGCAGGTCAGGCTGGTGCATCCCTGCACACCAGGTCAAAACCGGGCAGAGGCTGTGGTCTTGGAGGCAGTTAAAGAGTTCCGCTGGGCCAAACAGACGACCTATGCCATTGGCTGTTCGGAGCAATGGTGGTCACAGAGAGGCCCTGTAGTGATCTTTACACAGGGCACTAATTAATAGTATGCCTAACACAGGACACTAGAGGTATTAGTGAGATTTAATTTCACGTTACTTGGTCTGGAGCCTGTGGGTGAGTGGACAGCGCTCCAGACACATATACAGCGCAACTGCGCCATCGGTGCGACGCAAGTTCGAATCCCGGCTCTGATGTCCTTTCCGAACCCGTTACCCTCTCTCTCCTCCAAAATAACTTCCTGTCTCTCTACACTTTCCTATCTAAAAATGATAAAGGCAAAAAAAAATAATAAATTCACGTCACTTGAAGTGTGTGTGTGTGTATGTGTCAGATGACCTCTCCCTCCTTTTACCTCTGGGCACCAGCGGAGGAATTCCACCTCAACATTTGTTGGAATAATCCAACATAAATCATAAATCATATGATAAGAAAATTATGTAAAGTGGTGGGAGTAAATCACCTGGTTCATCTGATTTTGTGAGGAAAAGAGGATTTATTAACAAAAGACATACAGGACTTAACTAACAATACTACTAAATGATACTAAAAACCTAGTGTAAAAGTAAAAGTGAAAAATGCAGGTTACCGAGACATAAATGAACATAAACTAAAAAATACACTAATGCCAAGGTCTCCGGAAAGAGGTTTGGTAAGTGATATATACAATCACGTGAGCAGTCAAATAGCGGCAACGTCTTTTACTGGTGAGGCTGAGTCGTGCTGCAGTGGACAAGGAGTCTGATTCCGTTTAACAGCCTTGAACACAAAGCGTTGTAGGATGCTGATTTCCTGAAGCACCGAGAGGGTCCTAGCAATCTGGAACACGCAGAAGAGACCCTGAAGCTGGTGCAGAAGTCCTTTACGATCTGGAACACACAGATGAAGATACCGTAAAGTGAAGGTCGCTCTCCTGGGCTTAACCTTGTTGCCAACGTTTGTTGTTGCCTTTCCGGACAGGGAGACTCAGAACGGGTGTTCTGTTATGCTTCCTAGCACACAGGCTGGAAACTCAGAAAAAAGAATTTTACTTGAAAGGGTACTTTTATCCCCTTTCTGATAAGGAGGAGATTGCATTTTGGCGCTGGTCCTTTCCAGGGCTGTGACTGGCTGAAAATGTCAGAGGTGCTCTTTCACCATTTCTTCACTGTGTTGAACTAATTTGCATAGCATAAAGTACAGCATTAAACTGTGTCTTTAAGTTTTACCTATGCATTTTTCACTTTCCAAACCACTTTCAACATACATTTGGCATTGTCCTGAATACAAAGAATATAAACATGACAAAAAGATGTCAAACTATCATGCATGCATTAATTTATATGTTAATAGCATTTGTAAAAACTTCAGTATTTAAAACAAATGAATATTATAAACTATGTTCTGAATAAGTACACTGTAAAAAATGACCGTGAGATTTACAGAAAAACTATGTAAAATACCTACAGAAAAGTATTGTAAACCCAAAAACATATATTTTTTGTATAAATCACAGTGAACTTGTGTAAACTATTAAACAGAATATTTTGTTATATTTACAACAACAATATGTGATTATAATCAAATTTATTTGTTAAAACTACAAATATTGGTATCAAAAACTGAGAAATACTGTAATACTCAAAACAAAACAATTTTGTTTATTTGACATGCAAATATTGTAAAAAATAAAGTTTTAGTCAGTTGTTCTTAAAATACAAATAAAGTAGGCCTATGTAAGTCACTTTTACAAATTTATGCTGTACTTTTTAACATAATTAATTAAATGATGCAAATAGAAGTATAATAAAAAAAACGTTTTCACAAAAAAAATCCATTGTAAACCTGAGAGGTTGCATAGCATAAAAATATAGGCTACAATTATAATAATAAAATTGTTTTATAATTCAGGTTATTAGCATATTGCAGAGTGTGTGTATATAATAAATTACAATTATTATGCAAAGTAATACTGTTCAGTCCTAATCCTTGTATGTCTTATGTTTCTTTTAGTCTTTAAATTTGAATGTATTAGTGGTCTTCTACATCTACTGATAAAAAATCATCTGAGCATTGTGTCATCACAGGCTAAACAACGATGGCCTGCTTTATGATTTATTTGAAGCCTACTGTTATAGCATGTGTATAAGGAATTAAAATGATTTAGGCCTGTGCAAAGTAACACTTCTGATTAGTTCTAACCATAATCCTTGTATGCTTAGTTTCTTTTAGTCTTTAAATTTTAATATTTAGCCTACTGTTTTCTATTTATATTTATAAAAATTATTTGAGCATTGTATTATCACAGGTTAAACAACCAGTGCCTCCTCTAACTACAGACTTGTCTTCTCTCAATGTGTATGAGTCCACCTAATTTTGAATTTCATAGTGCAGTCTCTGATTGGATAATTAGCGGGAGGAGCGGAGGGGCGGAGGCTGAGCTCCTCTGCTGACTGACGCCAATAACGAGCCAGAGCGGGTTGAAAAAAAAGAGGCACAGCTGAAGTCTTCGGAACATTTTAGTCATTTTAAAAGTTTTAGGACAAATCTACAATTTTAACAAACGCTTTTAAAAGTGGCACGTAAGCTTCACATTTAACCTACTTTTTCACACCAAACAAAAATGTGTGCTGAAAGCACATGGTGTAAGCTAGCACCAGTTGATATTTAAGACCAGTAGCTAAGTTAGCTAGATAAATGTGTTATAAATTATTTCAACTGAAAAGCACAGGCAAACACTTAAAATCCTAAAATGATCACCTGTGTCTTTTGTAAAAGAAATTGATACATTAAGAGGCTATGTTTTACATTGCAGGGTGCATAGAATGAGCCCCGCTTGTGTTTTTAAATGTGTTGGCGCCAACTGTAGTCAAACATTTACCACGTACTCAGCTTTCAAGGGCCATTTTTATCGTGTGCACAATGCACCACAAGCTGCTCCTATAGCTGTAGTTGCGGATTTAAAATGTGCAGTTTCATTATGTGCCTGCCATTTTCACACAGTGAAAGAGCTAGTGTCTCACTTAAAAGATCATATTGGAGAGGGCCGGTCTGTAGTAAGTCCGTTTCATATCTTTCTCTTTTTTTTTTAATTGCACTGTTTATAAATTTGTCATGTGACAAATTATTAATATAACCTGTTAAATAATTTGTTCATAGGACAGTCCTGCTATTCCTCCACAAGGTACATGCTGAGTCTGGATCGAACCTTGTCAACACAAACATCTCCTCCTTCATTTCTGCGCTTGTGCCTCATGTTCGAAGCTACTACTGTTTTAATATTCATTATCCATCTGAACTGGCTTCAACTCTGGAGTTTCTTCAAAGGTGAGTAAACATGGCTTATTCATTTCTCAGACCTGGGACTCTGGACCTGGAGTCTGGCTCCGAGGTCTTGGTCTTAATCCAGACCTTAAAGGGTTAGTTCACCCAAAAGGAAAATTGTCATTATTACTTTCCTCATAATGTTCGACACTGCAGTAAGACCTTTTCATTCAGAACACAATGAAGACATTTTAGTTGAACTGAAGTTCAGTGAGGTTTTCCATTGGCATTGGTCACTTTGTGACTTTCAAGACCCATAAAAGGTAGTAAAGATGTCATCATTAAATTCCATCTCACTACAGTGCTTCTATAATCATTTTATGAAGCACAGAGAATAGTTTTTGTGTGCAAAAAACAACAACTAAATAACAACTTATATAGTGATGACTGATTTCAAAACACTGCATCATGAAGATTCCAACCGTTATGAATCAGGAGTCAAACTGCTGAAATCACGTGACTTTGGCGATCCGGACAGCTGAACCGACTGATTCTTAACGGTTCGAAGCTTCATGATGCTGTTTTGAAATCGGTCATCACTATATAAGTCGTTATTTAGTTGTTGTTTTTTTTGCTCACAAAAACTTCTCTGTGCTTCATAAAGTTATTGTGTCAGCACTGTAGTGAGATGGACTGTAACGGCGTCTTTAGGAGCTTTTATGTGTCTTGAAAGTGCAAAGTACATTGTGCCAATGGAGGCCTTTCTGAGCATCGGATTTACACTAAAATATCTTCATTTGTGTTCTGAAGATGAACGGAGGTCTGACGGGTGTCGAACGACATGAGGGTGAGTAATTAATGACAGATTTTTAATTTTTGGAAATTTGACATTTATCTGCTTATCCCAAGGCCGTTCAAGATGTAGGTGACTTTGTTTCTTCAGTAGAACACAAATGAAGATTTTTAACTCCAGCCGTTACATTCTCTCAGTCATATAATGCATGTGAATGGGTAACAATTCTATGAGAGTAAAAAAAACATGCAACACCTACATCTTGGATGGCCTTGAGGTAAGCAGATAAATGTAAAATGTTCATTTTAGGGTGAACTATCCCTTTAACTAAGGCTGGAACTCGAGAGTTAGACCCGGACTCAAGCCCGTTCTTAGTCTGGGTCTGACTCTTGGCCTTGCCTCCGGGTGTGGCCTGAGTCTCTGCTGGGCTCTGACTTTTTATATATATATAAATATATATATATATATATATATATATATATATATATATATATATGGGGGAGGAGAACTTAAAGACATTAATACATTTATTCAGCAAGGATGCATTAAATTGATCAAGTCACAGTATAGACATTTATAATGTGGTAAAAGCTTTATAATTCAGATAAATACTGTTCTTTGAACTTTCTATTAATGAAATAATCCTGAAAAATTGTACACAACTGTTTTCAACATTGATAATTAGGATGTCACAAGTACTGGTACTTCAAAATAAAGTCTGTACTGAATCTTTAAAAATGTGATGATACCAGCATTTCTGTAGTACAGAAATGCTGGTATTGTCACATTTTTTTTATAATTTCAGTACAATAATAAATAGTAAAAACAAAAACATTTAGCTGTAGTACCAAAATTGGTACTGTAAATTTATGGTATTGGAATATTGGAATACCGAATGTTGGTACTGTAACATGCATGATGATTAATAATAATAATAATAAGAAGAAGAAAAGCAATTCGGCATATGAGTGATTTCTGATGTGACTCTAAAGACTGGTGGAAATGATGCTAAAAATTCAGCTTTGATCACAGGAATAAATGCATTTAACATATATTCAAATAGAAAAGTTATTTTAAATTGTAAAAATCTTTCACAGTATTACTGGTTTTGCTGTATTTTGAATTAAATAAATGCAGACTTGGTGAGCAGAAGAGACTTTTAAAGTCAACTTGTATACTATGTTTTTTTTTAACTGATCAAATAAAATTCTTAATATGCTTTTATTCTGCAGGTGCTTTTTCTCAATAAACCCAGAGAAAGGAACCAAAGTAGAAAACAAAAACTCCAAGCGTCGTCTCAGTGTGAACGCCCGAGTCCTCACCCTGATACAGGAACTCTCCGATCATGAGTGGCGTTAAGTCTAAACTCTTTCTGTGGACTCTGACTTTGTTTGAGAAGAGGTACTGTTTTGTTAGTTGTAATTGTTTTAAAGTCTTAAAGTGAATATATATATATATATATATATATACACACACGGATCGGTCGAATGAGGCATCTACATATACATTTCTATGATCGCGCCAGTATTTTGACCTTCGCTGGAAGTGATGGCACGGGGACGGCAGTTGGACAGTGTTGTCTTTGAGGTAAAAAAAATATATATTATAAATACTATTGGGTTTCTCGCAGAAACCAATCGTTTCGTGTGTTAAGACATCAGTGTGTCGTCACGAGCCGCAGAGTTTAATATGGATTCATATGTTTGTGTGTTTTTACACTCATAGCTCATCCTATAAACTGTTCACTTTGATATGCATTATATGAATGGCACACAGCAACAGTTGAAGTTAAACATTTTCATTTGTGCTCTACTGAAGAAGCAAAGACAGCTACATCATGGATGCCATAAGGGTAAGCAGATAAACATAAAATTTTCATTTTTGGGTAAACTATCCCTTTAAACTTTGTGACAAAAATGTCCAGATTTTAATCTGGAATATTTCAATTTAGATTCAGGGATATCTAAATTCATATCCATACTGTGGAACATTACAGGCAGGGAGAATGCAGGTTGTTGTGCACCTGGCACTTATACTTTGTTCAAAAGTTTGTTGGGGGAAAAAATGCATCCAATTGCTTGCAACTATTGATGATGTTTAAAAAAATAAAATAAAATTCTCAAGTGATATTTTCCTCTCGCCTTTTCTCAAGATGTATTTGAGATTTACCACAATCACTTCATTAAAACATGAAAAAAATACAGCATATTATGAATAGATTTTATGTATAATATACTGAACATCCCTATTTAAAATGCAAAGATTTACTGTTGTTTTACCAGTTTAAATTAGTTTTTTTGTTTGATATTTCCCTGTTAATTGTATCATTTATTGATGCACAATAAGCAATTATTTCATGTAAAAAATATAGGAAATGGTTTATTTATATACAACACAGTTATGTGAAATTAACAAAAAAATACTGTGATTCAGCCGTGATTTCATTCACTGTAAATCAATTTACATATATTGTCAGTAAAGTTATCTACTGTGCTGCTGTAATTTTTACAGTAATTCTCTGGTAACCACAGCTGCCAGCGTTTTCCTGTAAAAACAACAGGTTTTTTTTTTACAGTGTACAGAATGAATATGTGTTTTTGTCCATTTTTTATAAATTAAAGAATAAGATGTGTCCTTTGTTAATTAAATGCCACATCTGGAGGTCTTGAGGAGTTTTATGGCCAGGCTGGCCTGACTCTTTGGGTGAGGGGTTTAGTTTGATGATAAGGCTGCCCTATAAAATGTGTCTGGCAGATTCTCTAGTAGCTAACATTACAGCAGGGTCCCTCTCTGAAGTTGGGACCTAAAATGCCTTCTGGTGTGCTGTTCACTACACCCCTGTTACACCTCCAGGCATATTCGCGAAGAAGTTGTCATTGACAGGTACCGGGAGGCAAAGAAACAGTCGGAGGCAATCAGGGAGCTAATCTTTTGCCAGGTCCAGGTCTCCTCCACAGAAAGCTAGCTGAGATGAGAGCAGCACACTCAAAGCCAGGCATTTAAGAAAACGGACCATGATCTCTTTCAGGACAGAAAAGATGAAGATGAACATCCATCAGTATAACCCAGGCAGCTCTACGTGGGGCATTTCTGTACATGGCATCTCATGTACTTGCTGCATATCACTGCCTTAAGTGATTTAGGAAGCAAAGACACTCGGCAGGTGGTTCCCGAAGATCCCATCTTCACTTGTTCTTGTCCAGTTGTTTACTGCTGTTTCAGGACACGAGGCAGGCCAAGAGAATGATACCTCACTCAGACCAGACTCTGTGTTTCCTTTCAGCCTAGCACTTTCACACTGCACTGCAGACCCTGCTCTGTGCGGAGACTAGGCTGCTGCAACCAAGAGTCATGCGTGTCCCAGGCCATACAAATCTGGGAGAAGACATCCTCATCCACATATGGAGAAGTCTATATGGCAGAGGTACAGTGTGCATTGACCATCCAATCTGTCTGCACTCCACAGTCTCTGTGCCAGTGTTAGCACTCCCTTGCATATTGCAAATCAGTCTTACAAAATTCAAATCAATATATTGTTTTGGGTGAATAAGTGGGCAGAATGATTTCACATATTTTGTAGTAAACCCTCTAGTCTACAAGATCCAGTAGTCAAATGTCTTGTGAATACATGTTTAGTGTCTGTTTTTGTCCTTATTTCAATTACTATACTTTTTACTATGCATTAAACATGCACATACATGTTGCTTGTATATTATTATACACAGTGCAGCGTGACTTTAATCTTTAATATGTTTATAAGCAACTGAAAAAGCACAACTGCACAAGATTAAATTGCAGATTATTTGTCCCAAATTGTATAAAACAATCACATTACTGCATTGTTCATATTTAATACGCTGACAACTGGAAATATTTCTGGAGGAGACCTGACCTTAAAGATCCCTCATGGGAAGGAGCTGCTGTCCTCTCTAGAAATTTGACCAATAGTCTTAAAAGTAAAATCTGACTATACGGGGCCCAGGTCAGGAAGCCATCCGTCTGCAAGCTGCCTTGACATGTCACATAGGCCACATAAATCACAGCATATAGAGTTTTTACAATCCACATATCAACATATAGAGACTGTGTCTGTTTCCCGAACAAACAAACATGTAGCATACCAAAACACACAAATCTAATTACTGTAGATACACTGTAGATAGAGCCTTAATCGTTGGTGACTTTAACAAACACGTTGATAACCCAAAAGATGCGCTACGTTTTTATGGATATCCTGGACTCGCTTGGTGTTAGCCAAAAGGTGTCAGGTCCCACACATAAATGTAAGCACACTTTAGACCTAATTCTGTCATTTGGACTAAATATAATTAACATAGAAATATTACCTCAAAGTAATGCTATCTCAGATCACTGCCTCATATCATACACTGTACTTTTAGATAAGCCCCCTTATCCTACACATCGGTTTAGATCAAGCAGAACTGTCTCATAATGTAATAAACAAAAATGAAGATCTTTACGCTGTAACAGAAACATTAAACAAAGCCTTTTCAGGTACCTTAGAAGTTGTCGCACCACTTAGATTAAAGAGAATAAAAGAAAGAACGCCAGCACCATGGTATAATAACCACACATCAGCCCTAAAAAAGCAGCTAGAAAAATGGAACGTAGATGGAGGATTACGAACTTAGAAGTATGGCGTGATGCATGGAAAGAGAGCACTAACAAACAGGCTCTAAATACCACCAAATCTTCCTATTTCAGCAAGTTGATCACAGAAAATCTAAATAACCCGTGATTTATTTTTAATAACCAAACTGACTAAAAACAAATCATTAACGGAAAAAGATGCTAAACTACAGCACGATAGTAATGACATTATGACATTCTTTGAAAATAAAATCGAGCAGATTAGAGAAAATATTGCATCTACACAGCTAGCCACCTCTATATCTGATAGTATCCCGTTCCGCATCATGCCACTAGTACAACTTGAATCATTTCATGCTATTACAAAGGATGAGCTCACAAAAATAATAAATTCATCAAAATCATCATCCTGTATATTAGATCCTGTCCCCACAGTATCCTGCAGTATCGGAACCAGTGCTCACTATTATTAACTCATCATTAGAATTAGGCTATGTTCCAGCAGCCTTCAAAATGGCAGTTATTAGGCCTCTCATAAAAAAGCCTAATCTCGACCAGGGAGACCTAACTAACTTTAGACTAATTTCTAATCTCCCCTTTTTATCAAAAATACTGGAAAAGATTGTATCTAACCAGCTACAGACATTCCTAGCGAAAAATAGCATTTATGAAAAATTTCAATCAGGATTTAGGCCCCACCACAGCACAGAAACAGCCATGCTCGGAGTGACAAATGACCTCCTTTTAGCATCGGAACGCGGTGAAACCTCTCTTCTCGTATTACTCGACCTCAGGTCAGCATTTGATACAATAGATCATACAATTTTACTCGATAGACTAGAAAACCTTGTTGGCATTAGTGGTCAAGCCTTAGTCTGGTTCAAGTCTTATTTAACCGATCGCTACCACTTTGTTTGTGTTAACGAGGAAAAATCTTATTACTCTCAGGTAAAATACGGCGTGCCACAGGGATCAGTTCTTGGTCCTATTGTCTTCGCATTATACATGCTTCCCCTCGGATATATTATTAAGAAACATGACATCAACTTCCACTGCTACACTGACGATACCCAGCTTTATATTTCCTCAGAACCTGACAAAACCCATTGTTTTTCTAGGCTAATAGACTGTATCAACGATATTAGAAAATGGATGGCAAACAACTTCCTTCTACTTAACTCCAATAAGACAGAGGTTATGATTATTGAACCTAATACCTCCAAACACGACACGATAGTCCACAACATCACTATAGACGGTTGCACCATTGTCCCATCTTCCGCAGTCAAGAACCTAGGTGTGATTTTAGATAAGAACCTGTCTTTCGATGGTCACATTTCCAATGTGTGTCGTACCGCATTTTTCCACCTTAGAAACATTTCAAAGATGCGTCACATACTGTCTGTCTCGGATGTAGAGAAGCTAATCCACGCATTTATGACCTCAAGAATTGACTACTGTAATTCATTACTGGGGGGGTGTCATGCAAAGCAAATAAATATGCTTCAGCTGGTTCAAAATGCAGCTGCTAGAGTGCTTACTAGATCAAAAAAGTATGACCACATAAGTCCACTTCTAGCAACACTGCACTGGCTACCTGTTAAGTATCGCATACATTTTAAAATACTGTTAATTACATACAAAGCCCTAAACGGCCTAGTACCTTTATACCTCTATGAACTACTATCAGCATACCATTCGATCCCGGGCATTGCGTTCACAAAATGGCGGGCTGTTAATAGTTTCAAGGATATCAAAAAAATCTAAAGGTGGAAGATCCTTTTCCTACTTAGCACCAAAACTATGGAATGACCTTCCCAGCAATGTCCGGGACTCAGACACACTCAAGCAGTTTAAAACTAAACTAAACTAAAGACTTATCTCTTTAGCCACGCATTCACCTAATTTCTGATCCTAACTCCCCAAGGCCGCAATAGTCAGCTCAACCGGAACCGGGCACACATTCATATTACACATTGCATATGATACCACATATGATTGCATACATTACATATGAACGGCCGCTATGCTAATGTTAGTCTGTTTTGTCCCCTTCTCTCTCTCTCCTCCTCTCTCCTTTTCTCTCTCTCTATCCCCCTCTCCCTTTTCTGAGGGTTCCCGAGGAATGAGTTCCAGCTGGCACAACACTGCTCATAACAGTCCTGCCCCACCTGATGCCCATCCTGGTGATGCTAAATGGACTCCTGCCCAAGACAACTTCCTTGCACCCATGGCCCTGTTAAATTAAAATCACATCTACCACATGATATATAATTAATTTTTTATTCACTCTCTTAAGTAAGCAAATGTCTGTGTCTTGTAACTGCATAGCGAGTTATAGATGCGATTAATGGCAATTTGTGTCCTTTATTACGGATTGCACATGCTACGGATTGCAACTATAACACGTCATGTCAGGGTTTTTTTTCTCTCTTAAAGAGTTTGTTTGAATCCCTGACCACTGACTGTTATATTTCAATACATGTAAAGCTGCTTTGGTACAATGACCTTGGTGAGAAAGCACTATACAAATAAAAAATTTAATTGAACAACCCAAATTGATGACAATCAAATGCGGCAGTAAACAAACCTGATACTGGAATGACAGAATTTTGTTTGAATAATATGAAATTCAGATTTTATAAAAAATGGTAAATATATAATAAATGTTTATAAATAAAGATGTGACATGTTCTGGTTATTTTCTTTCTTTTTTGCTAGTAGACATTCTGAATGGCCGGTAACTTAAAAATTTAGTAGCTAAATTGGCTGGTGAGTAAAAAAGTTAAATTCCAACCCTGATGACAACCATACAGCAACAAACTTTAAAAGCGACAAACTCACAAAATAAAACTAATAAAATGAAAATAAAAACACCACACACAAGTCTTAAGCATAGCCCTTGTCAGGAGACATGGTGAACACATGCCAACAGGTAAGATAAGTTGGTAATGTTTTTAGTTTGGCAAATAGTGAAATTATGATTAGAAAAAAGGAAAACAACACTGACAAAGAACACTTTGTCACGAAGGGACACTAACCTGTTTGCCACTGAGTTGGTAAAAAGACAGCTTTTGTCCCCAATCGGCCACTGCTAAAATATCATTGTGTTCATCCCTAAAACACACACACAAAGACCAATGCATTATTTTACATTACCAAAAAATAAATCTGAATTAGTAGTCTTTGTATCACACCATCATTCATTTTGATGTAGGAAAGGCAATAGCTCTAGTTCATAATACCACACTGTTACTTAAACATACAGAAATTATAGGGTTTTTTACTCAACTTAATTTTTTATTAAAGCTTTTGCTCAGTCTCAGGGTTTATATTAAAGCAAACACAGAATGTAATAAGCTGTAAAACACTGCTGTTCTGATGATATAAACAAGTCTAACTGAATCAATGCATGTGGCTTAGAAAATGCTAATTTTTGATTATATGGAAAAAACATCCGTTTAATAAGATTACATACACATACACTATGGAAACACAAATGTCATAAACTTAAGACTTAGGTGCTCAGTGTGTTTTATGCCTTAATTTGAATTTCAAAATGTGAGTTATGCTTTTCTGCACAAAACTAACTGTCACAGGTAATGTGATGATCAAGTATTGGAACCCATATGAATTTGACCTCTGCATTTATCCCACCCAGTGAATAGTAAAAACACATACTGCAAGCTGTAAACACATTCATGCATTTATGGATAGTTTCTAGGGTACTTTGGGTATATGATACATTTTTACTGATGGTTGCAATGGACTGAAGAAGTAGTTGTTTATATGTTTAGGTTGCCTACTGGCCCAGGTCAAAAAAGCTCAGCTCAAAACTCCTGGTCGTTAGATATCGCTAAAGTTTAATGTAGGTTTACAAAAATTAAGGAAAAAAAACAATAATTACTGACTCTTAGCTTAGATTGCTACTTCTTGGCAGACACTTTGAATCAATCCTAATGTATGTTTCCCCACTAAGCCTGAGAGCAGACAACTGAACAAACATCACGAGTGCAAAACCATCACCTTGAGTTTAAAGATGTCTTACTATTTCTATTTTTACAAAATATAATATAAGTCTTAATTTAGTGCCTACTTTGTCGCCACTTCTAAAAAGAAAAACTATGCTTTTGTCAGCAAAAGCTTTCAAGACTCACAGCAGACTGCTCAACTCTTCCCCCCAAGGGACTCAATAAACTGCCTTAAATAACCTAGCTCAGCTTCACTAATTGACATATCAAACCAAATGGCCTTTGTTACAAATGTTTTAATACACTGCTGAGAAAAATAACTGGGTGTTATTTTATATCCTACTTTGGGAACCACAGATCTAGAATATCAAGAAATTACAGACAATAAAGTTTCATCCAGTGCGACATTACGGAAGTCATGAGAATACAGCATGTATCTATGTATGTGCTTGTGTACACTGTAGCGCGAGAAGGTGCGCCAACAGAAAAAAAAAAACTGTTCTGGTTGGTCGTGGTCTGTGATTGACTGTCGTGCCACGCCCATTTTTCCACATTCAGTGTGGAAAGTCAAATTGCTTATCACTGAAAAAATGTTTGTTTAGCACATGGTGCAATGAGCAATAATTATCTGTTCATACAGCTTGGTTTTAATTAAAGCTGTTTTAAAAAAAAAACTAAAGAAAGAAAGTTCTGACAGTATGCTGTTTTTATAAAATTACCTTTTGTATGTCTAAAGATCAAAGAAAATGTTCTCTGCATTTAGCCTACTGATCCTCAAAATACTAATATCACAGGTGACAATGTCATTAAAATATGCCATCTTACTTGGATGGGTTCCAGGCAATAGACCAAATAGGCGAGTAGGAGCCGCCTGCTCGCTCAATCTTCACTTTCTCCTCTCCATTTTTATTTCTGATGCTGACTACGCCATTCATCATGCCCAGAGCCAAGTACTGCCCGTCATTAGTCCAACTGTCATCACAACAAAAAAATGAACATCAGGAAAAAAATGTTGTTAAATCACAATATGAAGATGATGCGAAATCATTTGAGTTTTTTTTTAACTCACCCACAACATGTGACCTTACTGCTTACTTTATGTTTGGAAACAGACTTCTGCTCAGGAGACCATAGACCTGTGCAAACAAGAGGCGTTGCTTTAAAATGAAAACAGCCTTCATCAAAGGCACGTAACTAATGTTTTGAAGTAGTATTGCCCAAAAAACTGTTGTAGTTGACAAAATTATTAATATTTGTGTAAGTGTAAGTGAGTAACAATTTGTGATCATGATAAGAAAAATAACAAAATAATCTAAAGCTACATATTAAAATCTTAAAATTACGTAATAATAAACTCTCTGGAAATGTATTTAAAATTTAGTGCAAGATTGGTGTTATCTGTTTACTGGGAGAATAGGCTGTAAATGCAGTGAATGGATAATAAGTCCTGAGCACCTAAATTAAAATTAAGATAAGACAATGGCATCATTTGCCTCCAGATGCATTTAAGTTTGGAATTACTTTGATCAAAACTGATAAAAAAAATACACAGCACTTTAAAAAACTTGGTCGCTTAACAACCACTAAGTGCATATGTAATTTGTGTAAGTTAATATGGACATTATTAAAGATTTTTCTTTTGCTCTGCAAGCAAAAGAAAATAAAAAATTGCATTTTTTAGCAAAAATGCAATTTGTTTTGTACTGTACACATTGCTTAATAATTTTGACCAAAAAACAGGATAAATGCATGTTTCCTGTTGATATAGCCTTACTATAAACTTGCACCTAAAGGGGACATTAAATGAAATTTTCACTTTTTAGCTTTTTTTGCATTAGTTAGGTTTCTGGGGCAGGTTGCACTGCCCCAGAAACCTAAGTACTGCGTAGAATTAAGTACTGCGTAGAATTTACCTTTGCTTTCAGCATATCTAAGTTACTTGAATATTAAAATATTTTAGCGCAGTTGAAACAGGCGAGAACAGAATGAAGCGGTGCATCACTGAGAGATTTTTTGACAAATGTCATGTTTTGCTTGTTTGTTTTGTCTGCATATTAAAACAAACATATAGTTACTGAAGAGTACTAAAATATTCCTTGTTTCATATTGTGAGTAATTACATTGTGTCACGGTTTTCCTCCATTATTGGAGATTAAGTAAATGCATGTTTACAGCGGTGACGTTCACCTATTACTGCAGTATACAAGTTCGCAATGACACCGAGTGTAGCTGCGCCTTGTCGTAATTTTAGAGGGTGCAACTGGTGTAAATATTTATCATTAGTCTGGACATAGTTATGTCCGATGTAGGGCTTACACCCGACTTCTATACATCCAGCTGGTGCAACCCGCCCCTGGTGTGTATGCCAGCTTAGAAAAGCTATAAAAGAGAAAACATGCAGCCAGTTCGTCATAGGCTGTCGTTGTCATTCATCCAGCTGTTTAAATTTGTAGCCTGTTTCAACATAGATAGCCAGCTATTTAAATAAAACCACCTCCAAGCCATATATACGGTTTTATCGGACACGCATCTGGCCTGAAGGTAACTTCCGGTCGTTGTTTGTTTATTAGTCTGGCTAGTGGATGTCTACCGGTAGTTAAGTTTGAGCCAGGTAGTATCATTTGTTTTTGTTGCTGCCATTGAAACCGTCTACCAGTCTCACAGATTTGGTAAACAGGTAGCAAAGTGAGAGAAGCAAGGGGTGGCAGGGTTGACATAAAGCATTGTCGTATGTGTCCTTCAGACTATTAAATTTCTCATCCACTTATCCAAGTAAAAAAGCTACTTACAAACGGACAAAAGACACACTTAAATAATAAAAACTGTCCATAGGCCCTTGTGATTACACATGTGACCCTTTTTGTGAAAACCAGCCTAAAGTAAAAAAAAAAAATCTAATTTTGAGATAACAAGTATTACAATTTTACCATTTCACCATGATTTACAAACCCGATTCCAAAAAAGTTGGGACACTGTACAAATAGTGAATAAAAACAGAATGCAATGATGTGGAAGTTTCAAATTTCAATATTTTATTCAAAATACAACATAGTTGACATATCAAACGTTGAAACTGAGAAAAATGTATCATTTTAAAAAATGATAAGTTGATTTTAAATTTCATGGCATTTACCACTGTGTGGCATCCCCTCTTCTTTTTATAACAGTCTGCAAACTTCTGGGGACTGAGGAGACAAGTTGCTCAAGTTTAGGAATAGGAATGTTGTCCCATTCTTGTCTAATACAGGCTTCTAGTTGCTCAACTGTCTTAGGTCTTCTTTGTCGCATCTTCCTCTTTATGATGCGCCAAATGTTTTCTATGGGTGAAAGATCTGGACTGCAAGCTGGCCATTTCAGTACCCAGATCCTTCTTCTACGCAGTCATGATGTTGTAATTGATGCAGTATGTGGTCTGGCATTGTCATGTTGGAATGACAATCTGGATGGGAGCATATGTTGTTCTAGGACTTGGATATACCTTTCAGCATTGATGGTGCCTTTCCAGATGTGTAAGCTGCCCATGCCACACGCACTCATGCAACCCCATACCATCAGAGATGCAGGCTTCTGAACTGAGCGCTGATAACAACTTGGGTTGTCCTTGTCCTCTTTAGTCCGGATGACATGGCGTCCCAGTTTTCCAAAAAGAAAAAAAAAAAGTTCTGTGGTTCGTCTGACCACAGAACAGTTTTCCACTTTGCCACAGTCCATTTTAAATGAGCCTTGGCCCAGAGAAAACGCCTGCGCTTCTGGATCATGTTTAGATATGGCTTCCTTTTTGACCTATAGAGTTTTAGCCGGCAACGGCAAATGGCACGGTGGATTGTGTTCACCGACAATGTTTTCTGGAAGTATTCCTGAGCCCATGTTGTGATTTCCATTACAGTAGCATTCCTGTATGTGATGCAGTGCCGTCTAAGGACCCGAAGATCACGGGCATCCAGTATGGTTTTCCGGCCTTGACCCTTACGCACAGAGATTGTTCCAGATTCTTCGAATCTTTGGATGATATTATGCACTGTAGATGATGAGAACTTCAAACTCTTTGCAATTTTTCTCTGAGAAACTCCTTTCTGATATTGCTCCACTATTTTTCGCCGCACCATTGGGGGAATTGGTGAACTGCCCATCTTGACTTCTGAGAGACACTGCCACTCTGAGAGGCTCTTTTTATACCAAATCATGTTGCCAATTGACCTAATAAGTTGCAAATTGGTCCTCCAGCTGTTCCTTATATGTACATTTAACTTTTCCTGCCTCTTATTGCTACCTGTCCTCTCATGAAATCCAAAATGAGCCAATATTTGGCATGACATTTCAAAATGTCTCACTTTCAACATTTGATATGTTATCTATATTCTATTGTGAATAAAATATAAGTTTATGAGATTTGTAAATTATTGCATTCCTTTTTTATTCACAATTTGTACAGTGTCCCAACTTTTTTGGAATCAGGTTTGTACATTTACATTTAGGGATTTAGCTGACGCTTTTATCCAAAGCAACTTACAAATATTAGAGGACAATGAAGCAATACATCATAAGAAGGTAACAATAATACAACGAAGTGCTCTTTACAGAGTAAACTTTAAATATTTAGAGTGCTAAAATATTCCCTGTAAAATCTTGTAAGATGTAAATCTTTGACATGGCCTAACTCGGTGAATATAAAAAATATCAAGATTATATTTTCAAGGATTTCTCTTTACATTACGTAAGATGAGTTTATGTAGAGTAAACAGTAAATCAACAAAAAATAGTTTATAAACTATAAAGAAAGTAGTAAAGGCCTTTTCACATTGGAAACAATGCGATAAAGCAATGCGAATTATTTGTCTTTTCACATTGTGACAATTCACATTTGCATACTAGGTGGCGCCACTCACCATTAATAATAAACTGAGGATGAATGTCCGCTATCGAGATGCGCTGTTAAATAGCGGATGTAACAGCCTTATTTTAATCTGCTATTCATGTAAAACGTTTGTGTCTTTTAAATTTAACTAACGCCCCTGACGTGTGACTCAAAGCTCAAATTTAAAAAAATCATAGCTTTCACAAGGTGCAAATGATCGCGTGCAGTGTGAAGGGCTTCATGTGAAGGGGTTCTATTCTTTTTAATCCTGAGTGTCATCTTACATTGTTGGAAAACAACTGCTTGTTTTTGAACTAAACCACTTCGTATCAGTTTTCAAGGATGTACTAATGAATTTAAGCCTCTGTTTGTCTGATATTAAACTGAGAATCAACTGAGACATAGTCCTGTGTGTGTGTGTCGCATATTTGGTTCTCCCGGCCAGAAAGCTACAGATTGCTGCATTTTGACTTCTTTGGTAAAAGACTGTTAAGTTGATTATAAAATTATCTTACAGTTGTGGGGGCTCATCCGTTAAAATTAAAAGAATCTGGAAAGAAAGGCGTCCAACACAGGTAAGCGAATTTTTTCTTCCTGTGGCCGGGTGGCTGTATGCTTAGTTGACCTGTGAAAGGGCACTGCTCGTAAGAAAAAGCAGTAGAAAGCCTGTCAGTGGAAAGTATGGGACTTAGTTGAACTTGAAAGGGCCCTACCCTTAAGAATAAAGAAAAAGCAGAAGAAAGCCCGTCAACGGAAAGCATATGACTTAGCTGAAAGGGCCCTACTCTTAAGAGAATAAAGAATAAAGAGAAGTAAAAGCTGTTAAGCTGTTAAGAAGTAAAAGCTGTCTACTTCTCTTTTAAGTGTAGGGCCCTTTCAAAGGCCAACTGAGCCATTGACAGGCAAATCGCCTGTCAATGGCTCAGTTGGCCTTTGAAAGGGCCCTACACTTAAAAGAGAAGTAGATCGCCTGTCAACGAAAAGCATACATTTGCAAATTGGCTTCAACAACTCTTTAATCACATTTATTAATTTACCAATAATCCCACATGCCTCGATTGCAGCAATCTCGTTTCTGTCTGTCTATTTCTTGTATTGTGGTTGAAAAAGGTTACTCTGGTAACTCTGGTAAAGCAGTTGTGCATAAGTTAGGCTTAGTTTTTGTTTACCTTGTTTTTGTGCTGTTTAGAATATTGCCTGTTGTTGGTTAAGAATAATATTTCATTTATTTAAACTGTTCCTAGAAGGGTACCTTTATTTTATTCGATTTTGCCCTGTGTCTATTAGTTAGCTATAGCATTTAAAAGTATATTATTGCTCCTTTGTGGCAATCACTTTCTATTTTAGAACTCGATTATGCAGAGCTATCCCACCTATTAGATCGTAGTTTTGATCCGAGTCACATTCACGTAATTAAGCCTTTGTTTGCAAATTGTAAAGGCGTAATCAGTTGTTTTCAAGCAAGCTGTAATCAGCCTTGCATTTAAACGGAGTACCTGTAGCGTCAGCCCTCGTGTGAAGACCTACGAGTGTAAAGACCTGCGACTCTACCTGCACGACTCCACCGAGCAATGACACAGACAAGGCACTTAAGTATCATTATACATTTTGACCTGCTTTTTATTTAATGCATCTGTAAGGCTGGATGGGAAAAGCCACCCAAAAACCACCCACTGGCCCAACGTAGGAGTCCAGTGGTAATGGCGAAGGTTTCAGCACGCTCGGTCTTTTCCTGCGCTTATTCTTTACTTTTTATTCCTCAATTTTATCTGACTCCAAAAGATAAAACCTTGTAAAGGTTAAGTTAAGATTCTTAAATTTAGATAAATGTTTTATCATTCTATTCAACTCACTATTATTATTATTGGACTTGTACACCAAGGTTCTCAATGTCGCACAGGGTCCTCGCACCGGCCGTGTGCGGGCCCACGATCACAAACTCGACCGTATAACCAGAGGTTAAGTTAATTTAAGTAATTTAGATAATCAGAGGTTATGGCTAAAGCAATTTAACAATGTAGCTCCCGCTTACTATTATTAAAAGGTACCCATGTAGCCCCATACAATCGAACTCTTCTCTGACTAAACAGAGGATACACAAAACTCTTCTCTGACTAAACAGAGGATACACAAAACTCTTCTCTGACTAAACAGAGGATACACAAAACTCTTCTCTGCCTAAACAGAGGATACACAAAATCCGACTGCATAACAACTTAATTATTTCAATATACTTAACCCTGGTCGTAGTATTGCGGTAACACGGATGCATCATAGTCTACTAAGCCAATTTAACATTTTAAAAACACCTATTGTTCAATAAAATAAAGTTAAAACCGGCTCATCTTGCATCAGCCAGCTCATCAACTCTGCACAAAATGTGCATGTCTGGTGTGCAATTCAAGTTTTTTTAGACGTGGCGCAGCGTGGGAGCATGCATGTTTGTGTGTCTGTTTTATGACAATGTGTTTGATTTTTCCTTAATTGCTGTGAAAGACTACAGCAAGCAAGAGAAAGGGCACCACACCACTTGTAAGTTCTTAATCTACTCAAAAGGGTTTTGCGTGATTCCGGATACACAAACAGTAATAACTATAGTGTCAGTTGTGACTTATCAATACAAACCTGATAATGTCTGATAATGAAATAAAACAAATGGACCAGAAGCAATTTGCAAGCAGGACTTTACAGGATGTTTCACATAAGTACGTTTTTAGAGGAATGTGCATGCACACAATATCCACATACACAGAATAGCTTTTAACAGCACACGAGAAAAGACTGGATCACAAAGTTTTTATCTTTAAACAGTAGCTGTATCTTTATCACCAAAACAAACTGCAGTGAACAACTAGATAGTAAAGTTTGAGGACAAACTTTGATGTTGGCTTGAAAACAAGTTTGAAATGTAGTTTTAAAAGTTTAAAAGATTTTAGTTTGAAATATATTGATGTTAGCATAATTTAGACTGATGCTAACATACTTGTTTTAACATGATGCTAGCACATTTTAACAAACATGTATTAGCACAATGCTAACATGATTTAGAATGAAGCTAGCATGTTTTTTAACATTAAGCTAACATGATTTAACATGAAGTTAGCATGATTTTGAAAGAAGCTACCATCTTTTAACATTAAGCTGGCATGTTTTACATGATGCTAACACCTCTTAGCATGAAGCTAACATGTATTAACATGATGTTAGCATTATTTAACATGAGGCTAGCATGATATAGCATAGTGCTAGCATTATTTAACATGAAGCTACCATGTTTTAGCACAAAGCTAGCATTATTTAACAAAGCCAACATGTTTTAGCATAAAACTAACACATTTTAACAAAGATACTTAATATTAACAAGATGGGCCACTGCCGTTACGATGAATGGAGCGGATTGCAACGCTCAATATGGCTGCTCTAGTGACGGAAGTTTCGCCTTCCAATGAAACCAATCACCAATCGATAAAGACTGATGTTTCCCTGGGTGAGTGGCTGTTCACGGAGGCTCGTGAGGCGCTAGCAAACCTGTACACATGCTCAGTAGCTGAAGCAATCTCGAAAAAGTTGTTTTTTGCACAATTTAAGCTTAAGAAACAAAGGTTATAATACAGTTAATGTCAGTTTTAATTGTTGGTCGGAAACATGTTATTAAATTTATTTTAGTATTTCGACTGTAAAAATATCTGCCATCCCTCATTCAAGTAGATGGGACTGTTTGTCTTGATTGTCTTGTTTAGAGGTGTTGCAAACGTGGCAAACAAACAGGCCAAACCCCACTAAACACCTCTGGGACAAGCTAGAACACTGATTGAATCGTGCCTGACATCCGTGCCATTCTGATGTCTAAATCAGAGCAAATCCCTACATCCATCTTCCAACCTTTACGGGAAGCCCCCAAATACAGTAGTGAAAATGCCTGGTAGAGCTAACCAGTTCTTATAAGACCTCAATGGGCTCTATGCACGGTCACTTCCGTGTTATTTCCTCAGAACCCTTACTTACATGGTCGAAGATGGCGGCGCGGCAGTAGCACGCAGCGGCCACTCTGGATACAAAATGGTGCCATTTTGTCTTTTGACCAGCAGAGACACGCATGTGCCAAAGCGCATGTGGCAGGGCATCCAGAGTATCACCAACTACAGGTCGACTCCACCTGCCTGTGACAGTGATGCCTCCCTCCCAGATGCGCTGAATGACTTCTACGCTCGGTTTGAGGCACAAAGCGGTGTAACGGCGAGGAAGACCACCCCTCCCCCCAATGACCAGGTGCTGTGTCTAACCACAGCTGGTGTAAGGAAGACTCTACACAGAGTTAACCCATGGAAGGCTGCTGGACCAGACAACATTCCTGGTAGGGTGCTCAGAGGATGTGCAGACCAACTGGAAGATGTTTTCACAGACATCTTCAACATCTCTCTGAGCAGCACCGTAGTTCCATCATGCTTCAAGGCCACCACCATCATCCCCGTGCCAAAGTAGTCTCCAGTGTCCTGCCTCAACGATTACCGTTGCACTTACACCTGTCATCATGAGGTGCTACGAGAGGCTCGTCTTGAGGCACATTAAGACCCTGCTGCCCCCCTCATTAGACCCCCTGCAATTCACTTACCGCCCCAACCGCTCAACAGATGACGCCATCAACACCACCCTCCATCTGGCCCTCACCCACCTGGACAATAAAAACACATATGTTCGAATGCTCTTCATTGACTTCAGTTCAGCATTCAACACCATCATTCCTCAGCACCTGACTGAAAATCTGAACCTGCTGAGCCAGAACACTTCCATCTGCAACTGGATCCTGGACTTCCTGACTGGGAGACCTCAGCCAGTCCGGATCGGGAACAGCATCTCCAGCACCACCACACTGAGCACTGGGGCCTCTCAGGGCTGTGTGCTCAGTCCATTGCTGTTCACTCTGCTGACTCACGACTGTGTAGCAATGCACAGCTCGAACCACATCATTAAGTTCGCCGATGACATGACCGTGGTGGGTCTCATCAGCAAGAACGATGAGTCAGCATACAGAGAGGAGGTGAGACAGCTAACGGACTGGTGTAGAGCCAACAACCTGTCTCTGAACGTGGACAAAACTAAAGAGATGGTAGTTGACTTCAGAAGAGCACAGAGAGTTCTCCGTTGAACATCGGCGGCTCCCCTGTGGAGATCGTAAAGAGCACCAAGTTTCTTGGCGTTCACCTGACGGAGAACCTTACCTGGTCGCTCAACACCAGTTCCACAGCAAAAAAAGCCCAGCAGCGTCTGTACTTTCTGAGAAGGCTGAGGGAAGCACATCTCCCACCCCCCATCCTCACCGTGTTCTACAGAGGGACAATCGAGAGTATTCTGAGCAGCTGCATCACTGCCTGGTTTGGGAATTGCACCATCTCGGACCACAAGACCCTGCAGCGGATAGTGAGAACAGCTGAAAACATCATCGGGGTCTCTCTTCCCTCTATCACAGACATTTACACCTCACTCTACATCCGCAAAGCCACCAGCATTGTGGATGACCCCACACACCCCTCACACACACTTTTCACCCTCCTGCCGTCTGGTAAACGGTACCGAAGCATTCGGTCCCTCACAACCAGACTTTGCAACAGTTTTTCCCCCATGCCATCAGGCTGCTACACTCAAAATAACTAATTACAAATTACACTACTGCCATTGGACTGTTTTTATTATTTTTTAATATTTGCACTGTCACTTTACACAATCACTACAGTCACTTTCATATTGAACTGTGTATTGAACTGTGTATTGGTCTGAGTTACTGTCTTGTGCTGACTGTTTGCACTTTATGTATATATAGGGTTTTTTTGTACTGAACTGTGTATTGTGTCTGCGTTACTGTCTTGTGCTGTCTGTACTTTATGTATATAGGGTTTTTTGTATATACCGTACATACTAGTTTTGTGTTGTACTGTAGCACCTTGGTCCTGGAGAAACGTTGTTTCGTTTCACTATGTACTTGTATATTGGCTGAAATGACAATAAACTCCACTTTAACTTTGACTTTGACATCCGGCGCTGCACCGGAAGCTATTGTTCCTAATGGAGAGCTTTTAGAATGACAGATCAGCAAATGACTTTTCAGCTTACAAAATGTCCCCGGATTATTGTAAATGCTGTTCAAAGGATTACAAGTCTGTCAGCTGTCACACCAAAACGGAGAAGTTCATGCATGTTCAAGCGTTTCAAGTTACATCGACAAATTTAGGGTGATAACTGTGCTATTGTCTTTCAGAAAATCTCATAAGGCTGGAAAACGCTGCACTTTAAACTTCATTCTCCTCAAGTTCTTATGACTCCTAAGACATACAGTATTGTTCAAAATAATAGCAGTACAATGTGACTAACCAGAATAATCAAGGTTTTTTAGTATATTTTTATTGCTACGTGGCAAACAAGTTACCAGTAGGTGCAGTAGATTCTCAGAAAACAAACAAGACCCAGCATTCATGATATGCACGCTCTTAAGGCTGTGCAATTGGGCAATTAGTTGAAAGGGGTGTGTTCAAAAAAATAGCAGTGTCTGCCTTTGACTGTACAAACTCAAAACTATTTTGTACAAACGTTTTTGTTTCTAGGATTTAGCAATCCTGTGAATCACTAAACTAATATTTAGTTGTATGACCACAGTTTTTTAAAACTGCTTCACATCTGTGTGGCATGGAGTCAACCAACTTGTGGCACCTCTCAGCTGTTATTCCACTCCATGATTCTTTAACAACATTCCACAATTCATTCACATTTCTTGGTTTTGCTTCAGAAACAGCATTTTTGATATCACCCCACAAGTTCTCGATTGGATTAAGGTCCGGAGATTGGGCTGGCCACTCCATAACATTAATTTTTTTAAGACTTTGCTCGTTTACTAGTGTGTTTGGGGTCATTGTCTTGTTGAAACAACCATTTCAAGGGCATGTCCTCTTCAGCATAAGGCAACATGACCTCTTCAAGTATTTTAACATAAGCAAACTGATCCATGATCCCTGGTATGCGATAAATAGGCCCAACACCATAGTAGGAGAAACATGCCCATATCATGATGCTTGCACCACCATGCTTCACTGTGTACTGTGGCTTGAATTCAGAGTTTGGGGGTCGTCTCACAAACTGCCTGTGGCCCTTGGACCCAAAAAGAACAATTTTACTCTCATCAGTCCACAAAATGTTCCTCCATTTCTCTTTAGGCCAGTTGATGTGTTCTTTGGCAAATCGTAACCTCTTCTGCACATGCCTTTTTTTTAACAGAGGGACTTTGCGGGGGATTCTTGAAAATAGATTAGCTTCACACAGACGTCTTCTAACTGTCACAGTACTTACAGGTAACTCCAGACTGTCTTTGATCATCCTGGAGGTGATCATTGGCTGAGCCTTTGCCATTCTGGTTATTCTTCGATCCATTTTGATGGTTGTCTTCCGTCTTCTTCCACGTTTCTCTGGTTTTGCTCTCCATTTTAAGGCATTGGAGATCATTTTAGCTGAACAGCCTATAAGTTTTTGCACCTCTTTATAGGTTTTCCCCTCTCCAATCAACTTTTTAATCAAAGTACGCTGTTCTTCTGAACAATGTCTTGAACGACCCATTTTCCTCAGGCTTTCAAATGCATGTTTAGCAAGTGCTGGCTTCATCCTTAAATAGGGGCCACCTGATTCACACCTGTTTCTTCACAAAATTGATGACCTCAGTGATTGAATGCCACACTGCAATTTTTTTTAACACACCCCTTTCAACTAATTCAACTAATTGCCCAATTGCACAGCCTTAAGAGCGTGCATATCATGAATGCTGGGTCTTGTTTGTTTTCTGAGAATCTACTGCACCTACTGGTAACTTGTTTGCCACGTAGCAATAAAAAATATACTAAAAACCTTGATTATTCTGGTTAGTCACATTGTACTGCTATTATTTTGAACAATACTGTAGTAGCAATAACTACAGAGCTCCCGGTAATCCATGTTTGTTCTTATCTGTCTTGTGGCTCTGATACTGTAGATGTTTGCTGTGATATGAACATCTTCATGTGATATAAAGTGTTTTAAATACTTTTCACATTCTTTGTCATGTATCGTAATTAATTCTGACATTTCATTCTCATCTTTTCAGTTATTTTATTATCTGTAGCATGAATCTTAAACTGACTGTTTACTTTTATCTCAGGGTTTTGAGACACATCATGCAGCGCTGTGCATAGAGCCCATTCTTGACTTGCACCTGTCAGTTACTGTAGTAGCTGCTATAGCAAAATGTCACCTACTTTTTGTAGCGTACTTTAATTTATGTGATGTGTTGTATAATACTTGTATTATTGTAAAGGCGGGGACACATCTAACGACATGCACGCTGATATTTAACGTATTTTGATCATTACCAAGAATTGTGCCCAGTCTATTTCAGTTGTGCTCAGTCGTTGTTTACAGTTGCAGATAAAAATCTTTTAGTGTGTGGTGTGTAAAAATTCTAGTCTTAGAATTTAAATGCCAGTTGTTGTCAGTCTTCCTCACAATAAATCTATTAAACTAGTTTAATATTTGCGACTGGTGCTTGCAAATGATGATGTTTCAGCCACACTGGAGACAGTACACAGACAGAAACATGGATAAAAATGCAACAAAAAAATTGTTGCGCATGTACATGCCACAAGTACTCATTTACTGCTATTACATTTAACGAGCTTACAAAAGTAATAAATTCATCAAAATCATCATCCTGTATAATAGATCCTGTTCCCACAAAACTACTTAAAGAAGTTTTTCCTGCAGTGTCGGAACCAGTGCTTCTAATGATGAAACTCAGCAATGAGGTACAACAAGAACACAAGCTTGGCAATGCCTTTTCTCATTTATGTAAACGGAAATAAGCCTTGCCACCTTAAGCTAAATATATATTGTTAAACTAAAATAAAAACAAATTGTTTAGGCTTGTTTAGTGCAAATTTAAGGAGGTAAATGTAGGCATCAATACAAGTTACAACCACTTGCACAGCATGCTCTGCACACTTTTACACAGCGTGCTGTGTAATTCGAATGCAGTAAAAGGCACTGGATATTACAGCAGGGCATTTTTCAGCAATTAAGAGTATCTGACTGGATAAAATAAACATTTTTAAATAAACTCTGACATATATATTTTTTAATAATTTAGATTTAGACACCATTTCAGACACCAGAACAAGCTTATAATTATAAACTATATTCACAATAAATTGGTATTATATCCTGTATTTCTTAATTTGCATAATCTTAAATTAAAAAAAATTTTAAGTAAAAAAAAAGAAAACCATTTTAAGCTTTTAAAAGAGCAAACTAAAAACTCTTAAAAAGCAGACACAAAATGTATGAAACATAGACAAACACTTGATTCCGCAATTGATAACAATGATATCGTTTTACATGTTTTGTTGATGAAAAATGCATATCTAAATGCTAGAGGGACAGTCAAATCTTAAGAAAATATATTTTTAAACTTAGAACTGATTTGAACTGCATTTGGAGCAGACGGCGCCAGTTTCATTTAGGAAATATGCTTTATATATGCTTTATATCTTAAGAATTTTAACTGGACAGTTATACGTAACAGTACACATAATAATGTGTTCAAAAAAACACTGAATCATGAATCATGCTACATACTGTCATCATTTTGAAATAAATCACATTATGGGTAACATGTGTAGTAAATACATAGTATAAACCCACTTACCAAAATCTCCTGAAGAACATGAAGCCAGTTGATGTGTGACAGGGTTGTAAGCTACACACTGTATAGAATCATTGTGACTACAAGACATAAAAATTAAATCCTGAGTTAACACTTAAAAACAAAACGTTAAAATTAGTGCATACAATAAAAAATCTGAAACCTTTCAGTAAAACGTATCTTACGTGTATTTCAGGATACCCTCTAATTTTGAGGTCCAGATGATAATGCTTTTATCTGCTGAACCAGATGCAAAGCGTTTTCCTAGAGAAGACAAAAGGAAGGCTTTAAAGTAATGACAGCTATGAACAGAAAGACAGAATTTTACATGTATACTTACCATCCTTAGCATAAGCTACACAATATACAGTGTCTTTATGTCCCTTTAACGGCTGTATCAGTGTCCCATCAGCTGTATCATAAACCTGAAATACATTGCACATTTCTCCAGTTCACATGGATCATTGTTAATTTAAGGATTAAATGCCCCCTTAAGTTAACTTCATTAACTCACACCCCAAAAACTTTTATTTAAAAAAACCTTAATGAAATACCTATATGAACAGCATTTTAGGTAACACAGGCCTATTCACTTAGATACGTTTATGATTCCAAAAATATTTAATACACATATGATGCCCCAAAATGCAGCACGTCTATGATGTATATACATACACCTTTAATACCCAAGAATATTGTCTAGGTAGGCAAATCACTAGGTATTGAGACAATGTAAATTTGTAAAATATTCTGAATGGTAAAATGCTATACCAGAACTCTGTTGCCAGCTGCCACTATCAGCTGAGTGCCATCCGGTTTGAAGGCAAGATCATAAATGCTGAAACAAACAAGAATTTAATAAACCACTTTATTACGTAAATAAAATAGTCATAACATCTTCGGTCCATGACATTACATGTTCATAAAAAAAGATATGCCATTTTATTTTACTTTAGAAAACACCACATGATCACCAAGAAAACAAAACGTGCTCAGCTTGTATTCTGTACGTTTTACATTAAAACCACAGATCATTTTTAAACTGACTCAGGGTGGTGAAAATGAATCTAAAGGAAGTCCACAAATCTTAAATCCAGAAACCACATGTAACTTCGTCAGTGTGGCGCAGATGAAGCTCATTTTTGTTTACATAGCAACTGTTGCTAGCTACACCAGCCATGGTGTACTAATGGCGTTAATCGAAAAATAAAATAGCTTACCATTGTTCAACCTTATCCCGATCGTGCACTTTATCTATCCATGTAGGAACAGCTCTCATTATTGATGAATGACTGCGTATTGTGAAACATGCATGAACTCAAAACTCAGCAGTAAAGAGCGACGCACACACGACGCGGCAGCAGAGCAACGATTTAAGGCTTGGTTGTCAAAATAAGAGCCCCAGACCGCTGACATATTCTTCATTCTTTACTTACATTTTAAAAAGCATTCCTTTGACACAGCGTATATTTACACACAAATACAAATGTTACAAATAAAAAGTATTTTACATAAAATTATATATTTAAAAAAAGAAAAAAATTGCTTTGACTGCAGACTTTGGGATCTCCAAAAATCTGGCCACCATTTATTTATTTATTTTTATTCTATGGACTTGGTCAACAGGGCCCGCCATCTTGTTTGTGGCAAAAGTTACCAAGAAACACATACATGTAAACGGGGGAGCAGTGCTTTTTCGGCATTTAAAGCACAATAATGTTTACAATACTCAACCGATTTCAATAATTTATGAAGTACATAACTGTTTAGTCTACAGTTGCTTAAAGACTTAAAAAATTATTGTTTTTCATTATAGCCACGTCATCTTTCGCATCTGTACAGGATAGGTGCTAGACTGGGCTTTCCTCTGTGAAAAATATTTATGTTAAAATATTAATTTAATTATTTTAACACAGACTATTTAGCTGTCCAGAGTTAACACTGTGTGGCAAATCTGCGCGACTCACAGCGTAAAGCAGATGTGAAGCACAGTGTTCATTCAAGCATAATGTTAAACTTTTTATTGTATACTGTACGTTCTTTTGACAATTTATGAATTTGGATTTATGTGACACATATAAAAAGATCCAATTTACATGATTTTTTAAGTGCACTTTGTGGTATGTAATAACTGTGAGTATTATTTTGGTAAACGCATTTGGAAAATGAAAGAACGTTTACACCCTTTAATTTCTAAGGGCATTTTATTTCATCTACGTTTTTCATTTTAAATTAAATTTTTTTATTAACGCGTTTTACATCGTGTCAGGGGCGGAGCCAGACTTAGACATTCGGGGCTTAGTCCAAATCTAGGGGGCATGGTCTCCAAAGGAGTCTTTTACCTTAGAAAGTCAGAGCTATACTATTTTTCAATCCAAGTGTTCTCTGTATCATTCTGAAACTGTAACATAACAAATTTTGACAATGACATTTTCACTTAAAGGCTAAATATGTGTAAGCTGCTGTTTGCTCATGATTGAATGTATTTTTAATAACGCAACAAACTTGCAATTGCTATACTTGTGGTCCACACACCTGCGGGTGCAGCCTTGAATTCTTATGCCGTGTTTACACAAAATTAAGCACATACGGGTGCAGCCTTGAATAGGTGTTTTTGTAATCTAGGGCGAGAAACGCTCTCGCCCTGATCAAAATTTAGTTTGTAAATTCATTTTACAAACCTGAAGTGTTGAGAAAACCTTGCAGTATGCATTCAAGGGATACATCCACGACATAATATGCAACCGATTAGAAAATAATCTAATCAAAATGGAAGTTAAAGCCTATAGGTCCCAGCGCAAACAGCAGCCACCTTATACGCTGACCATTCAAATGGGAGACACACAAATTGAGTTTTGTTTATTGCAACAAACAGTTTTGTTTATGCACAGCAGGGCAGGTAAAATTTTAGTTAAAAGTAAAGTTTTGTGGAATAAACACAAGACATTAGCCTGACCACTTTGCAATGACAATAACATTCTCCCGCTTATATTTTCTATGTTCAAAAATATGCATTTTGAACAAAGAACCGTTTCAAGCAATACAAATTTTTTCGTATTTCCAAGCAATGATGTGCTGAGTTAGCTAGCTAACAATAGCGTGCTTTTACTTTGGAGCAAACATAGGTGTTTTTGTTAATCCTGTCAAAATTTAGTTGTGAATGAGTCCTTCCACATTGCTTGATCCACGTCCAGTATTCTCCCGATGGGTTTTAGGTTTCGAAAAACTTTTAGAATACCGGTATCAGATTTACACAATCCATACGCACAACGCTTCAGCATGTTTCCCACGCTCGAAAGCTTGACAGATCTCCTGCGCCTAGTTACGGTTGCTAAACCATGACTGGCCTGTGGCGGTTTTCGGGCGTGGCCAAGGGTCAATTAGAGCAGTCTTTACAGTGCAGTCACATCTAACTTTGTGCAAGCTAGACAATTATTTAAATAAATTTACATAGTCTAAACAGAGTTGCCTAAAACAATAAACACCAAAACAGAACAAGTACTTTAAGGCGGTAGTGCAACTACAGTACACAACGGCACACTTATTGTCCAATGGCGTATAACAGAAAGCCATGAAAGTTGTTTTGCATACTAATGGTACAACTACTAAGTTTTGCACAATATTGTTCAGTAGTGTCACGGTTCCACCCTGCACTTCCCCATGGACTCTGTTCCCCATCACTAACAGCCATCTTGATTCACCTGCACCTGTTCGCGATTACTTGGACCCTATTTATACCGTGTGTTTGCAGTTTGTCTTTGTCCAGTATTGTTGTTTCTTGCTGGTCGGTTTTGCTACCTGTCAGTCACCTGTTTGATGCCTGCCTGTTACCGGTTTGATGCCTGTTGTCCTGGATGTTTTTGTTCCCTGTAAAGGATTGAAAGTTTATTTGAATTACCTGAATCAGTAAACCTTTGTCAACGTTCCCCTTGGACTCTGACTCTTACCTGGATTGCTAACAAGTAGAATCAAGTATTGCAAATTATATGGATAAGCTGCTGCACAATAGACATAATGTACTGCCTAACTTTTTCTTACAGTATTGCAATTTTGCACAGTAGAATCAAGTATTGCACATCATATGGATAAGTTTTTGCACTTTAGACAGTAATGTCCTGTATAGATATTTTACACAATGGGAGAGTTTACATGTAATGGAATGTAAACAGATACTGAGTAATATAGAGTGTAAATTTAATAGTATATATTATAGTTACTAAGCAGACATACACTGAGGTATACAGAGGATTTTATTCTGTGGTTGAGGTATAAAATGCTTGTGTGTGCCTGTCAGTGTTCAGCTCCCATATGGCGTACAAGCTGTCCTTTAGTCTATTTGTCTATCATGTGATGGACATGTAACAGTAAATTAAAAGTTACAGTAATTCAAACAAGTGATGTCCAGGATGCAAATGGTCCCTCGGGATGTTTGCTGCTCTTCTGTGGCAGCATGCAGTTAAAAGTGAACTTAGGGAAGGTAAAGGGCACTCAGTGATTTTCTATGCTGAGTTGATCAATATTCTCTGAGTTGTCAATATTCAAAGCATGTCTACACAAAAATGCCCCAATTTTGCCCGTTTTGCATGGTCTTATTCAGAGAATTACGAAAAATCAAGCAGAATTCACGTTTTTTCGGAAAAACTAATAAATGCACTGTTTTGTTGTTTCTGTTAAGTTCATTTCAAATTGAAAATCAACCTATCAAAACAGACACGGACCGTACACTGATTCAAAAGATCTGGTCTAATCAGTAGCTGGGCAGGTGGAGCTGTTAAAAGATTGCAAGACAGACAAAACCACTGTCTGTTTGGCCAATATGGGGCTACTAGTAACAATGGCTTGTTATTCAAATTTGACTGAGAACTAAATCAAATCTAACCAAATCAGAGGAAATGGGGAAAACGCATATAGGAGACCTCTTGGCCAATCTGAGGGCATTGTATTCTGTCCTAAAAAGCCCTGTTCCCTCTTCAACAAGAACCATTTCGGACAGTGCACGCACTGGCTGTTCACTAACCAGTACACATCTGCTGTCCCATACGTGTTCCAGATCAACTGAACTATCTCCGGATGGAGTTGCCATTCTATTGACAGAGGTGCGTTCCGTGATAGTGACTGCTACCGTGTGTATTGCCCCTTGACTGGCATCTGTGGTAATGATCTCCCTCACTGCTGGTGGTGGTCCCATAGGAACCCCCTTAATAATAAATTCTCTTCTGCATCATTCTCACGAGTGTATACTTCTGCCTGGTTTTATCATGGCTATCAATCATGTTCAGAGTCTTTTGTACTCTGACCCTTGTAAGAGAAGCCATCATATTGCGGGTGTAGTTTAGAGGCTACCTGGACTGCTAGGGCTAGTCTGGATTGTAGTGAACCAGGTGTGTCGGTGAGAACACCACAGAGGGAAAAAGTAAGTTTAACTGGTTTAATGTACTTCAATGCAAGCAGATATCAATAACGGAGGGAGTCAGCCTTTACATGTGGGGACCAGTTATAGAAAATGGCTCCTCTGCCTCTCTGCCTCCTTCATCCCTGCATCCAATGTTACAGAACCACTGACCAACCTTGGATCCAACAGCGTTTACTTCACCTGAAGACCGTTTGCTAATGCTTCACCAGGGTGCCCGCTCCCTTGAGGATCATACCCGGGACTATTTTGACATTGTACCTCATACCCATTTTCCAGATAAGTCACTCATTGTTTTATTTAGTGTAGTGTAAATGAACCCCTCAGAACACAAGTTGCCAGTTTCCATCCTCAAGGGAGTTTTAGGGATTTTGTTAAACATGTCCTGGTTTTGAGTGGATCAAAGTGGGCAAAGTGAAGGAGGAGCCTGTGCCGCCCTGACCTCCAAACCAGCCTGCGCCGCTCTGACGTCCAGACCTGCCTGTGCCGCCCTGGCATACAGACCTCCCTGCGCCACCCTGGCGTCCAGACCTGCCTGCGCCCAGACCTGCCTGCGCCACCCTGGACTCCAGCACTTTGGTGGTCCCGAGTCCTGGCTTCCAGACCTGCCTGCCCCGCCCAGGTCTTCAACCCCTCTGCCACTTCACGGTCCTGGCCCTCCGTCCCTCCCCCTGTTCCTCCTCCACTCCCCCTCCCACCTACACTTTTGGGAGCATCTGGAAACTGCTTCTTATGGGGGGCTATGTTACAATCCCTGTCTGTGTCTCCCTGGTCCCTGTCTTGTCCCTGCTCCCCTGTTTCTGGACTCTTTACCATTCTCATTACATTTCCCATAATGCCTTGCGGACTCATCATTGTTTCATTGTTATCACCCGTGTCTCGTTATCCCTGCTTGTTATCCCTTGTATATATATATAGCCTTTGTGGTTCAGTTGTTCTTGGTCGGTCGTTGTTTTTGTGAATGCTCTTCATGTGTTAGGATTCTGTTCAATGTTCGATGTGAATTGCGAGGATGTTCCCTTGTCTCTGTTCCTTGTTTCCAATATTTTGTTTTTGTTCTGTGAATTGATTAAAGTTAGTTGCATTTGGATCCACTGCCTCTGTCTGCCTCAACGTTACAACTTTAAAGTATTCTCCAAAAAATCTCCTTTAACTAACATGATCAGAGAAGCACTAGACAGTGAAGTATTACTGTATTCATTGGAGGTTGCAACAATAACACTGCTACTTAAGCCAGGATAAGATCAACAAAATGTAACTCCTATAGGCCTCCTATATAATTCAGTTTACTGAATTCTGACTATAAGGTCTTATCCAAACTAATTGCTTTGCGACTAGAGAATGTCATTCCTAAAATTATCCATTCAGACCAAACCAGATTTATCAAATACAGACAGGGAGCAGACAATGTTCGACGATTGTTCCATGTAATTGACACTGCACAGAAACAGGAACATCTCATAATGATTGTATCGATGGATGCTGAGAAGGCGTTCGACAGAATAGCCGAAAAATTTCCTCTTATGCACATTGAGAGCTATGAATTTTGGGGATACGTTTATTCAATATATTAAAACACTCTTTAATGCCCTTAAGGCTCAAATTGTGACTATGCCTGATCTTGCCTGGATTATTTGATATTACCATAGAACCACTGGCTATTGCCAATGCGCTCTGACCCAACAATTACCCAAACTGTTTCTATATGCAGATGAACTCTTAATATTAATCTTTCCCCCCATTATTTCAGTGTCTAAAGGAATATATTGCCATATTCGGTTATAAGCTAAATTATTCAAAAAGTTAGGCCTTTCCAATTAGTAATTACCAATTCCCAGTGGTTTTAAGTATTTGGGTATCAACATTAGTGGCACCTTTGACAAGGTATACTATGAAAATTATGTAAGATTGCTGAACCAAATTAAAACTGACTTTCATCTGTGGATGGATTTGCCCTTGTCATTAATCGGTAGAATTGATACAATAAAAATGATTATATTTCCCAAATTTATTTACTTATTTCATTGTATCCCTTTTAAAATTCAGAGAAAAAAAAGGATTTTAACAAAGCTATATACACATTTTTATGGCATAAGAAAGCTTGCACTTGGATCCGCCCGCTTCACTCCTCTGTCACTCCGTTACAATTGATGACCACTAAACACAGACAAATCCAATTCAACATCTTACACAGAACATTTACACCCTCTAAAGACTAAACAAGCTAAGTGATGGGATCTCTGCCATGTGTCAAAGATGTAAAACATATACTGGGACTCTTCTGCATCTGCTTTGGAGCTGCTCAGCCTTGGAGACATTCTGGAAGTATGGTATTGAACCAGTTTCTGAAATATCAAAGAATTATATTGATCTTGGTCCTAAAATCTGGATACTAGGGGATATTGCCTCACTTTACATAACTTATTATGAAGGTTATTTTATTTTGCTTGCAAGCACTGCAGCTAAAAATGTATACTTAAGAACTGAGATTCCCCAGACCCCCCTGGCTTCCAGCCCTGCCTGAGCCCCCCTGGCTTCCAGCCCTGCCTGCCCCTCCCTGGCCCCCAGACCTGTGCCGCCCTGGCCCCCAGACCTGTGCCGCCCTGGCCAGCTTTGCTGTGGTCTAGGGGTTCTCTGCCACTCCACGGGCCTGTCCCTCCATCCCTCCCCCATTCCACCTTTGCTCCACCTCCCACTTGGACTTCTTTGTCTTCTTTGGGTGGCTTCTGGGGTCCAACTGAGAGATTTAGGTTTGTTCTGAAGGAGGGAGGTGAGCAAATGGTGCTGAAGTTTTGGATGAATTGGCGAACCCCAAGAAGCGCTGTAGATCTTTTACTGAGGAGGGCTGAGGCCATGACTGGACAGCATCCACTTTCCCCTGGTCCATCTGAATGCCGGTGGCATCAATAACATAACCCAGGAACTGAATCTTTGTCTGATGGAATTCGCATTTTTCTGCCTTCAGGTACAGGTTGTGACCTTTTAGGCATTGGAGGACGAGCTGGACATGATGTCGATACTCTGTTGGGTTTGCAGAGTAAATGAGGATGTCATCAATATAAACTTAAACAAAATAATTATGAGCATCTCTGAAGATCTCATTCATAAAGCTTTGAAACACTGCTGGGGCATTAACCAACCCAAACGGCATGACGAGGTATTTGAAGTGCCACACAGGAGTGATGAAGTCTTCCACTTGTCCCCCGCCTTGATCTGGATTAAATTGTAGGCGTTCCTGACATCCAGGGTACGGCCATGGGACAGTTAAGAGATGCAGTGCTTACCGGTGAAGAGGATTGAAACTGCTGGGTGAGGGTCTGGACGAGTTCGGCAAGTGCGTCGGTAATGGGTGGAGGAGAGGGATCCATGTTTTAAATCGGTCAGGTCTTCTGTTACCACTTATGAAATGGAGGAGGCTGACACACGATGATGATGTAAAATGAGATGATTTACTGAACACGTTTCCAAAGACAAGGCAGGTGAGTAATCCAGATAACAAAAAGGCATCCACAAAAACACAGTCAAACAGGTAAGTGATCCACAAAAACAGTAATCCAAAGTGCACAGTACTCCTTACTAGGTTGAAAATAAATTCTGCCACTTTGTTCCAAATATTTTGGGTGATTGTACAATGAGTTAACATTTCTTTCTCATTTTTACAAAGGAGCATAAATCATCAATATCAGAGTATCTTGAAATTATTGATCTAACAGGGTAAGTTTAAAGCAGGGTAGTGTTGCAAAAGTTTAAAATGTATTATACATATTACAACTTATACAACATGTAAATACAATATTTAACGGGGTCTTTCAATTAATATTATGCATAATAGAGTTCCAAAAGAATTTTCCTCAAGATGCTATTTTATTTTGTTTTTGGAAAATAGTACAAGTATGTTTGTTATTGCATTTTTTATCAATATTTCAAAAATTCCCATAATTATCAAACATATTCATAAGATGGTTAATATCCCTGTTAAACCAATTCCTTAAAAATAAAGATTTATTGGCAGCTGTTATATTGACATTATTATTATTAGGACACGACCATAAACAAAGAGATCACATTGTAACCAGTTTAATTAAAACAGTTTAATTACACTTTTGTCTTTTTTAATCTAAAGGAGAAATTTAGGGTAAGTCTTTTTTTAAACACCTGTTTTACAAAAATTCCTAGATATTTAACAAAGGTTCACTGGAATGTTATTAATAACTTTATCATTTAAGCTGTGTAAAGCAAGGATTTCACATTTGGGTAACTTTAAGGTTAAACCAGAAGCCTTAGAGAAAATAGTAATGAAGGAGATAGCATTGGGAATAAGAGATAAGCTCTTTAAAATATTGTTGTGTCATCTGCCAATTGTGATATTTTAATTTCTTTACCAAAAATTTTGAGACCTTCAATTTGTTCATTATTAACAATAACAATAGATAAGGATTCAACTACCAGCAAAAATAAAAAGGCAACCTTGACGTACTCCGCGGTTAATGTTAAATCTTTTAAAGGTGGAAGTGCACTGAAAAAATAAAAACCTTGGATCAACTTTAAAAAATTAAAGTAATCAATCACACAAAATATTTGACATTGACTCAAAGTAAATCATTTCATTTAGTTTAATCTGAAAAGTTTAAATCCATGCAACAACTTTTTAAAGGTTGATCAAAGTAATTATTTTAGGTTGGAACAAACAAATTATTTTAAGTTAGAACAAACTAACAAACTAATATGTATAGGTAAAAGTAAATTAATTATTTTAGGTTAGAACAAACTAATTATTTTAAGTTAAAACAAACTAATATTTATAGGTCCGAGTAAATTAATTATTTTAAATTAAAAAAAGAGTTGTCATTATTTGAAATGTATAATAAATCAAATATAAAAAATGCTTTTTGAACATTTTGATCAATGACTATCATAACATTTTCCTTTAGAACACATTTATATTTATTGTTCAATAAACTGACATTGAACATCTGTTACAAATGTATGAATATTAACAGTCTGCTTCACACAAAAATACAAATTTGTTACAAAATAATCAAATCATCACTTGATGACATCACATAGTAGTAATAGTAAGTAGTTACACATAGTTAGTAGTAATATTAAATTAGGAAGGTTTGTCCTGACAGAACACATTTCACCATAAAACATCCTAAAATACAATTAAATGTTAAGACAGTATTGTATACCTGTTTATACAAATGTATATGATGATGAACAGTCTCTTTCAGCTGAACACCAGAGACAAATCCTGGAACTGCTCCTCAGACAGTGAACAGTGGAACTCCTAAGACAATGACAGAGTTTCTGATACAAAGCTGTAAGATCTACATTTAAATACAACTAATTTGTATGCTATTAAGACAAATGGAAAATAAAATCAAGCAAGTCTGTGCAATTCAGCTCTGCCTACTCTGTGTTGTACAGCTGGGTGGTCAGTCTAGTGACTTTTGGGGTCATCTTTTTTTCCATCAAGCTCCATCAGGACCTTTTGGTGAACTGCAGCTTTTTCTGATATTTTAGGTTAAGTGTGTATATGAGCCCAAAGACCATGGCAGATTCATGATTTTTCAAATGTTTCCCAATGTGTCGAAAATAGTCTGTCTCAGTAGAAAGTAGACTATTGTCGCAAATGTGGCACTTGAAGAATTGTGAAAAGCTATCTTTCTGTGATGATTGTTGAGCAGGATGGTATTTGCTTAGATGGGTCAGTAGAGCTTTCCATGTCTTGCATGTGCAATTCTTATAAGTACAGGGGTAAGCACGGCCCCGTCCATAATGCAGATGATCAAGTTTATAGTGTTTCAAAAGTTCAGATCTTCTTGAATATGAATTGTCACAGTCTTTACATTTCCACATGTACAGACAACTGAAGAAACATGAGATAGAAAGGATATATTTAGGCAACTGAGCAGACCACATCTAGTTTTACTTCTGGTAGACAACTTCCCAGGTGAGAGAAAATTTTACACTTTAGGATGCCTAATTATCACAGATGCCCTCATGACATTGTAAATAGAACTTACCACAAGCAATGATCACTGGCAGGAGCTCCAAATAAGTTACACAGCAGGAACACAACTGATTGGTGCCTGCTTCCCTGAAGTTGAAAGAGAAAACATGATTAAGTTTTAGCTGTTAGCCATTAAAGTGTGGTAACTACTAGTATCATGCACAAATTAAGAATACCCAACATTTAACATAAATAGATATATGCTTTATTTTATGATTTTAGGAAAGCTGGCTAACAGTTTATTACATTTCTACCACATGTTAATGCTGTTAACAGTGTAGCAAACTAACATTACCAGCTAGAAATAGCTGGGCCTTGTAATATCATGGCTCACAAATATCGATTTTGATCTTGATTCAGTACCAATCCATAGGCCTATATAGCTTACTGTATATATAAGGGAAATACGTTTTAGCAGTATTTTAAACTTTTCTTCGGTTAAATTATATTTGTTCACATTCATTAATATTCACTTGTGTGTGTTTATATAAGTATCATTAAAATTTCACATGTAAAGAAGTGTTTGATAATGTCTAAACATGTATTTAAATGCAAAACCTAAACATAAGTAAGCAGTTATGATCTGCAATAGCAACTAGACTAGATACATGTATATTTATTAAAGAGCGCCAAAACGGTATTTATTGTTTGAATTTCGTATTAAAACTTTTTTTTTAAAAGTAAAAGCTTATACTTTGTTTCATATCAAAAACGGGTTTGGCAATTTGGCGTGAGATTTACTTGGGGAGTAAATCTGCCGTGTGACAGGGCCTGAAAGCGTGTCTCACACCAAATGCGTGAGAGTTGGCAACCCTGACTGATATCTTCACTAGCTAGCCTTAAAACAGAGCCCGCAGAGCTCTTAAAAGACAGTAATCTCGACAAATAAACATTTTGTAGGCTCTTCGCGCCACTGTTAACTATTAAAAACACTCAGCAGGTCGCTCAGCATTACTCACCCACGACCAGAGGGCGGCTAACGTAACTTAACGTTATAGTTTGAATGAAGAATGCTAATGTTTCTAGGGCTATCTTATAATTTACATGCTATCAAGCGTGAGCGCTGAAATTACGGCCAGAGTCAAGGCCAGTCAGGTATACTTGGGAAAAAAAAACGTTAACGGTAGACAAAGTTTACCTTACCAGTATCAATGTTGCTCGTAGTTCTGTGTCGCAGCCTGGCTGGAGGGGTCTGACGTCTGTTGAACTGCCAATTTATATTGTATCAATGTAAAAAATGGATTAAACCATAAATATAAACTAAAACGTTTACTTTAAATGAAAAAAATTTTTTTCATTTTTTTTCAGTGTGTTAAGTATTAAAGAACTTTTAACATCACTGTAAAATATTTGAACTACATTCAAAAATGTATTCCCGAATCCAAAAAGCGTTATAGTTTTAAAAAGAATTCATGTTCAATTGTATCGAATGCTTTATAAAAGTCCAGAAAAAAATAACTGCTCTTTCATCAACATTCTCAGCATAATCCAAAAGATCTAAGTCTAATATTATTAGTTATGTGTTGACCTTTTAAAAACCCTGATTGGTATTCACTAATAATTTTATTTAAACCTTCTCAAATATTAAAGTAATTAATTTATTATCAATTGTTAGAAGAGAGATTGGTATCCTATTTTCTAAGTATGGATCTTTCTCCGGTTTAACAATTAACAACATAATACCTTTATAGTAGTAGTCATATCACCACATTCATTATTACATTCGTTAATACATTCATTATAAAGGAGTTTTAATCAGTTCCCAAAAATGTAAGTAAAATTCTATAGTCAACCCATATACCTGATGCTTTCCCGTTTTTCATTCTAATCAGGGCATCTTTGATTGCCAAGATGAAAGTTTGGTTATCAGATTACGTTGCAGTTACATAGCAGTCACGTATTTTGGCTAGCTGGGATGCGTAAACAACACCTTAAGTACTCATGAAATACACGTTGCTGACGTGAATTTCACGAAATATATTTGAACATCTTGTCTTTCCATAATATGGAAAGAAAATTGTTAGGTGTTTAAGAGGATATCCTGATAGTGTAAAACACCGTGTTTCACGCCATCAGAATATCTTTGTCCTCTTTTATTGTATTTATTTTGCTGTAGCTGGGGGGGGTATTTTATTTATCCCATTCCCCACCACATCTCCACTCCTGCTGACCAGAGCCACTCTCATGGTACTGGCTGACAGGTGCTTGTTTCACAAGAGTTTAAACCCCTCCACAGATGGCTTGCGATTGTTATGGCGTGCGATAAATGTAGGTCCGTAACAGAATGCAAGTCGGTCTCCCTCTCTTCATCTCAATTCTGTTGCCCCAGCTGCTTCATGCTAAAGCAAAGTTATCCCTGATCCTTCTCAGCATGCCCTCCCCCTCTTTCATTCCCTCCCCCATCTGATCTGTCTCTATACCCTCCTCTGCTCCCCCATTCTTCAAATCCTCTTCTGCCCACCATCCCTTTGCCGCCACACGACTACTCTTTCGTTTGCGTTGTCGCTCCATTGCTTATGTTTGTTGTGTATCACTGAGCAGTATCATTTGTTTTAGCTCGGTAATTCTTTGAAGAGAACATCAGACGTCAGACGCCGAACGTTTCTATGCCGAACGTTGACACAAAGGAAGGATTACCGCTTAATCTAACAAAATTGTTTATGTTGTGTAAACGGTGGAAAGGACTGTTTTGTTTGACACCAAGGCAAGTGGATTTATTTTTTTAACATATATGAATTTTGTCTTTAAAAACGTAAATTATTATAACACATTTTTTTGGTGAATGGCTGTGGCTGTGCATCTTAGCTAGTATCCAACGGTGTGCTGGCTTAATCAAAACTGTTTATCTATATTCTAGAATCAGCTTAGAGTACATTAATGGTGCGCCAACTAGTTTACTCTTTACAGTGTTGATGCTTTGAAATGGCTGCCCTGGTTCATTACAAACTATTAAGCTACGGTGTGTTAGCAGAAGCTATTTTGAATATAAAACGGTTAAGGTGATGCTGTGGCGAGTGCAGCGCCTCAGCTTGTTTGGCTGTGTTATGATTTGTGCTGATGAATTGTGTTTGCGACTGCACTGTGCAGAAAAGGCTATGATAATAGTCTTTCTTGTTTTTTAAACACAGAAAGCAATAGGTTTGCTTGTGATACGTGCTTTAAATCAATGGACAAGTCTGGACAAACTATTTTTAATGACTGTAAGTAGTTATACTTAAAAGCAAGAGCTTTCTTTGACAGACAGATTAAAACTGATAATTTTCTCTATGACAGCTCTAAAATTTCACTTATGTTTGTGTACATTAAGTGGTGCGTCAAGTTATGTCAACAAGGGGAACAGTTGTTGTCTTCAATAAACAGTATTATTTGGGGTTTATATATTGATTGTGAACATCATAAGTTTGTTTACATTAATTGTGAATGATGTAGTTTACAGGTCCCAATACAAACATGTAATTCAGTGTACACGGAATGTATTCGTGATCAGACTACTAACTCCCAGATGTACAAGTCCTAACAAACTGTTAACCCTTACAGTTTTTGTGTGTTTAAATAAGTTATAAGGAAGCAGGCATTTCTTGAACAGATGTTTGTGTGTGTGTGATGGTTATCAGAGACTTACATAACAGTTTACCTTTGCCATCAATTGGTTGAGTTTTGTATATGTAAGATGAATTAAGTGGAAGATGATATTGCAGATAAAAACGATAATGTTCACATTCAATATTTTGACATGATGTTATCAAGCAGAGAAGAGTAGCAACTAGGGCTGAATATCAGTTACGTCCAGCTCATAAAGGACAGATGGCTGTGTTCTCCACTTTCAATTACTGGTACACACATGCATTATAAACACACAATCACACATACACACATATATCCAATTTCTCTGTGCAGTGTGTATAGTCAAGTGCTACACAGAGACTCTATAACAGATGAAACAGTGCAGCGTGAGCAGGCTACACTCAGAAATAGTACTGGCAAAGAGAGAGGGACGTTTGCTGTGGCTTAGATAGTATTAGTTATGACCAGATGCTCTCCAAACAAAACAAAAAAACTCGAAAAAACACATTGAACCATTGCAATTGCAATGTGTATGTGTGTCTGCATTGTAGGGGTCTTTGCCACTTGTCTGCATTGGTAACTCATATTTCCCTGTGTTAATTGTCTTCAGACCTGCTTGGCATTTGTGTTGTTGTCAGATGATACAGATTACTGAGATCATAATTTTTTTTAAATTCTCTTAGCCTAAAACATACAGGTTACACAATGGGATCAGGTGTGTGGAGCAAAGTTTTTTGAGTTAAAGGTGAATGACAAAAAAAGTGGTTTAGTCCAGTTAATGACTTGCAATGACAATGTTTTGATCAGATCCTAAGATACACAGCGCATACAATTTAATCATCTTTTGCTTAAATAGGTGTTGCTGAACTTCCACGATCACGAGTGGTTTAACGTATAGGGTAAGTGTACCTATTAATCCCACCAAAATCTAAGTTTTTCATAGACATTGACATGATTTATAAGAAAAACGATTTGTTAAAATGCAAGATTTATCTCTCGTCTGAAAATGTATAAATTAGATGTACATTTTTAAATATAAATTTAAGTTTTTTTAGGAATAAAGTAAAAAGTCTGGCATTGGCATAATTGGAACCTTGGTACCATTTAAGCCCATATGTATAATTGAATCTTTAAGAAGTGTAAGTGAAACAGTGTGTTGCTCTTCATCTCCACTAGTTTGACTTTTTAAAGTCACACACATAACTGCTGATAATCACCAGCACTGATATACATATGTAGTTTTTATATAAATATGTAAATAACTGGTACTATATGTGAACCTGTCTGTGAAAACCATGCTAAAGCCAAAAATATTAATTTTAATATTTGATTTCACCTAACTCATTTCACTATGATTTCAATCTTTAAATGAGCTTACTCAGTAAATCTTAAAATATATCAATGTTATACTTTTCAGAAATGTTCTTTACATTATCTAGGATGTATTTCTGTAGAAAACCACAAAAATTACAAATAAAGATTTTAGCTGAGATTTTACAGACAGGGTCACGTATTCTGTTCCCATTTTCTCGCTGAAAATAAGTGATACACATTAGCAGTCATTCGTTATGACAGTATGACAAACATCTTTATTAAGAAAACTGAGTAATGAAGTATCTTTTAAAAGTAAAAATCTCTTGTAAAATATTAACATAACAATCTTAACAATATTACTGCAATTTACTGCAAAACTTGAAATTAAAATATGTTCAATTAAATTAGGCTTTCAGAAGTCATCTAAAAGTTCTTATGAATCTTAAATCAAAAACTTACACCTGAAAAATATGTACATTTGTACACAAAAGTAGGTATGCATGAAAAATAGTGCAAAAAAAAATCAACACAACAACTGGGTTTAACTATAGACTTTAAGTGACAAAATAAGAAACTTTACTTAATCAGCAATGGCAGGTTTTTTAAAGAATATTAGCATTTCTGTTCTATCTGCTAGTAATTGGTTCTGTCTTTATCTACAATGTTGGATGCAGTGCTAAACAGTCTTTCTCTCTTAATACTGGTACAGGGGGCAGAGAGAAACACTGATGCAGTAGCAGCAAAGGCAGGAAAGCGAATATGATTCACTGCCCAGTAACCGAATGGGCTTTCAGATCGAGGTATGATTGGCTCTGTCAAATATGTTTGTATTTGAATTAGAGCATTAGTTTGTAGTTATTCCTCGTGCAGAATCTTCTTGCTCCTGGAGAACCTCATCAAACATCACTGTGAAGGTGATTGACCCACTCGCTTCCACATGAGAAACCTTTGCTGGACCTGCTGCAGTAGGTAAGGCGGTAGTTGCTGTCCTCAGTGTATCTTTCATCTTTTCAGCCTCATTTGTCAGTGCATTTATTGCATGCATGACGGTATCTGCACTGGTATAGTATCTAAAGCAGACTAAGTAAATAGTTTTATACAAACATTACACAGTAAATTTATTTTAACGTTGGCAGCAGTTGCTGGTTGTAATAAGAACAGGAACAAACATCATTTATCATAATTTTTTCAAATAAATAAAGAGAATAAATCAATTTTTAAATTAAAATCAAATCAATCAATAAAATGAATAAAAATAAATTAGTGTATTTCTCAAGGTTGTAATTAAAAATATTTTATTTATTTTGCTCTATAATGTAAATACAACTGCTAGTGAATTTTGGTCTTAATTCAATACATAACCCTCTGGTTTAACTTTATTTTAACTTTATAGAACGTACGTGTAGGTCGAATATGAACACATTTTGACCATACCATTAAAAATAATGCAGCAATAACAGATAATGATTTAAACAAAAATGATCTGCAAAACTTACCTGTAAAATAAAATCTATAAATCAAAATCTAAAATATCAATAAATATATCAATAATAATATATCAATAAAACGAATTTGTGTATTTCTTAAGATTAGAATTAAAAATATTTTATTTATTGTGTTGCTAGAGTGAACTTTTTGAACCAAACCATTTTAGTTTAAATTGGTTCATTTATTTCATTCTTAATATTTCATTTCATTCTTCTGAGGTAGATGACGTTTCAAAACCAAAATTGCTGGAATAACATCTGCTGTGGAAGAATGGGATGAGCTTATGGCTCTGTTAAGTTCTTCGAATGGTGACTGCACAATCACTTTCTTCTCCAGCAATCCCCATAGATTTGCTGTCAGTGTTGCAAGCAGCTTATGGTTGGCAGCAAATGCACTTATGCGCTTCTGTTCTAGGGTGCTCTGAATCATGTAAAATGTACTGTTCCATCGGGTTTTGACATCTTGCTGTAGACGTTTCAAAGGCATTTGAAGTTGCACTGAATATCCTCATCTCCGATGATGGAGAATGTTTAAAGTGCCCCATGGTCTCATTGCACTTGCAATTGCATCGTTCATGTCTGTTGTGACAGAAGCCCCTACAAGCCGCTACTTTAACTACAAGTTGCAATGAATGTGCAACACAGCCCAAACTAGGGAAAAATCATTTATCACTTTCTTCATGTTACTGGCATTGTCCCTCAAAATGACATGTACTTTGGGAAGAGGGATTTTCCACCCATCCAGCATTTCTTTGATGGAAGCTGAAATCACGCTGCTGGTGTGTGACCCTTGTAACTCCTTAACATGTAGCACAGCACTCTGCAAAGCATAACCAGTTTTCACCCAATGCGCGGCTAAACTCAAAGGGATACAGGGCACATATCGCAGCTCCAAATATCCAAATATAAAGCTCAAGGACTGCAAATCTTTTAACTGGTTCGCAATGTGCGAGGAAACTCTAGAGTACAGCTCAGGCAAAGCTTTTTCAGAAATATATTTTCACAACGGTAAACTGAATTGTGGCTCCAGATGTTTTCCAGAAGCCAGGCTGATAATCTAAAACAATAAATTCCACTGCTTTTTCATTTATTTCTGTAGCTTTTTTGCTCTCTTTAGGAAGTTTTTCTTGCCTTTGAAATGCTTCCAACTGTTACCGTGCAGACGAGGCAGACACGAGAAGTTCAGATCAAGTAGTTTACTTTACTTCTTCAGGTAAATATCCTCACTTAAGAGGGGAACGATACAGGCTTTAAACATCCATGGAACAGGTTCAGAGAAACAGGAACAAATAACATGGCAGAACAGAACACGGTCAAACTAACAACAACACCAGACCAAGAACTAAAGCAAACACACACATTAAATAATGTCCATAATCAAAGGAAAACAGGTGAAGCGGGTCGGGGCTGAGTGCTGATGATTGACGGCAGGTGTGCGGGGTGCAATGGAATGTGGGAAATGAAGTTCTTAATAGTCCGGGGATGAAGAGCGGGTGACGTGATGTAGAGAACCCGATGCTGAAGGCATCGACTCCGTAACACCAGCAAGGTCTGGTGCTTTGATTCATCCTTTTTGCGTTTGGCTTGTGCAAACGCTTCATATTCCTTTGCTTCCAAAGATGTTTGATTTAATTTGTTGTATTGTAATGGAAAACACTATTCCCACCTCTTGAAACGCTGGTTTTGCAAATATTACAATTTGCTGTGCTGCTTTCTGTTGTTTAGTGAAATATTTCCAAATCTGCAACATCTTTAACACACTGAGGTAAATCACAGTATATGCATAATAGTAGTTCCTGAAAGGTTTGTCCTCTAAACTTGCCTGTCAGAAGATTGCGGAAAATGTATCTAAAAGTATTTAATTATTATTTTCAAGTATAGGTAATTTTTTCCCCAAATAATCAGTTGTTTTCCAGTAATTTACCTAAACATTGTTTGATAAAGATTGGCGCTGTTTGTTTAACAACCATGGGTAATATGGTATCAGTTACGATGAATGATGCAGGCAGGAACAGGCAAAGAGGCAGCGGATCCAAATGCAGTTCTTTAATAAACATGAACACAACAAACCAGAACACAGGAACCAGAGAAGGGAACCAGAACAGGAAGCACCAAACATCAAACATACAACAAGGACCAACAAACATGGAGTAAAACACAAGGGGTATAAATACACAGGGTTGACAATCAGGGGTAGCAAGACACAGGGAAAGGCAATGTGGATAATGAGTCCAGGCAAGGAGTTATGGGAAATTGAGTTCAATTGAGTCCAGAAGGGGGAGCAGTGACAAGACAGGGACTGGGAAAACACAGACAGGACTGTGACAGTATCGGATTTGGATCGGTCGCACTGACTCCTGCATGTTCGATACTCGTTCCTTTCAAAAATGTCTGGATTGGAGCCAATTCCACTCCAGAGTATCAGATTGGCGCATCCCTAAGTAGAATGCACTGCAAGTTGTTTTGAATAAAAGCATCTGCCAGTATTATCAAGATTCCCCATTGTAACATATAAGGTGGGCTTAAATGGTTCCACAGTTGGTCTTAAATGGTAGAATGGAAAAAAGGACAATGTTTTTCTTTTAAAATGTATGATATGTTTACAAAGAGATGCATTGAGCTTAAATATACTGTGGACTTGGCATCAGTCATTTTTATTGTGCCCACATTAAGAAATGTTTTGTTTTTTAGCTTGTGTTGGCTATAGTTTTCATGTGTTTTGTGGCACTGTACCATTTAAGCCCATCTTTAAAAAAGTTAATTTATGAAAATAATCTGCTCTACAAAACATTTTGTTATGTATTTATTTGTAAATTAATATAAAATAAACCACAAAATATTTAGTGTGTGTAGCCACTACCATAACACTTAAAGTGTACACCAAGGGCTCAGTTCAATAGGGGACTTTATTGGGATAACATATAAACAAAGGTATGGGAGGAAAAAATCAGGTAAACACTAAAGGAGACAACAACGAGCTCAACTCCATCTCTGGGCTGCCGCTCAAGTCGCGCCGCACAAAAATGGCAACGAACCTTCTTTTAAGCACTCTCTTTATGGGCCACACCTGTAAGGAATCTACTCAGTGAAACAGAAAACGCACAGGTAAACACTTTTTATAGCCCTAAGGGGCAGACAATGTTAACACGTGCATTGATATGTAACAACCTCACATGCTTGATTCTTTGGCAATCTAAATTTTAGTAAGGCTAGTGGTTTGATCTGAAGATTAGCTATGTAAGCAGGCTTATAAAACAAATTTTTCAATTTGAAGGAAAATTATATAAAATGATAAATTACTATTTGTTTTTACACAAAAATCAATACATTAATCTCTTATGTAACATATCCCCATGAATGGAGATAACACATCATTGGCCGGTGCAATTGGTATGCAATTAATATGTCAGGGAAGTAACAAATCACTGGATTGGTTAAAATACACAGCAGCACAAAATACGATTTTCTTATTTTAATTTAAAAATTCTGTTTAATTAAAACAGACTGTTCGAATTTGCAGCCTGTTTCTACGTTGGTAGCCGGCTACTTAAACAACAGCACCTCTGAGCCATATACAGAGTCTCCTTAAATGGCAGTAAACCGACACCATCCAACAGGTTTTGTACACAGGCAGAGTGTGCTACAAAAACATTAACAAATGTTTCACATATAGAGGAGTTTTACATTCTAAAATACCTATTGTTCAATAAAAATAATGTTAAAACGGCTCATCTTAAATCATAAGTTGACACTGAACTTAAGCTGGCACATACAAAACGTGCACGTCCGGTGTGATGCACGTTTCCTAGATGCGACATGGGAGGGCGCGTTGTAAACATGCATGTCTGGTGTGTGGCACGACAGGGCATGGGAGGGAGAGTTGTAAACTTGCACAAAGGGATTTATGTGAAAAACTGTTTCTGACAGTTAGAAAGTTCATGTAAAAGAATTGCATTTTCTGAAGTGAGACTTTCAACTCCCTATACAAAATACATTGATAATGTATGCCTTAATGTTGTATGTAACATTTACACCGTATCCTAACCAGACGCAGCGCGATATGATCGCAGTAATAAGCAATTTGACTGTTTTCACTGAACGCGATTAAGTGAAGCGTGGCGCGATTGTCAATCACAAAACATGACCAATCAGAAGAGTTTTTTCTGTCCATGCACCCTCTCTCTCACAGCAGCTGAAGCGTGTGCACAAGCACATACAGATGCATCCTGTATTCTCATGACTTCCGTGATGCCGCACTGGACATTATGCTTTGAATTTAAATTTCTATTATCAGTCTCTTCTCATCTGTATTTTTTTATTAATATTCATGAGGTACAGAACTTTCATCGAATGAGATTGCAGAAATAAAAACCGTTTCTAAAATAGAAACCACTGCCGCGCATCGCGTATTGCCGCTGTGGCTGGTTAGGACAAAACTCTGATTAACATGGAAAAGATACCTTTTATCGCATGCCACAGCGCCGCGTTTGGTTAGGACACGGTGTTAGTGTTTTCACAGAAACTCAACAGATACGAAGTATCAACTAGGCGTAACATTTAAATGGTGCAACACTCACTTTTTAAGTTTGTGCCTTGACATCAATAACTTACACAACTCATATCTAGAGATGAAATAATCATGTTTAACAAACTGTGAATGCATGGGATATGTTTATTAAGAAGTCTGAGTATCCTGTATTGATGTGTACTGTATCGTGTATCTGGTAAAGCCCTTTGAGGTTTCTGTATGTGCTTCAATGAACTGACTACAGTAAATATACCTGTGCATTCCACTGTCCAAGGTGATCACACATATTCCAGCCAATCAGAATTCAATATTCAGACAGACCAGCTGCATTGAGACAGAAAATAATATTACATTATTCAAAGCAAAACAATACACATTGGTATTATCATAGAAATATATATATATATATAATAGCTAGACGCGACATTGGCCGCTTCTGTCCGTTGCTGCGATACGTCAACGCGTCCGCCATATTGCATTTAATATATTTGTAATATAGTATAAATATGAAATAGCAAGTGTACAGTAGTATAACTATATGAATAACTATTGACAACAGTCAAAAAGGTAAATCATAAATCAATCAATTGCAGAACAACAATAACAATAAAATAAATACTGTGAATAGTGCCATAATATAATATCATAATAGTAATAGATTGATAATAGTAATATGTATATTGCATATGTGTATAATAATAATAATGATACATTAGAACTAGTAGGTTGGCATACTCGATTTTGAGAGAAAAACTGCAGTATGAACGAATTATCTCAGTTACAGGCAATTAATTTTATAAAAAAGATCATTAGGCAGACAGGGTCCAGAGTAGTCTGATCTGCCAGATCTAAAAAAGTCCGGTCTCCCTGACGGAGACTCATGATTTTAGCTGCTGGATCCATTAGTGATTGGTCGTTGTGTAGTAATGTGCAGGAGTCAAGAGGCAGAGAGGATTCAAATGCAGCAAGCAAAGGTTTTAATTAGAAAATCCACGAGGAACAGGAAACCAGGAAAACACACTACACCGAACATTCAGGAACACAAGAACCAAAACAGGGAACCATAACACAATCACATTGAACATTCCACACCCGACAAAACAGAACTGACACACAAGCACACAATACAAAGGATAAAAGCAGGGATAACAAGACACAGGTGATGGCAGTAAGACAATGAATAACCAGGCGAAGGATTATGGGAAATTGAGTTCAATGATGTAAATGTCCAGAAGGGGGAGCAGGGACAAGACAGGGACCAGGGAGACACAGACAAGGATCATGACAGTTCCCTTTAAACTCCTTATTGTAACTAGGGGGTCTATATATAAATGCACAAATAACATGGGTAATTAAATCCACTTTAAACACTTTCACCTCAAAACTGACAAACTTATCAACTGATAGCAATCTGCATTTAAAACAATGACTGCCCTGACCCACAGTTCTAGGAGAGTTCAAAATTATAGTCTTTGGGTTCACGAAGTGAGTCACGATTGCATTCCCTGAGCCACGTTTCAGTCATAAAGGACAAGTCCCATAAAGAAATATAATCTGAGGAATTAAAAATGTTGTGTTACTGATGGATCTTAAGTTTAAGAGAGCCATCCTCACAGTAGTACATGTAGCCGACCCACAATCCACGATTGTGCATACTCCAAAGAACGAAGATTTTCGGGGTTAACCGAAATCTCTTCTTCATACACCTTCATGAAGCTCGGGAACAACTGCAACAAAATACGAGTATCTTATATCTTGATGTTATATCTTATTATGCTGAGACACACCATAGCAAAACAGTCACCGATAAGCCCGCTGGCCCAGCTGAGCCAGCGCTTGTCTTTGTTTTACCAGCACGCCTCCATGCTTCCCCCATCTAACTCAGAGACGCCATCTTGCCTTGCATATTGAAAATGTTTAATTTGAATGGTACAATGACTTAATAATAATACTTCACTTGATTAATTAAGTCATTTGTCGCTAGAGCTGCATGATTAATCATTAAAGGATCAAGATCGCGATTCAAACACCCATACGATCTCATTTGTAAATGTCAACGATTTTTTGTTGGCATTGGTGATTCCGGCGAAGCAGAGAAAACAGTAGCCTATAAAATTTGTTTTCCATTTTACTGCGCTACTTTTTCATTATTCTTTTTGTGTAAGGATTAATTCGGAGCGTTAAACGCCCAAAACTCGAGTGCAACAGACAAACACGTGTGTGTTCTGCATGTGTGTTTACAAAAACCTATGATAAATAATGCAGTGCCTTTGAAAAACGCATTCTGTGTGAACAGTCCTAATTGAGGTCTTATTATGACCCTGGTTAGAAATATTCAAATGATCAGAAGTACTGGGATAAAAGTTCGCATATAAACACTAATGTCTAATGTAAATTCTGCAGATCACATTCTGAACATAAATTGGCGCTTCAAATAACATCGATTACATTGTTTCGCCACTAGGTGGGGACAACGACTCTCAAAATGTATTTTTTATGCTGATTCATCCAGTAATTGATCAAGTGAAATATTTATTAGTGAGTAATAAAAAAATCATTAAAACGGATTTAAAAATCATTAAAATGAAACATTTTAAATATACTGCAACAATTAATATTTAGTAAATTTACCTATAATTGCTGTTCAGAATCGTTGGAGAATCGTGATCTCTATTTGAAACAAAAACTCGTGATTCTCAGTTTAGCCAGAATCGTGCAGCTCTATTTGTCGCAAAACAATGTAACCGATTAATGTGTAATCTTGAGGCGATTTGCTCTATTTTGATCCCTACAGAAGGCATCAGTGTTTATATAATGTTTATCCCAGCACTTCAGTGATCATTTGAATATTTCTAACTCAAAAATATATAGACACTGTTTTGTTGAAATGAAACTGTTTCATACCTTAATATGACCACTGCTTTATCTGCTTTCAGATGTTTAAAAGAAACAGGTGAATTGTTGACTTATTTATTAATGAGATTGTGTGGGTGTTTGAATCACGATTGTGATTTTTGAGCGATTAATTGTGCAGCTCTAGGGCAGACTATAGTTTCTTACAGTCCCCACTTTGATGATCATGGCCCAAAAGCAGCATCACACTAACTTCCGTTACACAGATTACACCTCTCTTTCTGGGCAGGTGCCCAGTCACGGTAAAGCCTTGCTATAGGTTTTCTCCCTTTGGCCACTGAAGAATTTTACCTGTATTGAGGCATCACTTGATACACACTGGTTATTGCTCCATCTAATTAGGCAAAAATGTCTCTTCTTAAAATTTGGCAATATGAAATACAAACATTTTTTTCAGTTTGGGCAAGGAGAACTCAAAAATATGAAACCAAATGGGATTATCTAAATGTACTAAACATTGTGACAGTACAAACATAGCCAAAAGTCAAGGGCAGCAAAAAACATCAATCAGTATGCAACTGATGTGTGTGCATGTATCGTTTGCTTCATGTGCATTCTGGTCTCTTTTATTAATGTGAACAACTTTTATCCGCATGTGTGCATTAAATAGACAATAATATATTTTCTGCATTCAAGCATGCATATATTTCTGTCTTTCTAGTGTTGTGCAGTGAGTCTGTGGGTATGTGTAATGATGGCAGGGAAGGGACAGGGATCATGACATAGCCCTCTTTCCAAGGAGCAGCTTCCAGTTCAGGTGGGAGGTGGAGCAGAGGCGGAACAGGGGGAGGGATGGAGTGCCAGGGCGGCGCAGGCATAGCTGGCAGAGCAGGGACCCAGGGCAGAACAGGGAGACAGGGTGGGACAGCAGAGCAGGGAGCCAAGGGACGGTTATCTTGATTGTGGCAGAGAACTCTGGGACGGCCATCTTGACCGTGGCAGGGAACTCTGGGACGGCCATCTTGACCGTGGCAGGGAACTCTGGGTAGGCCATCTTGACCGTGGCAGGGAACTCGGGGACTAGAGCGACCTCTGGCACCAGCTGGCGTGTCCTCTGGTGCAGACTATTGGACTTGATCGGTGTGCAATAGGCAGCCCAACAGCACCACAATCCCAAGACGATCACAGGCAGCTCCGGCGACACAGAAGGAACCACCGTACCCTGGACCACTGGGACGATCAGAGTCAGGACCACTGGATTCGGGACCACTTGACTCAGGACCACCGGACTCCAGCTTTTTGGCCTGCGGAGTCTGACACCTACTAGCCTGACACCTACTAGCCTAAAACCTACTAGCCTAAAACCTACTAGGCTGACCAGCTGCAGAGCATAATCCAACATATTAATGCAGCAATTTAATAATAAATCCAAAGAACACAGGAAACCAAATACACAAAAGATTAGAGAAACCAGGAACACAAGAGAACAGAGAAACCAGGAACACAGAAACACAACATTTATACAACGACTGACAAAAGACACAAGGAACACTAGGGTTATATATACACAGATAACAAGCAGGGGAAACAAGACACAGATGAAAGTAATGAAACAATGATGAACAGCAGAACAAGACAAAGACAGGGATCATGACAGTATGTCTTTTGCCCACTTGTTTTACATCTCAGTAATAGAACTGATATCCAGAGTTTCTGATCTCTTTGAGTTTCTATGATTTATTGTCCAATCCTCCTACATGACAAAAAATTAAAACTTGTTACATATAAAATTAACTGATCAAATAACATGGCATTATATAAACTAGATCGATGAATATTTTATTGGTCACCCCATTCCATATCAGCTACAAGGCCGTTTACCAGCTTCATTCGTGTCTTGTCGGACAGGTTCTTCATTTGTCCCTACTTTTTTAATATCTCAGAACCTCCTGGTGTTGAGTGCATAGCTGCATAAACTAGCTGCAAAGAAAAAAGATAATCTGCCATTTATTTCCAAATGGTACAATAACTGTTGGTTTTCTCAACACTGTTCTAAGGAAGGTGTGCACTGTTCTAATCCATCTCTCCTCAGGAACGCATCTTTAATCTTTCCCATCTTTCCTGTCTGCTGTAGCTGGCATTTTATCCTCTCCAATGAGGACAACATCTCACACCTTTGGAGCTTCTGCCATAGTATTTACACAGTGGCAGAATTATTAGATTCAAATTCATTAGACAGTTCTTTTGCCAACATGACCAAATTCCATTTAACTGCTGACTATATTTCCATCTCTTCATCAATTTGTCTCGACTCTAAACAGTTGGCAGAATGTTTGATGCAATGTTATTGGGTGACAGAGATGTGAGTCAGTTACCAACCAAAAAATGAGAGTGAATCTCAATGGCTGAGGTTCATCAAACTCGGTGGGATTGCTGTGTAAGGGGTCTTGAATTTAGCAACAGCCTCCACTTCAGTCAAAATGGTGGTGAGCTCTTCAAAATTCAATGAGGCTTTTCCCAAGACTTTAAACATGACTTTGTTAATCTCACAAGACGTTCCCAGAACCCGCCCCACCAGGCTGCTCATTTGGCTATGTACTTCTGAGTTATCACCCTTTCAAGATTCTGTGCATGAAATATAGCTACAGTTTGTCAATTTCTCATGCATAAGCTTTAGAATACTTAAAATGTAACTCGATACGGTTGTTTTTTCAGTGAAAACCAGGTGACTTGGATTTCTTTGAGCAGTACTATAGATAGCGAGTCTTCAAATCAGAGCATACTGCTCGGTGCTGCAGTCATCAAGTCTGATTTGAAGTGTAAACAAATTGCATATATAGCCTTTTTAAGGGGCAGTCCCTTGAAATGGTAACAAAGCATTTAGATGACGATAGAAAGAATGGACAGAGAGGAAGTAGTAGACTCCCCTGAGACTGCTTTGTTATCATAGAGATAAAGAAGTGTTCACACCTTGGGCCTGTTGTCCCTTCTTGAGTTTTGACCTTTGAATCATGAGCAAATGGTCACCAACTCAGTGGGACACGATGGGAAAACGTCCTAGAATCAACCCCATTTTGCTATGTTTTTTCAATGCAATGTATATTACTATAGTAGTTTGTGTAAAGATTGGGGAGAGAAAGAGAATCGTTGATTCATTTCTGAATTAAATGTATTTTTGTTATATTGTGATCTTTTGTATCATATGCATTCCAAAGAATGTTCAAATAATATAGAATAAGAAAGAGTGCAATACACAATACATTTTGGTTGACTCTTTAGGCGTGTTCTTACTGGGTGTGTTTGCTTTTACAGGTACAACTGTGAGCTGCAGGTTGTGGATTACAACTTCTGGTCTTTCCTGCAATGAAAACTGCATGGGGATCTATTAGAGATAGGAACATACAAGGGTATGTAAATGTTTGTTTATTTTAGAATTTTTAAAGTAATAATTAAGCATTTCTCAGGATGTTCTTTTCAGGAAAAAAAATCATCATTCAACAATATTATTTATCCATTATTACAAAAGCAATTGTCATTACATTTCACTTAAACCAGATAGGACTAGATGTTAAAATTCCTTAGCAGTTGGCCATAATGAGATATTGAGTAGAGAGAGAAGGATAAAAGGGGTTAAAAAACCCTGATGGAATGGCACCCTGTGCTGATGTGACAATTTCTAAACCTGCTACACTCTTAAGTTTCCATTTATCAGATGCTTTTATCCAAAGCGACTTACTGCAGCTCATTGCAGCCCCCGGGGAGCAATTGGGGGTAAGGGCACCTCAGTTGTTTCTCGAACCAGCAAACTTCTGGTCACAAATCCAACTCTCTAACCTTCCTACAATACTGCTACATCTGCGAGCATATAACGCACATTCAGATCTACTTTCTTCCTGTTGTCCAACAGTGTGTTACTGTTCTTGGAGCTGCATCATATATTATTTCTCTATTTATCATATATTTTTTCTATCACACAATTATGCTAAGCTTTCATAAATTTACAGTGCATATTACATTCTCCAGTCTCACTTTGTCAACGATAACAAAGTGATGACAACTGACATCTATTCTTATTGCAGATCTGCAAGCCATGCTATCCATCTATTCACCCTTTCCTCTCACCCTCTGTAGAATATTGTGAGGAGTGCTGGAGCCTATTTAGACATATTTATGGCTGAATGGCTGAAAACCCTAGTTAAATCACATTAGCCATTCTTTGGAACAAATAATTAAAAACAAAAAATTAGCTTTCCCTAAAAATCTGTAGTTATTTTCCAAAAATTAAATATATTAAATATATATAGTATATGAACATAGTTAGTTCATATACACTTCATTGCAATCCTGAACTTTTATTCCAAACCATAAAAAATATGTACGTGATTAGTTGTTGCTATGTTGCAATATAAATCTGTTCTTATCATTGAAAGCTCAAATGGTTATGGTATGAATGTATACATTATGCTTTTCTTTGTAAAAGTCTGTCCTTCTCTCTTTAAACATGTCAATTGATTTGTGGTTTTCTAGGTAACTGTTGTGGGACACACAAGCCACCCAACTCAGTAAAACAGCGATTACCCAAAATGCTCAGCGAAACAGTTTCACATGTTCCCAGAATTCTACGTCTAAACCTACCAAATTCTGCAACTGCATGGATAATGCAAGAGTAGTTTATACAGATTTGCAGGAGGAATGCAGACATCACCGCAGGCATGAATAACACATTTACAGGTGTGTTTGTGTATCTGCTTTTGGTTTTTACAGAAAAGTGATGCTGTGTGTGTTGTTAATGTGGATTTGTAAAAAAACTGGCAGTTCTAGTTCTTGCGTGTATGTGTATACAGGCTTTTATACATATACATGTATATTTTTACACACAGTGTCCTCACAAGGCTGGTAAAAGTCTGCTCTGCATTCAATAAACCTCAAAATAACTGATTGTTAAACATACTAAGTTATGCTTATTTAGGGATTAAATATGCAAAAGGAATTGAGGGTTAATTTTAGGGGTAGGGTGAGGGTTAAAGGAGCAGACACAGTAGCTGTGTCTTATTTCGAAAGCTGCGTTCTCGGGAGGTCACATTCGAGGGCTGCATATGTCTTTACTCAAGGTTTTATTTAAGAAAGCAGCCGCTACATTTCAAAGTAAGAAAGAAACTACAGTGATATCTTCAGCCTTAATGACGTATGCAGCCCTCAAATGCGACCTCCCGAGGATGCAGCCTTTGAAACGAGAGAGCTAATATCAAGCATAGCGTTCTGGTAGGTCACGGTTGTCAGCTTACATCAGCTGATCACATCAGATGCTGCTAATCAATGTAACACATACTAGATGGCGCCCTATTTAAATCAGCTTTCCAAGTGCCTCATTGGCTGCTCGATCACGCTGCACTGCGCTCTTTATCTATTGGGTCAGTTATTCCATCCTGTTGTGCATCTTGAACCTTTTTTTCTTCCTGAAGTATTGAATCTCCTTTAGATTGTATATTAAGTGTAGTGGAGTTGCATTACGCCAACCATAAATTATGCTATATTGTTTAATAATTATATTGTTTAAATATTTGACAGTAGTGGTCCTGACAAAAATATAGGTTTTACAGAATAAAACTTGTGACTGGAAAGTCCCCACAATATATAGAAACCAAACATTACTGTTTGAATGATATAAATACTGTGGAATTCTAGTCATCGCTAGTAGAGTAAAACAAGGCACAAGTAGTGCAATATAGTGTAAACCTGCTTTGAAACAACTGTTAAAGAAACTAAATAAAACCAAAATTTGCTCCAATTAGATAGATAGATAGATAGATAGATAGATATTTTTATGGGGTGTCCTATTTTTTCACATTACTGTATGTATATATATATATATATATATGTATATATGTATATATGTATATATGTATATATGTATATATGTATATGAATGCTAAAAAGGAATGCTATTGTTTTGCAAACAGGGTTACCACCTGCGACTGCTTATGAGGTTTCATTTGAGTAAAGATGCAGCCTTTAAAGATATTTGAAGTAAACAGCAGGACTGCTTGAAAAATGTGTGTACTTGTTTGTATCTTGAGTGTATTTTCATACAAATATAAATGTCTTTTTCCCTTGTGCCACTTGCTTCTATATTTTACCCAGAATTCCTAGGACATAGTATTTTCCCTTTTCCCTTATTGTGCACAGAAGACTCCAGTCACCCGGGTGTGCATGATGTAGTGAGAGAAAATGCCCCTATCTATGTGCTGAAAAACATGGATGGCTCCCCTTTGGCCAATTTGAATAACACCCCTGGGCTACCTGTAGATGAAGACCAGCTTGGGCCGCTGCCAGATAACTGGGAGATGGCCTATACTGAAAATGGAGAAATATACTTCATTGAGTAAGAAGCATGTTGCATCCCACATTATGCTTATAGTTAGGAAGCTCGGAACAGGAATAGCTGACACATAAGACCTATAGTATATAATTTACCCTACTGATTAAAGGCTTTATGCAAATATCTTTTTTTAGAAATGCATGGTGCCGGTACTATTTTAAAGTGAAAGTATGAGAGGATAATATTGTAATACTTTGATTAAAATAAAATGTACATTTATACATTTGGTAGACCCTTATATCCAAAGCGAGTTCACTTCAGCGATCAGTTCATTCAGTCCATGAATTTTATCAGTATGTACAGTATGTTCCCTGGGGATCAAACCATGGCTTTGCTAACACAATGTTCTACAGAAACAACTGAATTCAGTGATAGTATGTATAGTTTCATAGTGTCAAATCCATGTCTGCTGTCTTGTGGCCAGTAAAGTTTTGCTGTGGAACTGCTTAAAACTTTGTGTGATCAGAAAGCCACACATAGTTCTTGGTGATCGTTTTGTTTAAAAATGTATCCAAGCTAACATCAGACTATCTTTTCTTGTCTTCTGATAAATGAAGTCATAGAAGTTTGAAATGGCATTAGAGTTTGGGGTTTACTAGCTTTAATGTTACAGCCACAACACAAAGACCACATCATGGATGGACCCGCGGTGTCAGAATAAACATTCAAAGCCACTGGAGGACTGTGAAGATGATGGTAAGACCTGTTATCCAGTCAACGTTAAGGCATGTTCTTTAATTTGTGTAATAATTGTTGCATTAATTCTGTTTTGTGCTCACTTTTAAATGGATGTCATAATGAATCTGGATTTTCTTATTCGCCATTAAGCCCACTATTATTGCCAAACCTTTATTAATGCTGTTTTGGCCAAATGCAAAACAATGACAAGAAGATTACTAAAATACTAGCAACACATTAAAGCTACTGTGCTTGTTTTGTTCTGTCTACTTATCAAGGGTTTATAAGCCAGAAGAGGGTGATTTTCTTCATTAATCATTAGTTATCAGTGCTAATCAGTACTGAATCCAAAAAAACACTTGAACAGAGACACATCTCACATCTCAGTCACTGCAAGAAGTAAGGCCACAGTGTCACAGGTGTAGATTTTAAAAAGCAATCCATAAACAACAAACATGTAAAGGTTTATTTTTAAGTAACACATTATGACAATGATGCATGTATCATACATCCATTAAAAATATAGTAATATTAACAATGTCAAGCACAACTTTATCTAGTTTATTAGATTACAATATAAAGGACTATACTGCACATATGCATGTAAGCTATAATTTACTAAAATGGGTATTTTCCAAATAAGAGTGATTGTGTCAGTGTTATATGTCACATATTGTCATATATACATATAAATAGAAAAGTCCATTGTGATTAAAAAATGGCATCTAGTGGTGAGGCTGTGAGGTCAGTAGACCTAAACTGATAACAATGGTTGCATCACAGTTTGCGTATTACCCATACTGTATGTTTTGTGTGGTAATAGGTTACATTTATTATTTACATTTACATTTATTTATTCAGCAGACACTTCTAAAAGCAACTTATAAATGAGAAAGCTTTTTGCCAGCAAGCTAACATTTTGCCAGCAAGCTAACAATAATTGTAATATACAAAACTATGTTTACATGTAGGACTAGTGTTGAAGCTATGATGAGCAGAGTTTTTTATTATAAATGGACAAAGGAGACAGTGCAAAAGAAAGTAAACAGTTAGAGGTTAGTCTGGTAAATATGAAATAGGTGTGTTTTCAGTTGTTTCTTGAAGGTCGGGATTGATTCAGCAGCTCAGGTGGAGGCTAGTACTTGAAGTTCATTCCACTAAATCGAAACAGAATGGGTGAATGTTGAGTGACTTGGTGCCTTGTTGTGAAGGGACAACCAAGCGTAGCTCATTTGCTGTGCGTAGATGGCAGGAGGGGACGTAAATTTGTTTGAATGATTTTAGGTAAGAGGGTAAATTTTTCGCTGCTTGTCCTGTAAACCAGCATCAAAGATTAAAATTTGATGGCATTGCAGTAGTCCGGTCTTGATATGACTAGGGGTGGGAGAAAAAAATCGATGCATCGGGATTCTTTCTCTAACAATTCAGAATCGATTCTATGTCAGAACTTGTTCATCCTGAATATAACTTTGTTAAAATAAAAGCAATAAAATTAAACTTCAAGATGGGAATACTGTCAAAGAGATTCTAACTATAAACAAAAAGCATAAAAACTCGAATCGTTTTGGAATCGGATCGTGAGTCCCAGAATCGGAATCGGATCGGATCGCGTAGTACCTAAAGATTCCCACCCCTAGATATGACAAAAGGTTGGACTAGGCTCTGAAGGAAAGGTCTGATTTTCCTGATGTTGTACAAGACATACAGTACCTGCATGTGCAAATGCAATGCCCTCTGGCCTTCCAGCAAATATGACTAAGCTCCTGCAAATGATCCAGAATGCAGCAACATGTCTGGTCTTCAATTAGCCTAAGAGCCTGAGTGGTGTTATAAGCTTGATTCAACACAAAGAAAATTCTGTCACTTAATCATTGACAAACACCAGATGCACAAGATTTTCACATTCACACCTTGTCTATATTTCTTTTTTGCTTTACTTCTCTTGGAGAAGAGGGTGTCCACACAGAAGAACCAGACAATGATCTTGGTATGTTTTTTAACCCACTTGTTCTAGTTTTGATTGGTGAAGATAAGTCTGTAGTTGTAGATACAATTTGTATACTCAATGTCATGTATTATTGCTCATGGATGTTTGCTTTATTTTTTATAAATGTATTATCATTCAGTTGAACAGTTTGCAGTATGTTTTAACAAAATTACATTACACTACATTAAAAATAATAAACTGCAGATAACAAATAAATTAAAAATACAAATTGAGGTCATACTGATGGAAGCCCCCTTTCTAGAGGTACAAAATGTATAAAATAGAATAGAGAATAACTGTGTTAACAATAATTGTGCTAGTCATTGTTGGCTATAATTGTCATGTGTGAACATGAATAGATATACAACATCTGTATCCATGATGTTAAGTCATTAAGTTAAATTTTTGGGAACCCTTAGGTATTTCATAACATTAATTTTTAAATCACATTGTATGTACTGTAGCATATTTATTTGCTCATTATTATTTTATAGTGGTGCCCAGATACATGACTGAAAAAGAATGTTGAATTTATGTTTTCTCTCTCATTGGTCTCCTGTCCCTATCTGTGTCAGAACTGCCCCCTGGCTGGGAGAAGATAGATGACCCAGTGTATGGAGTATACTATGTTGAGTAAGTATCAGAATCATTAATTACTATAGATCTGATAGATGATAGATTTTATTTGAGTAAGTTAGATTCATATTCAGATTTATAGCAAAATGACTGATTACATTGAATATTAATATTGCAGAATGCAGTATTTCAAACCAGAATTTTTCATCTCCAGTCTTAGGGCCCCCCTTCCTTATTTCAGATATACCCCTACATTTACAACACTATTTGCTATTTAACACCTGATTTAACTCATCAGTTTGCTAACGTGTTAGTTTTGGGAGACATCCTACACATTATTGGTGGGGGGGACTGGTATTGAAAAACCCTTTTTTGAATTTAAATCTATTACTGACTCCCTTTGTCTGTCAGTCATATTAATCGTAAGACTCAGTATGAAAGTCCACTACTGGATGCCCGGTGTAAGAAACAGCTTGACACCCAGCAGTCACCTGAAGGTGGGCGCTACATCAAAGGTTTGTACAATTTTAATTTTTGTAACACTTTTGAAAATATGCTTGTACTTACTGTGATGTTTAAACAGCCTTTAATAGCCTTTTATATTACCAGAAAACTATTTAGTGTACATGTATGTCTTCTATTATTGTATATGTAACTATGTAATTGAGTAAAAAATTTGAGTTTTAGTTTTAGCTTCTGATAATTTCAGTTTTTAATAACAACATTGAAAAATGACTGGCCTAAAGCTAAAATGCATATTTACGCAGATAAGCAGCTTCATCTTTAGTTTTATCAGTCAGGCTATTTGGTATTTACTATTTGGTGAGGGGCCTATTTTAGTGTGCATATTGCACACTTCTTAAACAAGCTGACATTTCTGATTTTATTAGTTTTTTACAATCACTTTGGCACCTACAGTATTTCAGAACATTGATGTCATTTTGTTTAAATTACAGACAAAAAACTCAAAACAGTCATTACACCCAATGGTCAAAACCTTGCACTGATGTCAAAAGCCTGGCACTTGCAGAATCATCTGTTTGAACAGGCAACAGCCAATAACAAATCACCTTTACTACTTCCTAGACACCCTAACAACCCAAAGAGGGATATCTTTAAATCCGAATGTCATAAAGGCAATAGGCATAGTTTAAATCATTCATACTGGAGCCTTTAAAATATTATCTTTGGCAGCTGACAAGTCACTCCCTAGAGAGAGAGAGAGAGAGAGAGCTAAACAGAGTACCCTAGCAATCATTTAGCAAGGCCTACATCTCTGCATCAAAACATCATAGAGACATGGGGGTTGGCTCTTTTTTACTAATGGCTACATGCTAATAGCTAACTAAGTGCAAAAACTAGGGGTGTCCCCGAAGAATGTACGTAGTCAAATCAGAATTGTCAAGTTGGCGCGCGTGTTTGTGTGTTGGAGCCAAGAGTTGAAAAACTGTGCTTAGAACAGTTTTAGAACATTTTCAGTTGTGTATTACCGCTCTGGTGAATTTTGCGCCTTACTGACGATAAATCCAGTCTTGAGCTTCATTGTCATTTTTTGGCATCTGCGCTTTCACACACATTCCATGGGTGTTTACATTACATGGGTCTTTAATCTTGATTTAAACTGAGAGAGTGTGTCTGCCTCCTGCACAGCACTAGGAAGACTATTCCCAAGTTTAGGTGCTAAATAGGAGAATGATCTATCACCAGCACTTGACTTCTAGGTATAAATTCTAGGTATTACCAACAGGCCAAAGTCCTAAGAACGTAATGGATGTGAGGGACTGTAATGTATTAGGAGCTCACTCGGGAGCTAAACCATGTAAGGCCTTATAAGTAGTCAGTAAGATCTCAAAGTTAATATGTTGCATGAAGGGTAACCAGTGCAGTGTTGACATTACCGGGCTAATATGTTAAAACTTTTTTAGTTTTTTAGTTCTCTAGCCGCTGCATTTTGAACTAGTAGGAGCTTTTGTAATAGACTAGCTGGACAGCCACCTAATATTCTCTATTACCTTTTAAACATCCATCTGCATACTATAGAGAAGGAATACAGGATCCAGATCACGCCCGCCTCACTTTGAAGATGTGTTTACCACTTCAGTAGCCCCAGAACAGGCTATGGTGCTAGAGCAAGAACTGGAAACTCTTCTCAGGAAAGAGGCCATAGAACATGTACTCTTATTATGCACAATAACATGGGGCAGTTGAGTGGTTAAGAAATAATAAAGAAACAACATGGTTGTCTTTGGAGCAAAGTTCATGCAATGGGGTGTCACTTCCGGCACTGTTATTTTATTCTAAACAAACTTGGAATAAGCAGAAAATTTGTAATATCTGGACGAGGTGCACCCATAGGGTTTTGTGCAGGATAAGAAAAAAGATAAACGCCCCCAATCTATTTCCAGAGCAATGAAGATTACAGAAATATTAGATTTTTTACCAGGGAAATTACATTTAGGATTTAAAGAATGGGAAAGTAAAGACCAAATTCTTATAGATATGTTTGAAGGGGAGTCTCTGAAGTCATATACACAGTTACAAGACAAATACAGGTTAGCCTCAAAAGACTTTAGACTCTAAATTCCTACAATTAAGAAGTTATTTAATGTCTCATAAAGAATGGCTACTTCTCAAAAGGCAACCTACTGACTTAAAAGCTTTATTTATCAATGCAAGCAAAAAGTTCAAATGTGATAAAATAGTGTCACAGTTGTATAAGTGTCTGCCGCCATTTATGTCGGGGAGTACTCTTGAAGTAAAGGATAAGTTTAAATTATTAACAAGGGAATTATTTAGGATAACATTTGGAAACAAGTATGCGAAGATGGACATAACCAGAGGTCTATTATGGAAAGAATTTAATTGGAAAATAAACATTATAAATAACATTATTTTTCAAAACTCTTTTTATTTTTCGAAATTTGATAAGACTAAAACAAATTTATGTTGGAGGGGTTGTGGACAAATTGGGGATTACACACATATTTTTGGAGATGGCCCTAAATTGAAATTATATTGGGAGGGAATCCAGGAGGAACTCTCTAATATTTAGCAAACTTTTATAATATGGGGTCTGCTGATCTTTATTTTCGGAGTGCTCTTCCCAAATATTTTTAATGAGGAAAAAAGTATCTTCTAAGAGTACTTGTATTAGTGGCGAAGAAGATGATAACTATATCCTGGTATAAACCGCTGCTGCCCACTGTTAGTAAATGGAAGAACAAAATTTTAGAGGTGTATACAATGGAAAAAATTACAGCTAGGCTTAATTTAAATACTACTCTAATAAAAAAAGGTGGTTCCCTTTGATTAATGACTTGGACTTAACATTGTAAGGCAGTATATGTGATAATTATGGGTGTATATAGATATAGAGGGGTATTAATATTATTATTATTATTATTATTATTATTATTACTCTCACCCTTCCCTCGGTGGGGGGTATTGATTTAAGATGTATAGGACAAAGGTTTGCAGAATCGTTCTGTTCTGCTTTATTTTATATATATAAATAATATATATATTATTTTATTATTTTATATCAATATCTGGTAATGAATGTGGAAAGCTTTGAATGTAACATTTACATGGAGATACTATAATACTATTATATATATTGTAAATCTTATAACATAAATAAACATTTTGGTAAAAAAAATAATAAATAAGACTTCAAATCATTAAAATATCAATTATAGGAAACGCAACCTTAAAAAATTAATTATTTATTGTTTGATTTATTATAGGAGCGTTAACAAAAAGTTATCAGCTGACATTCACAGCCAGTGAGCATTAAGCTGTGTCGTCAGCAAGTCATTTCCCATCATTTTTTGATCAGCGCAGTCGGGGAGGGGTGACTGCGCCCGACTGCAGATTCCGACACAGCTGAGATTTCACACACTCTCAGCTGAGAGGTATAGCTGAGATTTTTTTTGCATATGTCAGTATGACATCAGAGCAAGTCGGACCAAACTCGGACACATTTCTAACCAGCATGCATCTCGCGGTGATCACCAGTGATCGGTTCTGCGCAGAATTTGCTTTTCTCAAGCAAGCCTATTGTTTGTACAGTTTGTTGTTGAAAAAATTACTGTTCCTCGTTACGGAAGAGCTTGGCCATTAAATCCCAGGACAATGTGTTCACGGCAGTTTCATGGGATCAAGGCTCTGTTTGAATGGGTTTTGGAAAATATTCTTTCTGGCGGTAGATGGGATGCTGAGGATCACTTTACATTTTCTTATCCCAAACACTGTTCTGTGTCGGTCACAGATCATGGAAAGTGAAATCTAAATCTGTCACACGTGGTTGGATTTATTCATGCACGTTAAAAATATTTATTAAAAGATTATTTTTTCGCATTTTTATTTACAGTATTATCATAAAAGGCTATATATTAACTTATTGGGAGAAAACGTCTCAGGTTACGTATGTAACCCTTGTTCCCTGAGAGGGAACGAGATGCTGCGTCAGCGAATGACGCTATGGGAACGCCTTTGCGTGACCGCGTCTGAAGCACGTGTGCAAGATTGCCGAATGGCTAGACTGAACGTCAAGGGCGGGTGACGTCAGGACCAGGAAGCTATAAAAGAGTGTGGAATGCACACACATTCAGCGTAACCTGAGACGTTCCCTTTCAAGGGAACTCAACGCTGCGTCAGCGAATGACGTTATGGGAACGCAATCCCAACGTCGCCGTACGAGCAAGTCCCTGGAAGTGTGAATCCGTAGAGCACAATAAGAGGAACAGGTTAAGCGTAGACCCTGGCTCGCAAGCCAGAACGCCATAAGGGAGTGAGACGGCGAGATTTCCTGGCCGTTTACAACTACTCCGAGAAGGCCCCTAAGGGCAAGATATGCAGGACCTCAGTCCTGATACAAGTACACCCAATAAATACACGGCGAGATACACTGGCCGGTAACCAAATAAGCCGAAACGCATGGGCTCACCCAATGCGATGGAAGGCACCAGGGCCCCTCCGGGCCCCCGGTGAAGATCCACAGGAGCGGAAACCTAAGTGCAGGTAGCTGGCGCTCAAGCCAGGACCACAAAGATGGAAACACACGGCGAGACTCAGCTGGCCGGTGTCCAAGTACAAGTCGACCCCTCAGGGCCGAGGTGCATGGGAACCCCTGGCACGGGGTCCTGGCCCTCGAGCCAGGCCCCCAAAGTGGACGAGAGACAAGACCCTACTTGCCGCAAGTCAAATGAATAGAATACACAGCGAGATGTGCAGGACAGTGCCTTGCTCCTGAGACAGAAGGTCTTTCCTGAGCGGCAGCCTCAACGGGGTGCCGTCGAGGAGTGCTATCAGGTCCGAGAACCAAACTCGGGCCGGCCAGCAGGGTGCCACCAGTAACAGGCGAATCCTGTGCTGGCGCACCTGTTCCAGGACTCCCGGGAGCAGAGCGATCGGGAGAAAAGCGTACAAGCGTAGCCTCGGCCACGGATGTACGAGAGCATACTAGGGAGAACCATAAAGGACAGTGCGTCGTCTCCTGAGACGCAAACAGGTCCACTTGTGCTGGGAGAAAGGTATCCCAGATTAGATTCACCGCCGGGTGAAGTCTCCATTCCCCTGGCCTCGGCCCCTGCCTCGACAGGGCGTCCGCTCCCACATTCAACCGTCCCGGGATGTACGCTGCCCTGAGTGAGAGCAGCTTCCCTTGGGACCACAACAGGATCTGGTGTGCCTATTTGTAAAGAGGGCGCGACCACAGACCACCTTGATGGTTGATGTACGCAACCGCCGATGTGTTGTCCGTCAGGACCAACACGTGGTTGTTGGTGAGGAAGGAACTGCCTCAATGCAAGCCATACTGCCATCAACTCTAGGCAATTTATGTGCCACTCGAGCTGGCGGCCCCTCCATAGACCTCTGGAGCAGCGGTCTTCCATTACCGCGCCCCAGGCTGACAGGGATCGTCTGTCATAAAGCGTTAGCGAAGACATATTGACCCCAATGTCGGGCCCTGGGAGAGAAACCCAGGTTTGCCCCACACGCTAGTACCCTCAGACACCTGTGGGTGACCTGAATGATGCGGGAAGGGTTCCCCTTGGGGAAAACCCTTTGGATTTGAGCCACCATTGGAGAGGTCTCATGTAGCAGGCCCAGAGGTATGGCGCTGGCTGCGCTGCCATGAGACCGGTATGTGCTGCCAGTGCAGGACTGTGACTTCGTTGATGCAATTTGAGCCCCTTGACGGCTGCCTGAATGGTTTGAATGCGCACTTGCTGTAAAGGCGGGCAGACATGACCCTCGAGTCCCATTCTACGCCTAGGAAAGTTATTCTCTGAACTGGAGAAAGTGAACTCTTCTTGGCGTTCAGCCGTAACCCCAACTCCTTCATGTGAGCGAGAACAACATCTCGATGTTGGACCGCTAAGGCTTCTGACTCTGATATTGCTGGGGTACACTTGAGAAGGGGCGCCACGCGCCTCGTATGGTACCCTGACGCCAGTGTGTCCCGAAGCAGGGCGCGGGAACAACCCCGAGCATCCAGAGAAGGGTACGGGACAGGACCGGGCGGCATATGATGAGGCGTTATCCGGTCCGCTCCCAGGGGGCTTTGCGGGGACAGTCTGACGCCGCGGCAGTCAGGTGCCCCGCTTCTTGGTCCCCGCCGTCTTAGCCTGAATAACGGCCCTCAGGTCCGTTTTCGGCTGGGAAGAAGCGGGGCGAGAAGTGCCTCCCAGAGCCCCACTGACGCTGCGGTGGAGCTCGGGAGGAAACACTCTCTTTCTGCCTACCTCGGTAAGCAGAGGTGGAGGGCTGAGGCTGCTCCCGCCCAGCAGCTTCAGCACCCCGATGACGGCGAGGGATAAACTGCGAGAAAGCCGCAGCCTGGCTCTTCGCTTCCCGGAACCTGTCGACGACGGAATTGACTGCATCGCCGAACAGGCCCCCGGGGGACAGCGGGGCATCAAGCAGCAAGGTCTTATCGGCTGCTTTGATGCCAGAGAGGTTCAACCATAGATGCCTCTCCGTAGCCACCAATGCAGACATGGATCTGCCCACTGCCTTGGCCGTTTCCCGGATGGCACGGAGAGACACATCAGTGGCCCGGCGCAGCTCTCGAACTGCGTCCTGGTCCACACCCTTGCCTTCATCGAGCTCCCGCAGCAGGTCAGCCTGATAGGCCTGGAGCATGGAAATAGTGTGAAGGCATGCCCCAGCCTGACCTGCTGCAGAATAAGCTTTCCCCACCAAAGCCGAGGTAGTCCTGCAAGGCTTTGATGGGAGAACCGGGCCTTTGAGCGACGATGCCAAAACCGGGGACAGATAGCCCGCAAGCGCCTACTCCACCGCTGGCATCGCGTCATACCCGTGCTCTGTTGCCCCCGCAATGTTCGAATAGACTGACATACGGGGACTGTGAACACGGGCCGAGTATGGTCTGTTCCAAGAACCTGATAGCTCACTATGCAGGTCGGGAAAGAATGGTAAGCCCCGGCGGTGAGGTGGCGTTTTAGGCTTAAGAAAGCGCTCATCCAGCTTGCTAGGCTGGCGAGAGCTTTCAGCCTCAACGGGCCAGTCGAGCTTGAGTTGGGCGACTGCCCGCGTTACCACCTCAACCAGCTCTTCATACATGGGGGGACGCTCACTTTCACCCTTGAAAGGGAACTCAAAGTTGTATGTGAAATCAGACATTCAGCCTCATATAACCAAAATGGCATGCTCCTCCTTTCATAACACCTCTGCAAAGATTCAACTGATTAGTAGTGGATTGAGATAAGGTAATCGGCTCCTCCTATTAAAGCATTAAACCTTTGACTATTCATGGTCACCCCTGGTAAAAAAGCATATTACAAATGTTAACTAAAACATACTAACAACATGTTAATCATGATCAAACATCATGCTACAGTTATGCTAAAACATTTTACCATCATTAATGTTAAAATGTTCCTCATGTTAAAATAGGCTGGCATTATGGTAAATATGTTAACATCATACTGCAATGTGCTAGTATCATGTTAAATCTAGATAGCATTATAGTAAAACGTATTAGTATTATGGTAAATCTTGTTAACATTGTTAGTTAACATATTTAAACATACTAGCGTCATGTAAAAACATGTGAACAACATGTTAAAATACATTAGCTATACAGATTGTTAATTAATCTTTTCAACATGTTAAAACATGTTAGCACTTTGATTGCATGCTTTATCTAAGGCTTGGAGCTTATTCAGGGAAAGCAGTTTATTCAAATTCAGGGTTTGTGATCTCACCAACCTGAACTTAAATGTCATCCATTTAAGTTGTTTCCAATAAACTTTGAGCTTCGTAACTTTGGGGATTTTTTATGCTTAAACAGCAACACTACAAACTAACTAAAATTGGACTACCTAATAGGACTCCTTTAAAATAAGCATGTTTGTTGGCTGCTTCCGCTAGAGCTCAGTAATAAACCTGAGGTAGATAAAGAGAGATGGTTTTTTTTAGTTTGTGTCTTTTTTAATGTCACATGCTGAGCGCAACATGTTTAAATGAGGCACGTTTTGTGCTTGATAAAAATATTAGAGGATATAACACTGAAAGATCATCAACATAAATTGTCCACAGCGCATATGGTGTGTACAGCTTTGTTATGTAAACATGCTGCTTAGAAATAGTAGAAATTGTAAAATGTTTAAATGGTTAATTATGTTTAAGTCATTATGTTTGTTTATTATTATTATTATTATTATTATTATTATTATTATTATTATTATTATATGCTTCTATTCGTAAATAGTATGTAAAAATTAACTTATTATACCAAAAAAAACCATTTCTTTGTATTTTTAATGGCTCACCTACATTCTACACACAATGTAATGTGTGTGTAATATAAAATATATTCTGGCAGAATGGATTGAAGAGCACTCATCTGCTGGTGCAATTGGCTCTTATGTGCCCAGACACCTGGAAACTTACAGAGACCCTCAGAGCAGGCCACCTGCTATGGCCCCTTGCCCCAAGCGTAAGGATTTATGCATGTCTTAATTTCTTAATTTTCATTTCTACGTATAATATACGTCCAACTGCAAAAAAATGTGTGTGTGTAGGAGGTAAGCCATTCTTCACTCGTAATCCAGCTGAGCTGAGGGGGACATTCATAAGCACCAAATTGCTGAAGAGCAGGCGTGGCTTTGGCTTTACCGTGGTGGGTGGAGATGAACCTGATGAGTTTTTACAGATCAAAAGTCTGGTACTAGATGGACCTGCTGCTGTGGATGGCAATATGGAAACTGGTTAGTATGTTCCAAACTGTAGATCATATCTAAAATCTAGATGTATGTATGTATGTATGTATGTATGTATGTATATGTATATATACACATATGCACTGCCGCTCAAAAGTTTGGGATCAGTAAGACTTATAATGTTTTTTAAAGAAGTCTCATACGCTCATCAAGGCTGCATTTATTTGATCAAAAATACAGAAAAAAACTGTAATATTGCAAAATGTTATTACAATATAAAATAATAGTTTTTGTATTAGTATACTTATATAATTTATTCCTGTGATGCAAAGGTGATCCTTGATCCTTCAGAAATCATTCTAATATGCTGAATATGCATATATATATATATATATATATAAAATACTATATATACTAAAATATTAGCCCCCTCCTTAAATATGAGAAAAAAACAGTTGTGGAAGTAAATCTGCATTGTTTCACCTTTTGATCTTGCATTGAAAAAAAACTGTTTCAGGTTATACATGTAACCATGGTATCCTGAGAGAGAACGAGACACTGTGTCGTCTTCGTGACGCTATGGAAACGCCTTTGGAAACGAGTGCCTGTGACTGCGTCTGAAGCACTCGTGTGTAATCAGTCCAAAGGCAGAAGGTGACGTCACATACTCAATGACATCTGGACCAGGAAGCCTAAATAAACATTCAGGAACACTGGCTTCAGCTTAAGTTGGCCAAAGGAATCGCTTACAAAGATGAGGGAAGTATGGCAAAAGGATGCAGCATCTCGTTCCCTTCTCAGGGAATCATGGTTTCATGTGTAACCTTTCAAGGGAACTCAACGCTGCTGCGTCTTGGTGACGCTATATGAACACTATACCCACGCCGCCAGACTTGCAGCCAGCAGTCCTGTGTACCTAGGTGTAATGCTCGCATTGAACACAGCAAGTTCTGCTTCTCCTGGTCTGGATCTGTAAAAGGGGAAGGACAGAATGCTTGTAATACCTTGTATGTACCTTCGGTACGTAGCCCGGCCTAGGGTACAGGAAGGCTTTGACCATCCCTGGTGCGAATTCCAAGCAAGTAGGGGAAATGGAAAGTGCGTGCAGGTCACCTATCCCCTTGAGAGGGGTGATCGTGTCTATCACCTCGGAGGACAGTCCTGATTAAAGTAATCTGGCCCCTTTAGAGACAGACACACAGTTTCCATAACTGTGGAGGGGTGAAGCACCGTGCCCCCTGCCAGAGATAGAAGGTCCTTCCTCACTGGGATCTCCCATGGAGGACCGTCGAGGAGAGCCACCAGGCTCGAGAACCAGGCTTGACAGGATACCCTGGCAACGAACTCTCTAGAAACCCCCGGGAGCAGTGCTACAGGTGGGAAGGCATACACGGCCACGGCTAAACCATGGCATCCACTCCCAGCGAGGCTGGATGCATGAGGAAAAACCATAGGGGACAGTGTGTTGTTTCCTGGGACGCAAACAGATCCATTTGTGCTTGCTCAAATTTCCTCCAGATGTCCTTCACCCCCTCGGGTTGAAGTCTCCACTCACCGGTCTTCAGACCTTGCCTTGACAACAAGTCTGCTTAAGGTTGAGGTGTCCTGGGATGTACGTGGCTCGTAGTGAAAAGAATTTGTCCTGAGCCCAGAGGAGAATCTGGCGGGCTAGCTTGTATAGCGGACCTGATCTCAGACCCCCCTGGTGATGCACCGATGTGTTTTCTAAGTGGACAAGCACATGGTGACCTCTGAGAGCTGGGAGGAACTCTCTCAATGCTAGAGAAACTGCTGACATCTGTTACGTTCCCCTCTCAGTCTAGCTTAGTAATTTGCAAGGCTACAGCAACTGGCAAAGGCACAGTCACAGGGTTTCATGGGGGTTCAGACTGATAGTCACGCATAAACCTCTTAAGCATGTTAATGTGGCACACTCTAGTTTTACGTCGCCTATCTGGAGTGCTGACAACATAGTCAGTTTCACTGAGCTTCTCCTTCACAGAGTAGGGACCTGTAAACCTAGCATGGAGGGCTGAACCAGGCTCAGGTAGAAGTACAAGAACTTCGTCGTCCGGCTGAAAACTACGAGAAACACTTTTCTTGTCATAGCGTTCTTTCATTTTAGATTGAGTTGTGACCAAGTGTTCTCTAGCCAGATCACGGGCTCTATGCCGCCGTTCTCGAAATGAACTTACATAAGCAGGAACTGTTACAGGTACTGCATCTTTAGCTAGCATCTGCTCACTCAACACTTTAAGTGGGCCCCGCACCGTGTGACCAAAGACAAGATCAGCGGGACTGAACCCAAGGGATTCTTGCTCTGCTTCTCTAATAGCAAACATCAAGAATGGTAAACTCTCTTCCCAATCTTTACCACTAGAAAGACAGTAAGTACGCAACATCATCTTGAGTGTTTGGTGGAATCTTTCCACAGCACCTTGCGACTGCGGATGGTATGCACTCGACAGTTCATGCCTAATTCCAAACTGGGTTAGCGTCTGCATGAACAGTTTTGAAGTAAAATTTGTACCCTGGTCAGTTTGTATGACCCTTGGCAAACCAGAAGCAGTACAAAACTTGATCAGTTCACGGACAACAATGTGGGCTTTTGTAGAGCGCGGAGGAATTGCTTTAGGGAAACGTGTAGAAGTACACATTATAGACAGAATGTACTCGTGACCAGATTTTGATTTAGGCAAAGGGCCCACGCAGTCTAGTAGCAGGCGCTCAAAGGGTTCACGCATAATGGGGATAGGGCGCAATGGAGCAACAGGAAGTTTTTGGTTCGGTTTGCCAGCTATTTGACAAGCAGCACACAAGCAGCAGAACTTCGATACAGCTGACTTGAGCCCTGGCCAAAAAAAAAGTAGCGGGACACTCGTGAACGTCTTAGTAACTCCCAAGTGTCCTGAGAGTACATGTTCATGACCTAATTTCAGTACAGGCTCTCTATATTGTTGAGGCAGAACGATTTGCTGAATTTCATTAAGGGAAGAACGAGCAATGGGTCTCCACCTCCGCATTAAAACATCCCCTTCCCAAAAATACCTCACCTTATCACAAGGTTTTCTTCTGGAATTCTGAACAGACCCAATAAGGGATGCTAAAGAAGGGTCTGTTCTCTGAGCAATGGCCAATTGTTCCCTGCGTCTTGAGTCTTTAGCTCAGGTACAGAATCTACCTCGCAGGTTTCTGTAACAGCCTTCTCTGGCGTTACATCACAGTCATGTGAGTCAGCTAAGAAACTCTCAGAGGGCCCGTGTGACTGCGCATGAAGGAAAGGCAGCAGGAAAATTGCGCGCAAGCAACGAACTATCATTTTGAGTTGGTTCACTAATTACCAATGGTCTAGGAAAAACATCTCCACCTGCAAGATCATTCCCTAGGATACAGGGTATCAGTGTTACAGGGCCTGTGACCAAGTCTGACGTGAGATACAAGTCATGTAATGGCAAACTAAGACAGCCCATGCTGTCCCATGCCGGCTCCAAGATATTGGAGCCAGAGTAGACGCTTGAGGCAGATAACGATTCTTCACAAATAAGCGACTGGACTGACCCAGTGTCTCTTAAAATCTTTACTGACTTCCCCACTGTGTCACGTGAATGAGACACTGTACCATCCAGTAGGAACGGCCAATACGCACACGTTACAGTCTCTGTACTACATTTAATGTTACTGACGGTGTGCACCAAAGCTGCACTTTTAGGGGCTGAAGCAGCATTTTTCTGTTTCCAAGCACGACACTCAGAAATTAGGTGATTTGGGTCCATGCAGAAAAAACAAGCAAATTTGGTTGCATGCCAGGTTTAGTGTGGAATAAGACAGAGCTCACGTCTTGGTCCGTATTAATGCTATTGGAGAACATGCATTACATTGTGGTGTAACAAATACGTTCCGATGCGTTAATGTGAATTCATCCGCTAAAACAGCCGCGTCAACGATAGAAGTCACTTTCTGTTCGTTTAAGTGAATTACCACCTTCTCAGGTACACTATCTTTGAACTCCTCAAGCAAAATCAGCTCTTGAAGTTGTTTAAAAGCAGTGACCTGATTAGAAACACACCACTTCTCAAACAGCGTGCGCTTTTCTCGGGCGAACTCAACGTATGTCTGTTTGGCAGCTTTGGCATGTGAACGGAACTTTTGTCTGTATGCCTCCGGTACTAATTCATACGCCCTAAGTACCGCAGCCTTCACAATGTCATAGTCAAGTGATTGTTCTAGTGGCAAGGCAGAAGAGACTTCCTGGGCTTTCCCTGAAAGGCTGCACTGCAAAAACAATGCCCACACATCTTTAGGCCAATGCAACTTCAAGGCTATGCGCTCAAACGTAACAAAATAAGCATCCACTTCGCTTTCCCTAAAGGGTGGAACAAGTTTCAAATACCTGCTAACATCAAAATTTGCATGGGCTTCGGCCCCATGCAAATCTTTTGGTGTCGCAGAATGGGTATACGAAGGAGAGCTAGCAGAAATACTTCGTGAACGAGGCAAAGGTACAGGTTTACTTTTCAGTTCGGGCACCTTACGTTCCAGCTGACGCAATCGGATATCGCGATCAGTATAACGCGCAGTTTAACAAGCATTGTCTGATGCTCTTGTTTCTTAATCATGTAATCAAGCTCTTTCATCTTAAACGCTAACAATGGGTCAGTAGAAGGCTCTACCACAGGGACACTAGGAGGGCCATCATCTGACGCAGCTCCCTCTGCTTCGTCAGGTGAAACCTCCTCCCTGGCAGAGGATTCTGGCAAGATCCCCATCTCCTCAAGTTTATCACGCAGCACTTGCTTGATTACATGTTTTACTGCGCCTGTAGGAACAGTAATATTAAAAAAGTTAGCAATCAACAATAAATCCTTTTTTCTACATTGCTCAAAGACTTCTGTGGTAGGAGAGAGAGTGAATGCAACCAAATCAAACTCCATCTTACTACCACAGTTTCCTCCACCAGACCAAAAGAAACTGCCAAACAGCCAAGAAAAAAAATAGACTTACCGGTGAATATGAGCGTGTCTTGCTATTATGGCTAAGATCCCGGACGAGCCCCCAATTGTTACGTTCCCCTCTCAGTCTAGGGGTTAGGAGGGAAGGTAATAAGAAAATATAAGGTAAGCTATTAAAAATAAACGCAAGGAAGTAAAAAAAACCATGGAGGACACACTTCAGCCTCAGACTCAGAGGGAAAACACAACACCACTTTAAAGGAAAGTAAATTTCCTTACACAGGAATGAGCTTAGAAGGAGAACATAAGGGAATGCATCTTCAGGAGAGAGTATGGCCTAAAATAATAAACAAAACAGGAGCTAACAAAGGTTTAAAGAATCTACTTACCCTGCACAAAAACAATGAAAAACAACAACACAAACTACCCTGAGCTCCCTCTCTGGTCAATAAACAGGAGAAAACAATTGTCCACAAAATTAAAAGGCACTCTCTCCCTACAATGTTAAATTCATACAATTAAATGATACAATTAAATGATACATACAATACCTTCTAGTTACCCACACATGGATAAAGCCATTAGCAAGCTAAAGAGTGATACTCACACACAGCAAAAGTATAAGCCAACAACCCAAAACTGTAAGCACTTGTTCTCACATAGCATACACAAGCAAAGACAAACCAGTTTCCCTCTAAGGCTGGGGAGAAGTGTTCCTCAGCACAGGATCTGCTGAATGCACTATATATCCACTTCTCTGCTCAGACTCAGGCATGCTCACAACGAGTTGCAGCTGGTGGTAATTAACCTGAGTAAGAGAGTGAGGGAGAGAAAGAGCACAACACAGGACACAGGGATTTGACAATAAAACACTCTGGGACGTAACACATCTCATACATTTATGTACCGTTCGAGATAGTCGCCTGTCCAAAGGCCTTGCGCAGAATGGCCTTCCATCATTTCTCCCCTTCCTGTGAGAGACACGTCTGTCATTACAGTCAAGAGACAACACTGTGCTCCAAGAGTAGTCCTTGACAGAGAAACCACAGCTTCTTCCACACAGCTAGGGCACAAAGACATTTGCGCATGACCCTGATGGTGTTGAAGGGATTGCCTCTAGGGGAAAAACCTTTCATCTTGAGCCACCACTGCAGCTGTCTTATAAACAACAGGCCAAGAAGTATCACGTTGGCTGCTGCTGCCATAAGACCCAACATTCTTTGAAAGTGTTTAAAGGTGACAAGTTGGCCCAGCTTGACGCCCTTCATTGAAGACAGAATTGTAGTGATATGTGCGGGAGATGCCTGCATCGTCCTGGAGTCCCATATTACTCCAAGAAAAACGGTTCTCCGTGCTGGAGAAAGCACACTCTTCTTGGAGTTCAGTCCCAACCTCATGTGTGTGAGGACGACATCTCGATGTTGAACCGCCATAATCTCTGATTGGGCTAGAATGAGCCAGTTGCCAATATAATTGAGTATGCGAATGCCCTGGAGTCACAACTGAGATCTTTAGATCCTCTGACCTGATTGTGGTCCTACTTTTATACCAGAGGTCCTGAGCATCTTGTTCAGATTCATAGCATCATGGATTCTATTCAATACCAAAAGAAAAAAAAGAAAAATCGGACTTCCTCTACTATAATAGGCAGGGGTCGGATCTTCCATAAGGACATAACATCAAATAAACATCAAAATCATCACAAAAATGGGTCACTGAGCACAAAATCAAGGTTCTGCCATAGCCACAACAGTTCCCTGACCTGAACCCTATAGAAAATTAGTGGGGTGAACTAAAGAGGATAAATCATCAACATTTGAAGGATCTGGAGGAACTGTGTATGGAGGAATGGCCTAATATTACTTGCCATATATTCTTCAGCCTCATTAGACATTATAAGAAAAGACTCAGAGCAGTTTTCAGGTAGTTTTCATAAAAGGGTGCCAATAATTGTTTCCAACATGTATTTAAGAAAAACATTTTTTTCATAATGTAATTTTTCTCCCCACTTTCAATAGTTTTACTTTAATAAAACATTGTGTTTTTGTGATTTAAAAAAAAATAAAGATCAAAAGCAGAAACAATGCAGATTTATGTTTAACTTTCTTTGCTCATATTTAACAGGGGGCTAATAATTTTGTCCTCAACTGTATCTATCTATCTATCTATCTATCTATCTATCTATCTATCTATCTATCTATCTATCTATCTATCTATCTATCTATCTATATTATTTTTCACCAGTTTTAACATATACAGTTTACCAACTCAATAGAACAACATGTGTGGATTTTACTTGTAAACATATTGAGACAATTGGCTGACAAGTGTGAACTGTGTTCTGATGCATTCATTGGTTAAACATTAAAAATAGAGAATGTATAGTACCAGTTTGATCCATTGCTTCTGCAATCTGAGTGACAACACATGTAAGTCGGGATGAAAAGTTGTTGTGTTTTGTTGGAAAAGCAAATATGTGTTGAAACATAATCAATGTTAATAAAATGTGACATTCTGCACTTTTTACAGTTCTCTGTAAATGCAAATATCTCAGCATAGTGTTGTTACATGTTACATATATCCTTTATACATCCTCCATATATAATACAATATGTGTTACATATGGGTATAGTGGCAATAATTTGTGCTAACAGTAGGCGGCAGCAGATGAAGCTTTTAAAGTGCAAACTTGTGACACATCTTTGCAGCCTCAACCCTAGAGGAGAATGGTGTCAGCAAAACAGTGTTTAATATAAATGTTGACATAAAGGCAAGTATGAATTACTCCTTAGCCCCCTTTCCACTATCGTGCTGGTGCGAGCCAGGTCTTTTATTGTGCTGAGCCGAGCTGGCAGCCTCGTGCTTGTAGCTCTGAGGCCAAAATCAAAAGCGTTTCTATTGTCAGGCCTGTAGCACGGCAGCGCTGCCCTAAAACCCCGCCCCAAACATGCCTTTCTGGATGCACGTAGCACAATCCCACCCATTTCAGCGTAAAGAAGGAAGTTGTCAGATGGGAAAGAGGAGACGAACCAGATCAAGTCATTACACAACAAACATGATGGAGAGAAAAGAATCAAAAGTTTTGATGTGCCCTTACTTAAAATGCATATACGTTATAAGTTTGACATGCGAAAACATCTGTATTACCATATCAGAAAATTTTAATAGCTAAGACAGACATCTGAAGTTATTTGCGCGACTTCCAATCTTGGCACAGATCCAGATAATATATCTGCCTTTCACTAAAAAATATTTGAAATGAAGTTTTGATGTGCCCTTTCTTTGTAACATAATTGTTTTATCCAACTAATACCACTTCAGAACAATAAGACAGACGGACATTAAATAATGTGCCCATCATTAAACATAGCTGTTTAAAAACTATATCGTATAGTTGAATAGTACTATATTTGCATTTAAAAAAACAGGATTTAAAAAAGGATTACTATCGGATGGTCATAAAAGATAGAGCTTATTACAGCTATTCCTATTGAATCCACAAATCTTTAAATACTGTTTGTATTTTTAATATTTAAAACTACACAAAAGCCTCAGTAACAGAATATTACTTTATTTACATATATACATACAAATTTTACATCAGTGCTGGGGATTATGTTTACATTTGTTTTAAGTTTAATCTGCAGTTATTTGCGCGACTTCCCAAAGCACGACGCAAATCTTTAATGCAAAACTTTAACCACTCCTCAAGCTCCAGCTGGCCCGCTTTGGCCCAAGAAATTAGACGGGCCAAAAAATGCTGACTGTTGGTCCTGAGGAAGTCAGAAAGGCACTTCGTTAGTTACTAGTGATAGCTGCCTCAGTTACAGTAATGATGTAGTGACTCTGGCAGCGTCTATAGCCACACAGCCTAAGCTGATCACGGTTCACATTGAAAAGGGGGTTCAAGTTCAAGTTGTTATATGTAGTGATGTTACAGTGATAGTACAATACATGTATTTAATAATAGGTATATTTCTTATTTTAATAATCATAATGTGTCTACAATTGGCTAATTTGGTTCAGCCTCATCAATAGCCAAAAACTTACTAAATGTTCAAAAAATAATTCATTGACTTATCAGACATCATATAAATACAGTATAGCAGGAAACACAATCATATGTGATTGTCAGATAAAGTGTGCCCCTAATATGTGTGCATTTTTTGTGTTCTTCAGGTGATGTTATTGTCAGTGTGAATGACACAATAGTGTTGGGGTACACTCATGCACAGGTGGTGAAGATTTTTCAGTCCATTCCAATCGGCTCTATGGTCCAACTGGAGCTGTGTCGTGGCTACCCTCTTCCCTTTGACCCCGATGACCCCAACACCAGCCTGGTCACCTCTGTGGCTATTCTTGATAAAGAACCCATAATAGTCAATAGTCAGGAGGGGTTTGAACCCATCTCTGGCATGGCTGTTAGGATAGCAACTGATGCCAGTACCGTCAGCATGACCTCCACCCATGAACTTACTCCTTATAGCCCTGGGTCAGAAAGCACTCCATTAGTTACTAGTGATAGCTGCCTCAGTTACAATAATGATGTAGTGACTCTGGCATCGTCTATAGCCACACAGCCTGAGCTGATTACGGTTCACATTGAAAAGGGGGATAAAGGCTTTGGATTTACAATTGCAGACAGTCTTGCTGGCGGAGGACAAAAGGTGAAGCAGATTGTAGATTACCCACGATGCAGAGGACTGAAGGAGTGTGATATTCTGGTAGAAGTTAACAAGAGGAACGTTCAGGGAATGAGTCACAGCCAAGTGGTGGATTTTCTCAGCAAATGCCCACGAGGAAGTGAAGTTACTATGCTGGTGCAAAGAGGTGAGGCTTCAAACCTAATCATCTTTATATGCATCCACTTCAAAGCATATATAATCTGTGTTTGACATCATCTTATTAGCATGTTGGTCTAAGCAAAATAAATATGGACCTACATGCAGAAAAAAAAGATTATTATAGAGAAAATTGGCTTCCCTTTCAAGGGAACTCGCACTGCGTCAAGGAGCTGATGCTATGGGAACGCCTCTGCATGAATGCGTCTGAAGCATGTGTATCAAGTTCAAGTTTGAGTTTATTTGTATAGCTTCAACAATGTAGCACTGTTTCAAAACAGCTTTACAGCAGAATAAACAGAATAACAAGCAGGAAATATAAAGCTCCTGTATGTATCCAATATCAGCAATAGCCCTGGCTCAAGTCTCCTAGTTAATGAATTCTAGTTTATTTGTATGTACATACTCTGTACTATGTCATATGTATATCTATATATATATGTCTATATGCATACATATATATATGTATACAGATGTATATATACATATATATAGTATATATATATATATATATATATATGTATATATATATATATATATATGTATATATATATGCATATCATACATCTATATATATATATAGCACACATATATATATATATATATATATGTGTATATACTATATATATATATATATATGTATATATATATATATATAACATATATGTATATGTATATATATATATATATATATATATGTATGTGTATATACATATATATATACATATGTATATGTATATATACATATATATATATATATATATATATATATGCATATTTATGGTATACATATATATATATATATATATATATATATATATATATACATATATATATATACATATATATATATATGTATATATATATATATGGGATTGATACATATTATGTTGGCATTTATAGTTTGTGGGATGGTAAACTGGTAGTAGTTAAAAGTTGATTATACACATGAGGATTGTTTAGCTGGGGATGACTGATAACATAACATCAAACTGCTGACATAGATAGAAAATAAGTAGTTAATTAGTCAAAAAAGTTAAATAGTTAAAGTGATTAGCATAAATACTGTTTAGCATTATCATTAATGTAGTAACTAGCATTAGCATTAGCTATAATGAGTGCAGGTTCTCCTGGGGGTCGCCTCCTGCTGACAGATCCATCCTTTTCAAGTACTTTAGAAATGAAAGTATATTCGATATAGGTCTATAGTTTGCTAAGTCTCTAGGATCAAGTTGTGGTTTTTTAATAGTAGGCATAATAACGATCAGCTTATATGCTTTAGGGACATATCCTAATGTTAGAGATGAGTTTATAATACTAAGCATAGGGTCCGGCATCTGAGGATGGTGACGATTTATTTTTTGTTAAGTTAGCCACTGTGTTAAATAAAAATTTTGCGTTGTGTTGATTTTCTTCTATTAATGACACAAAGTAGGCAGATCTAGAGTTTTTTTAAGGCTTTTCTGAATTTTGAGACGCTATCCTTCCAAGCTATACGGAATACCTCTAGTTTTGTTTTCTTAAAGATGTGTTCCATTTTACGGGCAGCCCTTTTTAGTGCATGCATGTTCTGATTATACCACGGAGTTGGACTTTTATCTTTAAGTTTCTTAAGGCGCAGGGGAGCAACCGTATTTAGTGTTCCAGAAAAGACAGAGGTAATATTTTCTGTAATATAATCAAGATCTTCCAAGTTATCATATATGCTATGCAATTGAGGTAATTCAGCCAGATTACTAAGAAATGAGTCTTTGGTACTAGCAGTTATTGTTCTACTGTATTTATAACGCAGAGTTGGGTTTGTAGCTGTAGGCAGATGAAGCGTACAAGGTACTACATAGTGATCTGAGATGTCTTCACTTTGCTGATACATTTTAACATTGTCCACATTTATACCATATGACAGTATAAGATCTAAAGTGTGATTACTATAGTGAGTGGGTCCTGAGACATGTTGTCTAACGCCTATGGAGTTGAGAATGTCTGTAAAAGCCAGTCCCAAAACGTCAAGAGTCGTTATCTACATGAATATTAAAATCACCGACTACAAGAACTCTATCTGCTGCCAGTACTAGTTCTGATAAAAAGTCACCAAATTCTTTTATAAAGTCTGTGTGATGCCCTGGTGGCCTATACACTGTAGCCAGGAGAAATTTTAAGAATGTTTTATCATTTACATTAGATGACATAATATTAAGTACCATTGTTTCAAATGAGTTATATTTAAAATTAGACTTCTGACTAATGCTAAAGTTATTACTGTAGAGTGCAGCAACACCTCCCCCTCTGCCCTTTAGACGAGGCTCATGTTTATAACAGTAGTCTTGGGGAATAGACTCGTTCAAAGTGATATAATCATCTGGCTTCAGCCATGTTTCTGTTAGACAAAGCACATCTAATTTATGATCTGTGATCATATTATTAACAAAAAGTGCTTTATTAGTGAGTGAGATCTAATATTTAGCATGCCAAGGCGTATTAATTGTTTATCTGGATTTTGTTTGTTGAACATTTATTAAATTACTCTTGCAAGGTTTGCGCAATTTTTTGTAATTGCTAGTCCGGGGGACAGACACAGTCTCTATATAGTGATTTTTAGAAGACAGAATTTCTATGTGCTGTATATTATCTGTGCTATGTGACATGCGATGGCTGGCAGATGGTTGGTTAAGCCAGTCTGTCTGCTCCCTGACCTAGGCCCCAGTTAGTCAAGGTTTAACATTAACATTAAGACTACGTGCCATATTTCTAGATAAAAGAGCAGCTCCACCCCAAGAGGGATGAAGACCGTCTCTTTTCAACAGGTCAGGTTTGCCCCAGAAACTTTTCCAGTTATCTATATAGCCTATATTATTTAGCAGGTACTACTTAGACATCCAACCATTTAGTGATGAGAGTCTGCTATGTATCTCGTCACCACGATAAGCAGGAAGAGGACCAGAGCATATTACTGCGTCTGACATCGTACTTGCGAGTTCACACACCTCTTTAATGTTATTTTTAGTAATCTCCGATTGACGGAGTCGAACGTCATTCGTGCCGACGTGTATAATAATCTTACTAAATTCACGTTTAAATTTGCTTTGATGTCAGGCACTCTGGCTCCCGATAACCATTGGACTATGGTGGCTGTTGCCTCTATTTTTACATTCCATACAATAGAATCTCCTATAACTAGGGCACTTTCTGCATATTTCTTGGTAGGTGTTTCACCAACTGGGGCAATTTTATTTGTGATTGTAGTCAGAACGGTTGAGCGGTGTTTTGTCCTGCGACTACGCCGTCCCACAGTCACAAAATTTCCCTGCTGCGTGGGATCTGCAACCGGAACCGAACAATGTGCAGAGCTAGTTACGCTACTCGCATCCAAAGTGTTATCTAAAACCATATTACTCTTACTCTCCTCAAGTAAAGTTTGGATGCGTGATTCTAATTCTGAGATCTTCCCTGTCAGCTTAACTATTTCCCTACATTTATTGCATGTGAACCCCTCACTGCTGACAGAGAAGGCTAAGCTAAACATATGACAAACAGTGCATGTAACAATACTTGGAGAAGATGCCGTGACTCACCGCGTTTGTTGTTGGGTTCTGACTTACCAAAGTTGTTTGAAGCACAGAACACGAAATGCAAGCTAACAAGCAAATGTGGTAGGCTACAAACAATAAATACAGAAAACAGTCTATGAAGCTAGTTTGCTAATGCGGTGCTAGTGGGTCTAAATTATCTATTTATTATAACTTAGATTTACAAAGCCAATAGTATCTAGATATGTTTGTATAAGCTAAATATTATTATATTATATTATATTATATTAGTGAAATATAAGATAGTAGTAGTAAAAATTATAGGAAGACGCTAATGCGGGTTATGCAGGATACAAACAAACCGCTCGCGGCAAGGCAGACAGGAAACCGGAAGTATCAACGCTGTCGAATGACAAACCGCAACCACAGTGAGCTGTCAAGGTCATGGAAGCATCCGTACTTGGCTCGGGTCCTCTCTCCACTTACTTCGGTATCGTGGGGGCATCCGAGCACGGGTATGTGACGATGCCTAAGGTAAAACAGATGCTTGCGAGCTCGTTTTAAAACTTGTGCATGCATGACACCATCCTGTGCGTGCATTACAAGCCCTCGCATGCATAACTATTTATTTATTTGTAATATCAAATGTCATTGGTTATGTTTTCAATTCATTTACTAGTATTATACACAGTATGCACGCGCAAGAGTTTAATGCTTGCCTAGTATGTTCCGTTATCCTCTCGCGGAGGTAATTTACCTGTGCACAAGCATTAGTTGTGCACTCGGTTCTTTTTGGCATTCATTGCCAGCATATATATCCTCAATTGCTACTGTGCTGTGTGTGTTTGTTTGTATCGTATTCGGTCACGGCAGTAGAGGCGGCGCAACAATAACTACAAGTCTATAATCCTACCCACTTCGAAACTGTACTAAAATGCAGTGGAAAAACTGCCGAGCCGAGCCATGCGGTACTGATCTATACTGTACCGTACTATGCAGTGGAAAAACGCCAATAGAAGTCTATATTTTGTGTTTGTAAACAACACTGATGTGATTTTGTGGGCAGAGCTGAACTGGTGGCAGAAAGCTTTAAGTGTCAGCACTAAAATCAGATTGACATTATAGGCATATAGATTGTTTGCACATCTTCTTCAATTATTTTAATAGTTTGTTATAGGCATATGGATTGTCCACATGTCTTCTCCAATTATTTTAATAGTTAGGCATATGGACTGTCAAAATGTCTTACCAAATGTCCAATTGTCTTATGCCTGGTTCACACATACTCCGTTTACAATGCAGTACATATACAGTATGTATGCTTAAGCGGCACGCGCTGTATATGCTTCACATCAACGCAATATTTGTCCTCATTATTAATGTTATTAATGTTATTGTTGCTGGTTTATTTACACAATTATAATGTGTAGAATATAAACACAATTTTTGTCATTTAATAATGTTAGTGTTACTGATGCTGGATTTATGATGTGCACAATAGTAGTCATCTGATAATGTTACTGATAATTCTTTATTGACAATATCAAAATGTGCATAGTAGCAATCTGATATCGATCATCACTGTTGATAATATTACGGTTACTGGCACTGGTTTGTTTATCTATGCGATATTGAAAGTCCTGGAAACTTAAAATTACGATATACCAGAAAAATTTGCAATAATTCCATAACATATAAATATAATGTAAACGTTAAAGTTAAGTAAGTTAAATAAGTCAGTGAACAACAGTGGCAAGGAACCAAAACTACACTAACTAAATGTTTATATGTTTGAGAGTGGAGAAAAACACCTTGGAAAAGACCAGGCCTGGGAGGGCCAGTTCTCCTTTGGCATATTAACATAAAGCTTCTGCAACTACAGAGAGGATAAAATACTGCTTGTGAGAGGTGAGGTGCTACTGAAGCTAGTAGCCAGGCTGATAGTTGGAAAAAATAAGATTTTCTGGTCTGTCCCATATTATTGTCAGAAGTTCTGAATTGTTTATAGGTTGTGGCTGTAGTCATCATTAGGAGGCAAAATGTGGTAGAAGGTTGTGGCTGTAGTTATTATCTGGTAGCAGAAGTACTGGAATCACGCTGAACTGAGACGTAATTATCAAACGAGAGATTGCAATGTAGCAGCACACCCAGGTTCTTAAATGATTGTTCAGTTGTTTCATCCTCCACAGTTAAGGAAATGTTGCACTCTTTTTTATTTTTACTGGCATCTGGCATAATAATAATATCTTTGTCTTGTTGGAATTAAACATAAGGAAGTTGTTGGCCTTCCAGTTTTGAAAACTGGTCAGTATCACCCGGTTCTGAGGAGATATAAAGCTGGGTATCATCGGCATAACAATGGAAACTGATTTTATGTTTCTTGATAATGTCTCCCGAAGGGAGCATGCAAAGTGAAAAAATGGTGCCTAAACCAATCCCTGTGGCACTCCAATATTAACCTGAGATTTATAGGACATTTCATCATTTATGTAAACTAACTGGTAGCGATTTGATAAGTAGGCTTAAACCAGGCTTTTGCCTGACCACCAATGCTAACATAATGTTCTACTCCATCAATTAAAATAGTGTGATCTAAATTGTCATAAGAAGGTCCAGGAAGACTAGAAGAGAAATGGCACTGCAATCAGATGCTACAAGAAGATCATTATTGACTTTGAGTACTGCTATCTCTGTGCTGTGGTTGGGCTTAAATCCTGACTAAAAATTTTCATAGACACTATTTCTTGCATATAATTACATAGTTGACTTAATACTACTTTTTCCCATGTTTTGGATAAAAAAGGGAGATTTGAGACTGGTCTAAAATTGGGTAATTCTCCTGGATTGAGGTGTGGCTTTTTTATAAGGGGCTTGAAGTGCTAGCTTGAAAGACTCTGGGATATATCCTTGTGCTAGTGATGAGTTTATAATATTGAGAAGAAGCTCTGCTACAGAAGGAAAAACATTTTATTAAATTAGTGGAAATAGGGTCCAAACTACACAGTGTAGAGACTTGGCCGGGCCAAATGTTGGATTTCTTTAAGGGATCATAAAGTTACAACAAACAACAAATTCCTAGGGGGGGAGTCAACACCAGAACCCCTTTTGGCTCCAGAAAGTCTGGGTTAAGTGATGACCTGCCGGTTGTTACTTAACTCAGGAGGACAGTTATGGTACCTCTCTGGCCTTCCCCAGAGGGTAACCCCCAGCTCAACTCCCTGAGATTCTCCAGGCCCCCTGGAGATTTGCAGAGAGGACTAGAGAAGTACATTCCAAACACCTCAAAGAGACTCTCTAGGATGAGCAGGACTAAACTGTCCAATTTGTATCTATATATATATCTATATGTGTATTCCTCTATAATCACTTGATACCCTGCCATAGTTATTGCATGCATTTCAGTGTCATTGAAGTTTAACTGTTATTTCATGACAGATGATTGAATAACTATTGTTCTTACTTCACTTCTCTCTCGTGTGTGGTATCAAAATGATCCACAAATTATTTCCTAAATAATGATGCACAGTACATAGTCATGGCGTGCATCATACTCAATTTACAATAAGTTTATGTGTTCGGTGCAAACAGGACATAAACCGTACCTGTGTAAATCATTTGTCACAAAGAAGGACAAAGAGATTTCTCCCGCGCAACCACCGTCCTTTTGCCATTGGTCAAAAGACCTGACATGGGCGTGACAGCTGTGCCTTTAAGACCACAATGCATCGGACAACTCTTTGCTCAGAAACTTGGAATCTCTCCAAAACTTCGTGGGACCTGCCCTTCTTCAGGACAGCTTTTCCGGCAATCTTACTTCGGCAGACTTCACACTTCTCAAACTTCGCTCTCCGAACAGACTTAGCGAATCCACGGGACACTCTCTCTCTTTCTCTCCACGCACCAGGATTCTTGCCGACGCAACTAACTGTTCAATGCAAGTATCACCATTGGCTACCAAGGTGAACTTTTTGTAGAGAAAAACCCGGTGGTTGTGTCCTGCTGATTTAATATGCCATTCTTTACTCTTTAGTAATTATACTAAATTATACAAGTAATTATACAAGTAATTATAATCTGAAACTGAACCGTGTTTTAAATAACACCGTCTTAGTTTCACTATAACTAGTAGAGATGCTGGAGAGTGTTTAAATAACACCATCCCCACAGAATCACTACAACAGTGATGATTTGGTCTTTTTATTAGTTTTGTGAGCTTCAATTGCAATTGAATCACTAAAGCTGTTCGCGTGGGGTTCTTTTACTAAAAGTATTAGTGAATGCTTCATTGGCTGGCTGCATAGCTGTAATATTTTCTCTGATGGTCTAAATTTTATTAGAAAATAAGTTCATAAAGTTCTAATGTTGTTCTAATGTAATATTTAAATCTGTTAAGGACCTACTTTTTGTCAGTTACAAGTTACAAGTACCTTTTTTATGTCACTGTATTGTTTACTAACAGGCTGGGAATGGGGTGTTACATTTAACAGGTTTTTTGGGGAGGGGTTCTTTTTTTGTGTAAATTCTTGTGTATAAGAAAATGAATCCTGTAACTTGTAAATTGTAACAAAGGTTACAATCGATGTTTGAATAAAAAATTGACCAGAGAAAAATTCAATTTAATTCAACTTGAACTTCAGTATTGAACTTTATGACAAAAAACATCAAAAAAGCTAGTTGTTAACAGTTGAGAAGTTCAGGTCATACTTGTAATGGGCAAGGTGCACAGGCAAATTTTGCTACCACACAGGCCCAACTTTGTAAAATTACTTTGTTAAATTATTAACTGTCACAGAAAGGCCAGGCTCTTCCACCAATTCACACTCACTGTCATCTTATCTCACGCACCTGATCTTAATTCACAATCACCTGCACCTCAGTATAAAAGAGCACTGAGGACACAGTCACATTGTCTGATCTCTGCTATGGAAAAGGACTCACCTCCATTGAGTTATTGCTTACCTGTGATCCCATTTCTGGTTCCTTAATCTCCTTTGTTCCCCTATGTGCGTGCGTGCGTGCGTGCGCTCTTTGTACTTACCTGCCTCGATCCATCTCCACCAGCTCCTGGACCTCCTTCATGGTGTTCCATCCACCACTGCACCTGGTAAAACTAAGTCAACATCATCATTGCCATAGTTAAAGACCTCTCATATCTGCCATTACTTAAGTTTCCATCTGTGCAATAAACTTGCCTGTCTGGTTCACTAACCAACATCAAAAACGGCCGTTAATGGACAGTCACCATTTCAGATTGACTAAAGTTAATACTAAAAGATGTCCAATAAACTGCAAACATTAAGTATCTTATTTGGCAATCCACATCAAAAGAAATTTCAAATCAAGTCAGAGTCGAATGAGATGTGGCTCAAAAAAGTGCCATGGATTGAATCCGGCAATAAGCGCAGTCAAATGTGATGTAAGATATTTCATGCACATCCCCCAAAAATTGTAGTGATCCAGCATTTGTTAAACGGAACATACAAATATTGTACAAGTTATCGCTAACAGAAATGCAACTCCAGCAGAAATATCCAATTGCCTGCTTTGGAGGATATAACAAAAATAGAGCAGAATATTGTCTACATTGTGTCTGTGTCCAGCAATGGAGAGTTTAACACTGATTTTCTTGGATTAACTGAATTTAGTGCAAAACAAACAGTGCGAGACATAACAGACAGGCTGGTTAATCTATTACACTATTTAGGCGGACAAAGTTGGTTGCTGTTTGCACACGGCAAATGGTTGCGATTGGGAGGGGGACTATTGCGATGCCTTGACAGTGGAATTGTCACGGCTCATCCCTTCACCTTCCCCACGGACTACAATACCCATCATGCACTGCACCACACCTCCACCATTTTTAATTGTCTTCACCTGTTCCTTGTTTGACTGGACCTTATTTATAGACTCAGGGTCAGATTTCATTTATTGTTGTCTCTACATTCTTGAGCCCTCTGACCTTTTTCTCCCTCATCCTTTTTCTTTATCTCTTTGTTCCCTGATTGTATTCACTTTGCCAGTTGTCACCATTTGCCATTGTTGTTTGTCACCATTGTTGTAAATATTCACCTTTGATATTGTCGCATTGTTGTATAATCCTGTGTTTTTGGTTAAGTAAAGATTACTTTAAGTTCATTATTGTCTTCATCATCTCCCTCTCATCTCACCCCCGTAACAGGAATATTTTGATCTCAGAGCTCTTTTGAGCTCACCATGGTGATACCTCCAACTTCAACAATTAAGAGCAAATCAAACTAAATGTCTGAGGTTAAATAAGACAAGCCTCCTTCAAAATGCTTTATGACAATGTTCTAATAATTCGAACATACACCCATATGTAATTTTAGCCATTTTAAGTACAAATAAATGTGGGGGTTTCCTTACTTTATCCTCACAAGAAATTGTTTTAAATTACATTTTATAGATCATTTTTAAAAAGACTTTTCTTTGGTTTGATTTTAGTTATATTACTTGAATCTCCCAATATTGTTAAAATGAAGATCAAATGTCCATATTTTAAAAAACACACAGGCTTTTATGGGTTGTCCTAAAATGCCAAAGGATGTAACAGGAGTAAGAGACCAATGGAGAGTAGGCAATTTATTGAAAACTGTGTTTAAATTTAAACCAGCTGTTCATCAGCTGATCAAAAGTTTAAGACCATAGCCTTAAAAAGTTAAAATCTGCGCAAAAATATGGCTTTTATGTCGCTGTCCTTTAGGCAGTCACACTGTCATGATAAGGCAAAATGATTTCCATCTTTGAACGTTTTAGAATTGTTAAGCTGCACAAGCAAGGGTTCTCGCAGCGCACCATCGCTGCCAAGGTAAGTAATTTGTAATTTTTTTTAGAGATCAAATGTCACCTGCACTGAGCCGGAGCATTCGACGGGCTGTCTGTAAAGACACAAGCCAATTCTTGACCCAAATTGAATAACACCGCTCTTTTGGACCATCTTGCATGTTCCTCTGATCTAAATCGAACATTTAGGGATGGATGGCAAGGGAAGAAAATGGACTTCAGTTCCAGACTGTGAATGACCTTCATGAAGCCATTTTCACCACATGGAACAACGTTCCCACCAGTCTCCTGGAAAAAGTTGCATCAAGCATGCCGGAAAGAGTGTTTCACTACTCACTACTGTTTTGACACTTTTAGTTCTGTTGTGGGGTTGTTTTGGGCTATGGTCTTAAACTTTTGATCAGCTGATGAACAGCTTGTTTGAGTTTTAATGCAGTTTTAAAATAATTGCCTACTGTCTACTTTTTTCACTTGCTCCTGTTTCTTCTTTTGGCATTTTAAAGCAGTACTTACAAACTTACCTCCTGGTTGTGATCCACCAGTGCGAAATGCAAATACTTGTTATGTTTTCCCTGGTTTAAGATTTAGTTCAGGGGTGTGTATATTTTGTTTTCACCGGAACATATGTCTTTTCTTCTCTGTCGCTTCTTTACAGGTGTCTTGCAGCCCAAAAGAAGTCCCAAAGATCTAGTAAGACACTTTTATTCACCAGGATCATGTTGTATGTCACCAAACCATCTAATAGACATCTAATTGTTTAGTGCCAGCTTTAGAATGTTCTCGGTCTTCTACGTCTTCCATAGTCTCCATAATTCCAGCCACAAGTCATCCATAATTCCAGCATGTTAACAATGGTTCCTAATGTTGGTGCTTAGTTCACCTACAAATGAAAATTCATAATTTTGTGTAAATCACCATTCAGATATTTTGGGTGAGCTATTCTGAATTAACATTTGTCATCTTTCTGCTTTAGCAGTTGGAAAGAAAGGACAGTCAAGGCAGCTCTCACCACAGCATGTGCAGTCATCGCAGCACTTACTCAGACTCACCTAGCCGCCCAGTGACTGTCGTGCCCAATGAGATGCTGGTGCCCTCTCCACCTGTGCCTCCGCCCCCCAACCAGCCACTGCCCATTCTGCCCCCCTTTGAACTTCCAGCAGCCAATGGGACGCTCCAGAAAAAAGCAGACCCCTTTAAAATCTGGGCTCACTCCAGGAGCATATATGAGAGTCGCAGTAAGTTTAATTTTCTACTGACGCATCCTTTTATGTATTTTTCATCATCTTTACATTTCTCAGCAAGCATCTATTAAAGTAATAACTTAATTTCCCTTCTCATAGCTATTACAGCTACTCACGTACAGGTTGTTTTTCATTTTTAAATATTCTGTTTGTATATGAATCTTGGATATGATGTATCTTGTTAATATCTATAGTTTTTGATTGTACTGAGCTATTGAACCAATTTAATCTCAGAATTTCACCTGAACAAAAATTATTTCTGCAAATATTAGCTTTAATTTGAACAATTGTCATATAGTAAGGTTCTCATTCATATGTCACTTCAATACATATTATACTGTATTATACTGTTTTTAATGGTTGAAAAGTATGTAATTCAGTATGTACTCTCACAGTCATTTCGGATGCAGTATCTGTTTCAAATGCCCTACCGTAATAATGTCCAAGTATGTCATGATACTCCTGATCAATTATTGTTTAAGTGGTTTGTTTCATGCTGATTTGTTGATTGTTTTTATTTTGGTATATGTACTGAACCACATTTTTATCCTGGGTCTTTACCTCTACCAAACGATTTGGTTACATTTGTAGAAACTATATTGCCAAATACAGTGGATTGCAAATAATATCATACAGTGAGAAATATCACAATCATACAACTAATGCATCCTTAACTGTTAGTTTATAATAAATTATTTGTTTGACTTTAGTGCCAGACTCTCAAGAACAGGATGTTTTCCTTTGGAGGAAAGACACAGGCTTTGGTTTTAGGATCCTAGGGGGGAACGAACCTGGAGAACCGGTGAGTCAGATAACACATTTACAGTACAGATCCTTACAACAATAATACTGTACCTTCAGTCATATAGCAATGTTTTGTTGGCTGATTCCTGATCATTTAGCCACACATCTAATTATAGGTATTTGTTGTTTATTTTTTAAAAACAACAAAACACTGCTATATGACTGAAGGTACAGTATCCTCAGTTGCAAGTTTAAATCTGTTTCATGGAATGAGTAACTTTATTTCACAATAAAGATTATATTTGACTATTGTAAAATGTATCGTTATCATGCAATTAAGTTACTCATTCCGTGAAACAGATTTTGGGTCATATTGCCCATCCCTAAACCCATAATGTTTGAATTAATACATTTGGTTTTATGTAAAATTTCCTGCAATCCATGTTTTCACCGTCATACAGTCTGCTATTACACTGTTTTAATCTGTTTTGATTATGGTTCTGAATCTGATCTGGGCGGAGTCTGACAAAAACGCCAAGTATCTCAGCTGTTTATTTAAAATGTTGTATTTTTGAAGAAACCTATTCGCATTTAAGAGGATATTAAAAAAAGAACAAATTAAGAATAAACTTTTCTTTCTTTAAAAGCATAGACTCTTCAGTTGATGTGCAACTTTTAAAAAAGGCTGGCAGGTAACATAACAAATAATTATGATTATATTATGCACAAACGTACAATCAGTGTAAATTCCTTTCTATTAAAGACATACTTGTACGGTTCTCATCTTGCATGGGCGGCACATGCATTATTGATTCAAGCGTTAGCTTTGACTCAGCTTGCTAAAAGTTTATAATTCTTTATGATAGTTTATAAAACTATCAACACAGCTTTACACAGCGATCTCAGAAAAAACATGTGAGAATGCGCCTTCTTTATGCAATCGCTTTTTACAGTAAACGAAGTTCGTACAGTTCGTTTATGAACACTATGTAGTCATATCACACATTTAGGGGCGGTTATCTTGACAAGACTTAAGCTTATTCCCAGACTAAAGTGCTGGTATGAGCTGTCTTAACTGAAAACAGCTTGCACTGACATACCTTAAAATACATCAGTACCATTGCTTTGTCTCAAGATTCACACCAGTAATGTTCTTGTAAGGCATGTTTGTGAGACTACTTAAATGTCCAAATATAACTAAGGCCTAGTCATAGATCAATCCAAACCCTGTCTGGGAAACCACCTCTTAAAGTAAAACTATTATGCAAAATCAACTATTATTATCAAAATCAATATTATCAAATATCTTATGCAATATGTAATATTTATGCAGTGCCTGGTTCCGGTTGAGCTAACTATTGCGGCCTTAGAGAGTTAGGATCTGTAATTAGGTGAATGCATGGCTAAAGAGATAAGTCTTTAGTTTAGTTTTAAACTGCTCGAGTGTGTCTGAGTCCCGAATATTTCTGGGAAGGTCATTCCATAGTTTTGGTGCTAAGTAGGAGAAGGATCTTCCACCTTTAGATTTTTTTGATATTCTTGGAACTATTAACAAACCGCTATTTTGTGAGCGCAATGTTCGGGATAGATTGTATGCTGATAGTAGTTCATAGAGGTATAAAGGTGCTAGGCCGTTTAGGGCTTTATATGAAATGTATGCGATACTTAACAGGTAGCCAGTGCAGTGTTGCAAGAAGTGGAGTTATGTGGTCATATTTATTTGATCTAGTAAGCACTCTAGCAGCTGCATTTTGAACCAGCTGAAGCTTATTTATTTGCTTTGCATGACACCCCCCCAGTAATTAATTACAGTAGTCAATTCTTGAGGTCATAAATGCGTGAATTAGCTTCTCTACATCCGAGACAGACAGTATGTGGTGCATCTTTGAAATGTTTCTAAGGTGGAAAAAAGCGGTACGACACACATTAGAAATGTGACCATCGAAAGACAGGTTCTTATTTAGAATCACACCTAGGTTCTTGACTGCGGAAGATGGGACAATGGTGCAGCCTTCTATGGAGATATTGTGGACTATCGTGTCGTGCTTGGAGCTATTAGGTTCAATAACCAAAACCTCAAGTTGTTTGCCATCCATTTTCTAATATCGTTGATACAGTCTATTAGCCTAGAAAAACAATGGGTTTTGTCAGGTTCTGAGAAAATATAAAGCTGGGTATCGTCGGCGTAACAGTGGAAGTTGATGTCATGTTTCTTAATAATATCTCAGAGGGGGAGCATATATAATGCGAAGACAATAGGACAAAGAACTGATCCCTGTGGCACGCTTACTGAGAGTAATAAGATTTATCCTCGTTAACACAAACAAAGTGGTAGCGATCGGTTAAATAAGACTTATACAACAATCTACCTGTTACCACTGGATACCATCCGACGCACATTCATGACATTTTGTATCCAGTTCACGTACAATCTGTTGCATTTCAGCATATTTTTATGCATATTTTTATACTTATTTTTATGTACAATCTGTTGCATTTCAGCATATTTTTATGCATTGATATATCTACATAATGTAGAAGGTGTACATTCTGTGTAAAGTGTATATTGTGATGTTAACTGTATGTATGTACATTGTATGTCTAATAGTACACAGTGTGTACTGACTATATGTATGTGCATATTGCACATCTGTACCTGTTGAAGTCTGTAAGGTTATTTTAACTGTTTCTGCAATTTTTCTGGAGCACGCTCCCAAGAATTTCACTCTCCAAGGCACATGTGCTGTGGTGACGTGACAATAAAACTGACTTTGACTTAAACCAGGCTAGGGCTTGACCACTAATGCCAACAAGGTTTTCTAGTCTATCGAGTAGAATTGTATGATCTATTGTATCAAAAGCTGCACTGAGGTCGAGTAATATCAGAAGAGAGGTTTCACCGCGATCCGATGCTAAAAGGAGGTCATTTGTTACTCTAAGTATGGCTGTTTCTGTGCTGTGGTGGGGCCTAAATCCTGATTGAAATTTTTCATAAATGCTATTTTTAGCTAGGAATGTCTGTAGTTGGTTAGACACAACCTTTTCCAGTATTTGTGATAAAAAGGGGAGATTTGAAATTGGTCTAAAGTTAGTTAGGTCTCCCTGGTCGAGATTAGGCTTTTTTATGAGAGGCCTAATAACTGCCATTTTGAAGGCTGCTGGGACATAGCCTAATTATAATGATGAATTAATAATATTGAGCAACTGCAGGAAAAACGTCTTTTAGTAATTTTGTGGGAACGGGATCTAATATGCAGGATGATGATTTTGAAGAATTTATCATTTTTGTGAGCTCATCCATTGTAATAGCATTAAATGATTCAAGACGTACTAGTGGCTGCATGCGGAACGGGATACTATCGGATATAGAGGTGGCTAGTTGTGTAGATGCAATATTGTCTCTAATCTGCTCGATTTTATTGCAAAGAATTTCATGAAATCATTATTATCGTGCTGTAGTTTAGCATCTTTTTCTGTTAATGATTTGTTTTTAGTCAGTTTTGCGACTGTATTGAAAAGAAATCGTGGGTTATTTTGATTTTATGCGATCAGCTTGCTAAGATATGAAGATTTGGCAGTTTTTAGAGCCTGTTTGTATTTGTTAGTGCTCTCTTTCCATGCATCATGCCATACTTCTAGGTTCGTAATCTTCCATCTACGTTTCATTTTTCTAGCTGCCTTTTTTAGGGCTGAGGTGTGGTTATTATACCATGGAGCTGGCGTTCTTTCTTTAATAAGTCTGCATGATGACCCGGTGGTCTGTAAATAGTAGCCATGATGAAGGGCAAATGTTTGTTGTGACCGTTTGGAAGTGACATATTTAGCACCATTATTTCAAACAAGTTAAATTTTCTAGATTTAAGATTGACGTAGAGAAGATTGAAATAGGTTGCTATAGATTGTAGCAATACCGCCACCTCTACCCTTCAGACGAGGCTCATGCTTGTAGTAGTAGTCTTGTGGGGTAGATTCATTCAGACTGATAAAATCATCTGTTTTAAGCCATGTTTCTGTCAGGCACAGCGCATCTAAATTGTGGTCTGTAATAATTTCGTTGACAATATATTCTTTATTGGAAAGCGACCTGATATTTGTCAGGCGTATACATGACAGAGACAAAGTTCTGATCTAAAATCCGTATTTTAATCAGAGGAAACTCAGAATACTGTTGCTCACATGCAACGAGGAATCAGGAACATAATACTTGTCTTGAAACCGAGGAACAATCAAACAAACTGCCAACGTAGTGACAACAATACCGGACAGCAAACAGAACAAAACACATGGCTTTTAAAGAGTCCATAATGAGGTGAAACAGGTGAAGGTGATAACAAGATGGCCGCTGGTGAAGTGCAATGCATTGTGGGGAATGAAGTCTTAATAGTCCGGGGATGCAGAACGGGTGAAGTGCGGGATAGAATCTGATGCTGAAGGAGGAGCTGGCGGCTCCGTGACAATATTAAGCAGGCCTAATTTTAACTTTTTGTAGCATCTGTTTGTGGATTGTTTTCTAGTTTAATATTAATTAGATTTGTGTATTTTGGTTTAGAGTATGCTATATGTTTGTTTGTTTGGGAAACAGACACAGTCTCTATATATTGATATGTGGGTTGTAAAAACTCTGTATGCTGTGATTTATGTGGCCTATGTGACATGTCAAGGCAGCTTGCAGATGGATGGTTAAGCCGATTGACCTGGGCCTCAGATAGTCAGATTTTACTTTTAAGACTATTGGTGAAATTTCTAGAGAGGACAGCAGCTCCCTCCCGTGAGGGATGGACAGGTCAGGTCTCCTCCAGAAATATTTCCAGTTGTCTATATAGCCTATATTGTTTTCTGGGCACCACTTAGACATCCAGCCATGCAGTGACAATAATCTACTATAGGTCTCATCACCCCGGTAAGCGGGTAGGAGACCAGAGCAAATTACGGTGTCTGACAAAGTTTTAGCAAGTTCACACACCTCCTTAATATTATTTTTAGTGATCTCCGATTGGCGGAGTCTCATATCGTTGGTGTCGACGTGAATAACAATCTTAGAAAATTTACGTTTAGTCTTAGCCAGCACTTTCAGTTTGGATCTAATGTCAGACGCTCTGGCTCCTGGTATGCATTCAACAATGGTGGCTGGAGTGTCTATTTCCACGTTCCGTAAAATAGAATCACCGATAACCGGGTGCTTGACATGGGTATCTCAGCTTGTGTGTGGCTGAGTGGGGAGAACCGGTTTGAGATAATAACAGGAGCGGGAGAGTGGTGCCGCTTTTCTTTACGACTATGCCGCCTGACTGTCACCCAACTGCCCTGCCGCTTCAGGCCTACAGTCGGAACCGAGCCATGATTATTGCACGTTATACTAGGCGCATCCGAAATAGTGTCAGAATTATTATTAATAGCCTTACTAGCCTCAACAAGAGTATGGATGCGTAATTCTAAATCTGTAAACTTCTCTGCCTTACTACGTCTTTACATTTAACACACGTGAAACACTCATCGCTGACGGAATAAGCTAAACTATACATGTGGCAGGAGATGCAAGTTATGACAACAAGCGAAGGAGTAGATTTATTACCGTTTACGCTCAGAGGAACTGAAGTCCCGAAGTCCAGTTGCGGAGCGGGGGAAGAGCTCCTCGGTTGTCTGCGTTGTGCCGGGGCTGGGGTGATGTTCATCACGGCACACTGGGTGCGGTGTGTATGGGCCCAAGCAAACTTCCCGACCACCTTCCGTTCGGCAGTATGAGGAGTACAAAGAGCAGAAAGACACACATCGGATAGATCCGCCATTAGAATAGCTGATCAAAAAGGTAAGTTGCGTATGATTTTACTGTTATCAAAGTTATATATACACCAGTTTAGTGTTAATTTAAGAGAATGAATCAAGTATTTAAATATTGACAATTTGAAATAGAGAAAATAGAAAGTAGATTTAGTAGATTTAGGATCAGCTTGGCGGAGCTCCAAACTTAGACGACGCGCGGTAGCAGTGAACCGGAACCGGAAGCAGAGGGTTTTACACTATGGGACAGCTGTAGTGACAAGAATGTCTTGTAAACAAACGCGTTTTATGTGTTTTATTGTTAGATGTAAGACTGAAGAGAAAAGTCTTCATTTACTCCTGACATCTGAGCCGCTGAAGACACAGTGGATTATTAGTAGCGCACACACATGTTCTCTCTGCTCTCTCTCTCTCTCTCTCTCTCTCTCTCTCTCTCTCTCTCTCTCTCTCTCTCTCTCTCTCTCTCTCTCTCTCTCTCTCTCTCTCTCCAGAAGGGGGCAGAGATCAGCAGCTCACTCAGACATGCACACCAAACACCTTGCATACTTAATAAGCCTGACAAATGTACATTTAAAGCATGATATAATAAACAATCTGTGGTGTATTTTGTGCTGAAATTATGCAAACACATTCTGTTGACCCCTAAGACTTATATTACATCTTGTATAAAGGGGCATAATAGGTAACCTTTAAAATACCTGGATTTATTAATAAATCTATTAATAAATACTGTATTAATAATAGAATATATGTGTTATTATTATATATTGATAATTATTATCATGTGAGGTGAGGCCCCCCAATGAAACATAGCAGCCCCTTCATTCCGTACGCCCTGGCACCAACCCTGTAATAAAGTTAATATTGCAGTGCATTGTTTCCTGCCATGTAAGTAAGAGAAGATTATCCACTGTTTACAGCGAGATTTTTCAAATGTGAAGTGTGCAGGGTGTCATCCTTAAACTAGATAGAAAAGTTTGAGTACAAATTTTATGTTGGTTTAAGAAACGTAGAGAAGACAATGGAGATTGTTGTGGATTTTCGGAGAGCACACACCCAGCACCCTCCTATAACCATCAACAGTTCTGCTGTGGAAAGGGTGAGCAGCACAAAGTTTCTGGGTGTGCACATTCCACCAACACTACGTCGTTGGCAAAGAAGGCACAACAGTGTCTCTTTTTCCTCTGCAAACTGAGAAGAGCCAGAGCACCAAAACCTATCATGTACTTATTCTACCGTGGCACCATTGAATAAAAGACTTTGACTTGAATAAAAGACTTTTGCTAGTGGTTGCTAGGCTGTTGCTGGGGAGTTGCTAAGCGGTTGCAGCGAAAGCAGCTTTACAAGGTATTGAAAACAACAGTCAGTGGTCAGGTATAAAAAACTCCTTAAGGGAGAAAAGAAACTGACATGACATGTTACAGCTGCCATCTGTGGCACATAATGCTAAATGATTTGGGTATTGCTAAATGGTTGCTAGGGTACTTTCTTTGGATGCCAGGGAGTAATACTCCAAAGGCTGTTGCCTCTATAACATTCAGATTTGAAGATATTCCTCTTTGAATTTTGGTTGCTAGGATGTGGCTAGGAAGTAGTAAAGGTGATTCGGAACTGGCTGTTTGCTGCCCAGATTCAAACAAGCCCACTCTCATGTTTTGTTTGACACATGTATCCAAAGATATCTCTTTAAATCAAAGTCTATGGAACATTTCAATTTTCCACATAGGTGGTTAATCACATTTACATTATTAAATCTAGCAACATATTAACAAATGTCTCAAATATCTCTTTAAATCCCACATAATACATTTGACAATAGACACAAATCTCTAAAAAACAGGACCTCTATCAAACGTATAATATGACTCTCAATCCTATCTATCAACAATGCAACACACATTGCAACAAAAGTGTATAAACATCCAAATACAAGTGCATTATCTGACACATAGGACCTATGAAAACAACTTATTTAGAACCCCAACAACTTAAACCCCAAGACAGTGTACGTGCCAAAGTTTGTCCAGAAAAATGAGGATGTATGCAAAATTAGTGATGTATTGTATAATTAGTGATGCTTTGCTTTTTTCTACTTTCACATTGCATGCTTCATCAGCGCATAGGTGGAGCGTGAGCAGCGCATAGGGGAGACTGTTTGCTATGCACGGCCATTCTACTTTTAGTGTTTTTAATGCACAGCTGAACCGCAGCTTGATTACAAAATGGCTTACACTTCTAAATAAAGTCACTCACATCATAGACTTGTGTGATGTATCTGTAGTATCTATTGGGCGACGTCTTTGAATGTGTTTATATTGCTCCCATGCTTTTTCTATTGCTTACAAGTCCTTGTACACCACATTTTGAGGACCATAAACAACTTTTTGTTTTTCAACTTTGAGGATAAGAAAAGTGTCATCCATTAGGTAATTTCTCAGGTGTACTCAAGAACCCTGACTGACTGACACCGTGACGTGCGTTTGTTTATGATGCGTGATTTCAGAATGAAATCTGTTTCTCTGCCAATATATATAGGCCTATAAGCTAAACGCTATGCATTAGCACTTGCTAGAAAATTGCTGATTTAAAATGCAATACATCTAATTTACAAACTTTTTAGCTGAATTTTTTGTGTCAGTCATGTGAATTTTGGCCATTGACAATGCAGGGGAACACTGCTCTTATGTTACATTCTGACACAGGTCTTATGTTTTAAATTTACATATATTCATTCCAGATCTACATAGGGCACATAGTTAAGTATGGGGCAGCTGATGAGGATGGTCGACTGCGGTCCGGAGATGAACTTATTTGTGTGGATGGCACTGCTGTGGTGGGCAAATCTCATCAACTGGTGGTTCAACTTATGCAACAAGCAGCTAAACAGGGCCATGTAATCCTTACTGTTCGACGCAAGACTGGATATGGAGGTAAACTATATATATATACTATATAACTATAACTATAACTATATATATATATATAACTATAACTATATATATATATATATATATATATATATATATATATATATATATATATATATACATATATACATATATACATACATATATATATATACATACATACATACATACATACACATACATACATACATACATATACACACACATACATACCAAACATATACACATACATACCAAAGTTACATCAATTTAAAGGTGCATATCACCATTTCAGAAATGGTGATATGCTCCTTTAAATTGATGTAACTTTGGAATGCTTTGGTCTAGGAGCCTAATCTTGGTCTCATTTTATGTTAACAAAAATGTTAAAAAATATAGTGACATTTAACAAATTACTGTCACTGCATATTTCCTATTGCAAAATGGTGGTGTAGTTTGAAAAATACATTCTTAGAGCTTTCCAATTATATATATTTTGTGAATTTGTTTATGTTTAGGAACAAGCTATTATATAAATACATTTGCGTCCCCCCAGAGGCCCGTAACATATAATATATTTGAGCTAATTTGATCTCACTACACTATGCCTTTCACAAAAACATTATTAAATCTGAAAAGCACACTCTTAGAGCTTTCCAATGATATATAGTTTGTTGTGTTTTTTAGGTTTAAGTAGAGACTGTTATACAGGGTTTAAATTGGGCTGGGCCCTCCGGGGCTGAGCCCCGGCACATAGACTCCAGGGCTCGTCATTAACACTTCATTAACGCCAGACAAGTAACCTAATTAAAACATCAATAACCTAAAATAGTTATTTTAGGTTATTGATGTTTTAATTAGGTTACTTGGCAATCGCCAAAATGCAAGTATTATTCTGGTTTTATTACATTATTATATTATATTTATTACATAGAGTAAGTGGCGAATAGTGGAGATAGCTACTATATATACACATGTACTGACGGTAAGGTTGCGCTGATGAGGCGAGGCTCACGCAGCCTCTCCAGGAGAAATCAAAACGTGCAACACAAAGAAACTCAGCATGCTGAGTTAGAAATTCAAAAAGTTTTTATATATTTTTTTTTGTGTTTAAAATAGAGTTAGTTAGGCAACATCACACAACGTTTTCACCATCACGACTGTTCAATAGTTCAATAAACAGTAATGCTGTTAGATGTGACTCAGTTCATTTGAAATCTGTTGAATTGCCCAGTCATACTGAGCCATACAATTTGAAGTTATGAAATTTGATGGACTCCCTTTGATGAAATGGTGTAAAACTTGCTGTTGGATATAATTTAATTCCAATTTAATCTTCCTAATAAAAAGACTGTTCTACTCTTAATTTTTTATATTTATATTCTCTCCTTTAATGGTAATATCACTCCTTTGATACCGACACAAAGGAGATGACACAGGCCTACAGAAACATTTTATTGTCAGATGTAGCTTTGCACACTCCCACCATCTAGAATGATTTTGATCAACATTTTAGTGTTAATAACAGAGGGCCTTCTTAACTTGTTATATTTTACAGCTTATCAATTGATAAGATTTTGTAGGCTTTGCATACACATGTGCACCCTCTAAAAGGCCAACACCATAGATCCCCCCCACATAACAAATCCCAATTTAACCCCTGCTGTTATATAAATACATATAATAAACAAATGTGTCCCCCAGAGGCCTGTGACATATAATATATTTTAGCAAATTTGATCTCTCTACATTAATCCTTTCGCAGAAACATGATCAAATCTAAAAACGACACTCTTAGAGCTTTACAATGATATATAGTTTGTTAGGTTTAGGAACAGGCTATTATGTAAATACATATAATAAACAAATGTACCCCCCCAGAAGCCTGTGATATTTAATACATTTTAGCTAATTAGAAATTTTTAATCAAATTTTTCTACTTTAGACATGTGAGGAAGATTGGAAATGGGTCTATAGTTTCTTAATGGTTTCTTATGGTTTCTTAATAAGAGGTTTAATAACTCATGATTTAAAGGGGCTTTAAGGGGTGAGCACCCTTAGCAGGAGGATGCTATATCGCAGGTGACCTCACCATGGAGGCACTAATTTTGTGCGTTTGTGAATCAGAGCTGTGAAAACACAGGTGCAAAAGCGTGTATTTACACACGTTCATGAGTCAGAATGCAAAGCACACATGATTTCTATGCATGAAATTACAGTTACATGTACAGACAAACAGGCGCAGGAGACAATTTAAAAGTGGGGGCAAATATGAAACCACCAGTAGGTGGCAGCAAGTCATTAAACAAATTATTAAACTTTTTTTCACAGTTGTACCACAACTTTTACAGCAATTTTAAATTGCAAAGGCAACAAATGGTCGCAGTATTTAAATATATATTAAATATTTAAACAATTTAGGCTACATAAAATTTGAAATATTATATACCTTTATTACTTGAACAAGTAACTCTTTACTCAAACAAATATCTCTCTATTAAATATTTAAAATTTAAGGCCATCCATTATAAATATGGCTAAATGGCATCTGGGGGAAATAATGACAATTGGCATTTCATATAGGCTGGGCATGTTTAAATTAAAATTGACCTTGTTTGCCTTTTGGAATAAATAGGTAATAGCCTACTTTTCAGTTTTGCTGGCTTCATCCTTCTGGTTGTGCCAGGCAGACTATAAGAAATCCGCGTTGCACTTGAGACAGGCACACGTAAGACGTGTTAAATTTCCTGCTTGTTTAGGACCCCCTTAAACGAACCCTTAAATTAGAAGCACTAACATACCATTCACTGTCTGAGGAATAAGCTACATGGGCTAACCAAATGTAAACATAATTGACTTTCTCCTTGTCGCTAAAACATGTATGAACAGGGACGTGCAGAAACCTTTGGAGGGGCAGGTGCTCAAACTATAAAAGGGGCACTTCGAACTAGGCATTAAATAGGGCTGCACTCTAAATAACAATATTTCTGAAGGATCATGTGACACTTAAGACTGTAGTGACAGCTGATGAAAATGCAGCATTGCATCACATTAATAAATTATATTTTAAAGTATATAAATATAAAAAACATCATTTTATATTGTAATAACATTTTGCTATATTGCTATATACAGTTGTATAACAGTTATATAACATTAATATTGTATTTCTTATTCTTTTTTAGTGTATAAGGGCGAGGTTGACGTACCTCCATCCCCAGCATCATCTCACCACAGCAGTACTCAGGCACCGTCACTCACAGAGGAGAAACGGACACCACAAGGCAGCCAAAACTCACTCAATACAACAAGCTCAGGATCGGGAAGCACCAGTGGCATTGGTAGTGGAGGGGGAGGTGGCAGTGGAAGCACCGTTGTGGTCATGGCTCCTGCCGCAATACAGCCCTATGACGTTGAGATTAAGCGTAGCGAGAATGAAGGTTTTGGGTTTGTCATTGTTTCATCAGTGTCACGCCCTGACGCGGGGACAACATTAGGTAAGATTTTAGGATTTAAGTGTCCATGTGCAGGCTAGAAACATACTCTACAAAGTTGTGAATGCTTGGCCAATGCTTTGCAAGCATATGCCAGTTAAAAACCTTACTTTTGTCATAAAACGTAGGTTACAAAGGTATGCATAATTAAACTGGATCTGTTTTTTATTTAGATAGATTGTACTTGACATAGAGGCAGGTTGACAATCTATACACAAGAATTTATTTAACAATAACACAAAAACGGCAGGCAAAGGAATGGTTGCAAGAACAGGCAAATGTTAGTAATTCAAAGCAAGCAGCAGTCCAGCTAAGCAAACAAGATAAAAGGTAATACAACAAATAGTATTTTCAGTAAACCAGTCAATGATCATAACATGCATTTTTAACTTAATTAATAGCTGGAAGGCTTGTTGCTTGCTCTTATTGCAAGTTAATTTCTTTCTTACAGTCATACACTTTTATTCTGCCAATTTTATAAATGTGGGCTTATTTTTTTCTTTCTTTGTTTGTCTCCCAATACACACACCTATAAACATTTAGCTGGAAACACATGTGTGGCTATGCCTCATAAAATAGGTCGGATTATTGAGGGCAGTCCTGCAGACCGCTGTGGGAAGCTGAAGGTAGGTGATCGAATCTTGGAAGTCAACGGCTGCTCCATCACCAACAAATCCCATTCCGACATTGTGAATCTGATCAAAGAGGCTGGCAACACTGTAACACTGCGTATCATACCTGGAGATGGTGAGTTAGTTGACTTGTTTAATGTTAAAAGTCAACAGAGTAATGTCTTGATCATGTGCAATTATAACTTGTATCTTGTATGTATGATGTTGTAACGGGAGAACCACCCGCTGGCCCAGTGGTGTGACAAAAGTTTCTGCGCGTTCTGTGTTTTCTGGCACTTTATTAGTACTTCTGCCATTATGCTATTTTATTTTTTATTATTAGGACAAAATCTCGATTTATAACATTTCTTGAATGGATTACTATTCAATAAACATGAAATTTAGCACCACTTTCCTTTTGCAGCAAAAGCCGCTACATGCTCAAGAACCAATCAGTAAGCGTCAATTGAGTCATATGATTTTAAGCGATCTCAACATGGCAGCGCGCTAAGGAGCCGACTGTTTTGTTCGCATGTATATTTTAGGCTTTTGCCTTTATTCAGACAGGGCAGAAAAGTAACTGCAGATAAATGGGGAGCGGCACATAATCGCAGATCTCATTCAAACCTCCGCGTAATGAGATTTGTCATCCGTTTAGTTTGTGCATCTATAGTGATTTTCCAACTGTTTACTTACCAAAGAGGTGGATTTAGCGTTTTTTGCTGAAAAAGCACACATCGATTTAGCAGGTGTTGATGCAAAAGAAAATGTAATTTGTTAAAAACCTAAAGTGACATTTTTACAAAGAAAAAGGCATTTAATTCACTAACTAATAACCTGATAAAGAGCATAACCTGAAGAGCCTGATAAAAAAGTATTCAAATATATTTTATTTAGTCCCCAGAGATCTGTTAACACTTAATTAGTGTAGGATTATGTCTATCCAGTGGTTATGGCACTTTGATGTCAGATCAGGTATATTGTTCATTTTACATTGACATTACCATAATTAAATATATTTTAGAGATGTTATTGAGTTTACACTATAGGCTATGGTGTTTTTGTGTTAAATATAAATATATAAAATATAGTAGATTTTAGTCTAAGAACATAAAAAAGACCAGGCCCTTTGTGCAACTCCCTCAAACAGGAAGAATTTGAACATGCAAGAAAATGAACGTGTACCTTTGTTAATATTGCAGAAGTTACGTTAGTTGTAAGCTACACATTGCAATATATATGACATCTGTGCATGTTCTTTTCACGTCATTCTTGTAAAATAATAATGATAAGTACACAAGCGCATCCCTCGACTAAGAACCCCCTTTACCAGCAATCACAGCACCTTCAAAGAAGGGCCTTTGATTACAAAAAATAGGAAATTTTGCCTTGACAAAAGGGGCATCAATGGTGCTGAAGCACATGCTTGCATTTAAATAGCATGGTGAAATTGAAAATGAAAATGTTAATCCCACAGTACAAATCATGGTATACACCAAAGTTCATTGTTGTTAATTGTTTGTTTTAGCCTTGTGTATTTAATTTAATATCTTTGGTAGTTTTGTGCTACTGTTTGTTTGGGTGTGTAAATTGGATAAACTGTGTTTTTTTACAGAGGCTTAGTAGTAGTATTGTTTGTCTTTCTGTCTGACTGAACAGAGACGTCAAATGCCTCTTTACTGACGAACGCAGAGAAAATTGCTACAATTACCACAACGCACACACCTCACAACAACACAGAACTTGGGTAAGATACACTCATACATAACCAAAGCAACATGAAACAGAATTCAACTGAATTCAGAAATTTGAGGTGACTTTATTGATGAAAAATTGTATGGGTAGTGTTCTTAATATGAAAGGGGTTGAAGGGGATTTTTACTGTAGTTTATGTATTAGTAACAAAAACTCTGATTAAAATTATTTTTAACAGGGGAATTGATATTGTTCCTCTATTATAGTTTTGCTTGTATTTATATTTCCAAACAGGAACAACAAATCAAAACAAGCCCTGACTCAACCAGCAACCTTTAATCAGGTACAAGGTTTTACATTTTATCTTTAAAGGGGTCATGAATTAAGGAATCATATTTAACTTGAGCTTTTGATATATAAGAGGTCATCATACTAAAAGAATATACTTTAAATTTAAGAACTGAAAACGTCCTTGTTTCTGAAATAAAATATTTTTTTGACACCAGGCCCAGCAAACGCCAGATCCTGGAATGTGCCTATGAATGACGATATAGATATTTAAAACACCACCTCCACAGAAGAATATCCGCGCCGAATTCTGTAGCCCCACCCACAGAAGGCTCCAACTACGAATGACATAGCTTGTCCCCAAGTGTACTGGCTGGGGAATCGAATATCAGTTTATTATCCAAAACTGTTATCCAATCATTGTACTGGCCGTCTTCAATGCGGCACGCCCATATAAACTAATCGTCTTGCAAGGCCGCCTCAAAACCAGGAAAGAGAATAGCTGATTACTTTTTTTTTTTTGTATGGCGCTTTAACAATGTAGCACTGTTTCAAAGCAGCTTTACAGCAGAATAAACAGAATGACACAAGCAGGGAAATATAAAAAGCTAGCTTAGGGAAAGCTAGCTTAATAACTAATATCGTCTCCTAGTGAGAACTCCAACATGGCGACAGTGGCAAGGAACCCAAACTCCATTAATGAATGTGTGTGTGTGTGTATACATATATATATATATATATTTTTTTTTTTTTTTTTTGGAGAGAGAACCTTGGGAGAACCCAGGCTCACTTGGAGGGTCATTTCTCCTCTGACGCATCACAGCTGCAATCAGTAATTTGTTAAAACTAATTTGATTTAACATCTAGACTGTAGGTCTGAATTTTGAGTTGGTCTGGATTATTACAGAAATAATTGTGTTGGCTTACAGCTAATTAATTACTGTTTAATTAGTATGAAAATTTAGATTAAAGTTTGTGTTAGTTGTGATACAATTAATTTGTTTAGATAATTAATAAGGCCAATATTATATAAAAGATTGTTTAGCTGACTTTTGACTGCATAACATCAGACTCATTAAATTTTAAAGTAAAAAGTAGTTAAAAATAGCATTAGCATTATCATTAATTTAGTTATAATGAGTGTAGGTTCTCCTAGGGGTCGCCTCCTTCTGACAGATCCAGCGTCAGGTCAGTGTATGGACTGGATACAACCTCGGAATAATAAGAGACAAACAAACTGAGAGCAAAATACTGTTCCACACCCTTAGATGCAACAAATACAAAAGATTGTTAGGGAAATGTTCCCGGTTCCGGTTGGCCTAATTAATGCAGCCTAACAATCCCTTAGGGGATTTGTGTTATAAACTGTTGGACTGTGTGTATGCTATGTTAAAGAGATAGGTCTTCAATCTAAACTGAGAGTTTGTCTACCTCCCGCACAGCACAAGGAAGACTATTCCAAAGTTTAGGTTTTACTGATTTTGATGTTTTTGAATATAAAAACCAAATAAAAACGTCATAAGTGGACCTCAGACAACAGTATAAAATAATAAAAAAGCCAATTCATGACCCCTTTAAAAGTTGATTAGGAAAAAAATGTATGAACACTTCTAACCTAAGTTGTAAACAGTCTTGTTTTATTATTACTGAGATGTTTGTGTTCTATAGAAGTGTCAGCTAATTTTATTTCTATTTTTTAATTTTTTAAGTTGTTTGTTTGTATGTGTGTCTAGGAGGCAGAGTTTTACTCTGTTGACTTGGAGCGGGACAATAAAGGCTTTGGTTTCAGTCTGAGAGGAGGCAAGGAATATAACATGAACCTGTATGTGCTTCGACTAGCTGAGGATGGAGCAGCTGTAAGAAATGGCAAGATGAGAGTAAGACCACAATCTCAGTGTAGCATATTTCATACAGTATGTCTTTTATCTGTATTACTCAAATTACTCAAAGATTTTTTTTTCATATTTTACAATAATAGCAAACTCATCTAAACCCCATACATACAGTATCTCACAGAAGTGAGTACACCCCTCACATTTTAGTAAATATTTTATTATATCTTTTCATGTGACAACACTGAAGAAATGACACAATGTAGTGAGCACACAGCTTGTATAACAGTGTAAATTTGCTGTCCCCTCAAAATAACTCAACATACAGCCATTAATGTCTAAACCGCTGGCCACAAAAGTGAGTACACCCCTAAGTGAAGATTTTCAAATTAGGCCCAATTAGCCATTTTCTTGTGTTACAAGGTCTCAGGTGTGAATGGGGAGCAGGTGTGTTAAATATGGGAGCTACGGTTCATTGAAGGAACCATGAATGTCAACATGTACTCATCCTCTCCCTTTAAAGACTGGGCCACAGGGCAGTATTCCAACATAATAACGACCCCAAACACACCTTCAAGACGACCACTATCTTGCTAAAGAAGCTGAGGGTAAAGGTGATGGACTGGCCAAACGTCTCCAGACAAACACTATTGAGCATCTGTGGGGCATCCTTAAACGAAAGGTGCAAGGTCTTTAACATCCTATAGCTCCATGATGTAGTCATGATGGAGTGGAAGAGGTCTCCAGTGGCAACTTGTGAAGCTCTAGTGAACTCCATGCCCAAGAGTCAGTGCCTCTAAAATAATGGTGGCCACACAAAATATTGTCACTTTGGGCCTAATTTGGACATTTTCACTTAGGGGTGTACTCACTTTTGTGGCCAGCAGTTTAGACATTAATGACTGTGTGTTAAGTTATTTTGAGGGGACAGCAAATTTACACTGTTATACAAGATGTACACTCACTACTTTACATTGTAGCAAAGTGTCATTTTCTGCAGGGTCTACAGGTGCATATGGGCCTGGGCGAATTGGGGCCTGTATGATTCAAAACTCTCTCAGTTTACCAAGCAGCTTAATCAACTCATCTGCATTGTGTTGGCATTGCCTCACAAATAAAAAACTAAAGATTAAAAATATTTATTGACTGAATTACATTTTGCAGTATGTTTGTTCTTGTTTGCATTTGTTATTTTTCCATCTTGCAACTACCATTGCAAAATTATTTGCAGCGTCATTTGTTTAAAACCTAAGTGTAAATACTGTGGTGCTGTGGCCCAATTTAGAGTACATACACACACACATATATATATATATATATATATATATATATATATATATATATATATATATATATATATATATATATATATATATATATATATATATATATATATATATATATATATATATATATATATATATATATATATATATATATATATATATATATATATATATATATATATATATATATATATATATATATATATATATATATATATATATATATATATATTGTTGGACTTGGCATTTAATCCTTCAAGTCCATGCGTGTTCGCTTTTATTCAGGAAGGAGGACTCAAAAATATCTTTAAAAGGATTTATTTTAACAATCAAAAGTATATTGAAGAATATCACACTTGAAGAAAATATGCAGAGCTCTGGGTTCAATCTGTCCCTATCAATAACACAATCAAAGGAGTTCCCCATCGAAAGCAATCACGAGTCTATCCCAATATATATATATATATATATTGTTGGACAATCCTTCAAGTCCAGCGTGTTCGAATTCAGGAAGGAGGACTCAAAAAATATCTTTAAAAGGATTTATTTTAACAATCAAAAGTATATTGAAGAATATCACACTTGAAGAAAATATGCAGAGCTCTGGGTTCAATCCTGTCCCTATCAATAACACAATCAAAGGAGTTCCCCATCGAATCAAAGCAAATACGACAGATCTATCCCTCAAAACCCAATTTTTATGGTTTCCTCTCCCCAAGGTTAGCAGGTGGCACCTCTCCACCCTTCCGGTAGGCATCTTCTCATATTTGGTCATTGTTATCTTCTGCTTAGTCTGCTTAGTCTGCAAAGATAGATCTTGGTCTGCACAAATTCAGGGTTAAGACTTATACTTGGAGTGCTTAGGGCACTTCGACCTAAGATAGCTCATTTCATATATGGTTATACCGGTCCTTCTCTCTCCTTGGTAAATTTCCACTGGCAAGCATTTCATACAAGCACACAAGACTATGAATATATAAGAGCCTAATAGTGATTAATATTGTTTTAATGATTAATGTTATTATAATGATTAATATAAACACCAGAATATATGAGAGTAAATAATGGTTATTAAAGACACAAGAATATATCAGAGTAGATTATGATTAATGTTGAACTCTGTAAAAGAAAGTTAAAACATTTATGAATACAAAATCCCTTTAATATATATATACATATATATCTTCGACTATATATATATATATATATATATATATATATATATATATATATATATATATATATACCTTCGACTACCTTCGGTGCTCCCCCCGCTTCTGTGATTGGCAGATGCAATGCTACACACTAATGCTTTTAATCATACACAGAACACAGCACAGTGTTTTACTTTTTTTTAAATAGAGGTTTCCACATTAAATAATGCACTTACTGCACAAAACTATTAAAATAGCAATTTATGGACACTATAACAATGTGTTTTAAAAAATATTTTGTGTATATACAGTATAATCAAGTCTGCAGTTGCGAGCATTAAATGTGCTGGACACTGGTGCTTCGGTCTCGAGCTACGTCTTTTAAAACTCACAGATGAACAGGCCATAATCAGTTGACAATGGTATTTAAATGAAATACATTACTTACAGCTTACAGGGTGCTTGTTTGGTCCAAAAGAGTTGGCACACAAGTCCGTATTGACATGACTACTACATTCATTTAAAGTAAACAATCAGTTTCTGATCATCTCTGACATGGAAATCCTTCATAAGCCTGTGCAAAGACACTTTTTTCCAAAGTCAGGTAAAGCGTTTGTCTCACATCGCAATCTTACTTTTATTCCAAGCGAATTATGATTGTAAACAGCTAATTAGCTCTCTGCTCCTAGCTCTCTGTTCTTTAGTGGGTGGACCCAACGATGCAATGAACTAGGAGGAGTTTTATATTGTTTTAGGGCTGGTCATATGAAGATGATATCACCTGTTTTTGTTTCATCTGCAATTTTTGTAATTTGCTTACATAAATGTTTTTTCTAAGATGAGGAGGACGTAAGAAGGTAAGAAGGAGGAGAAGCTATAAAATTTGCAAGGGTGTATTAATGATACCAAAACCTCAATGTCAAAAGCTCAAGGGAAATTTGAATCTCCACCCCCACCTGCCCTTTTATTCCTTTATTGCACACTCACAGAAGTCTGTGAAAAATGTTCTGAAAAATGTTACCATTAAAATTAAAAAAAAAAAAGGGGTAAATTCTTGACTATTTTACAAACGCTTCTGCAATCCTGCAAATATGAAACCTTTCAGATACCCTTTAGAAAGCACCTGCTGAAGAAGAGCAGGCATATATCAGACACGTGCACTAAAGCAATAAAAACATGTGGATTCATGATTGTTGTATTTTCATTTCACTTAACCCTAGTTTAATATTTTCAGATAAGAAAAGTACTGTAAAGCATGGTTGTAAAAAATAACCTAAAATAACCACAAAGGAATGTTCAGTGTAGGTTATTTGAAAATAAGTTTTCTACAACATTCTGGGAACATAATGTTTGTGTTAGAATATTTAAAACCTAGAAAGAACATTTTAAAATGTTATTTTTGGTTTCATAACCGATCAAAAACCAGTTTTTGGGGAATGTTCTTTGTTTACTGGGATGTACAATTTCAAATGTCTACCCTGTTTTTAGGTTGGGGATGAAATCCTGGAGATTAATGGAGAGAGTACAAAAAATATGAAGCATTCTCGTGCCATTGAGCTGATCAAAAATGGAGGGAGACAAGTTCGACTGGTGCTGAAGAGAGGAGACGGATCCGTTCCAGAGTATGGTGGGTAACAAGTGGCATGAATAAACCATGTTTGTGCTTTTTTTGCATACTTTTTGCCCTCTCTTGTTCTCTTAAATTGCTATTCTGTGACCAATCAGGCTCTCTTTAAGTAAAGTCTTGTGGTTTTAAATGCATTTTTCTAGTCAGATCTAGTCAGATCTTCATCAATTGTTCCCAAGCAGTCAGCATAAATCTATACAACTTTATAAAACTATTATTTTGTTTGTTATTCTGTGTTACGCCTGGTTCACATCACTCCGTTTGCAGTAGGCTACTGTCATAATCACGTGATTATCACTTTCTGCAAATAAAGTCTCTTTTACACAATACAACATAACATGTAGTGTATTTTACATGAAAATGAAACATATTTTCGACCGGATGAGTTATTTTTTGCAACTCCAGAAAACGTTTTTATTTTTCTTGCATACTGTTACCGTGCAGGGTCAGATCAGACAGAACACGAGAGTCTCTTAAACAAGTCTTTTACTGAACTTCATCAGCGGGAATACACATATAATACAGACCTCACTTAAGAGGGAGTAATCACAGGCAGATCAAAACAGGCACAGAAGCATGTCAGAGACTCCAGGTATAACAAGACGAACAAGCAAACCCCACACGACCAAACGAACAACAATCCCGGACAAAGACCCAAACTAAAAGCAGACATTAAATACTACAAACAATAAATCCTAAATGACAGAAAACAGGTGCGGGTGATAACAAAATAACTAGTGCTAAACAAGATTACAGATCGTGAACAGGTGCACGGGTGAGATGAATGATGGGAAATAGAGTCTTTTAATATGCTGGTGACAGGGAACGGGTGATGTGATGGGGGGAATCCGATGCTGAAGGCATCGGCTCCGTGACACATACTATCTAGTAGAGTAAACATAAAAATAATTTTAGATATAGATTTGATCGGATCATTGTTTTTGCTTTTTCTTGCTTGATCCCGAAATAAAATAAGAGGACTCTCAAAACTTGTAATATACTTTATTGCATGCTTTATGGTAATATTTAAATATTTTCATGTTATTTCTGTGTGATTTTAAGCACGATTCACGTGCTATGGCTTTGGTTCAGCATGTGCAGTACAGCAAAAATAGACTTGATATATAAAGGATCGCTTCACTGCTGCACCGCACTGCAGCTGCAACGGACTGACCGCACCGCATCTGCATACAGTGAACGATCTAATCTGATAACATAGGCATGTAAAAAAATATGCACCGCATATGCACTGCAAACGGAGTATGTGTGAACCAGGCGTTATACATTACTCTTCTCTCTTTTCTGTGTTTCTCTCTTTTCCTGATCTCTTATTCTCTGGTGGGCTCAACAGCAATGATGGGCTCCCATCTCGCTGCCTATCTGAGGAATGATAAATTGAGGGAGCCCTGCTTCTACCTTATGAGTCAAAACCAAGCCACGGTTTGTAGAGCACAATCTTTGTGTTTCAACCTTTCCTATCACCTTTTTACATTTTATATGGCATGTTAAGACCTATATGTTATAGCGACATCGACTCCACATCACCTATTCCAGTCCTGTAACTTACTTATGCTTATTTAGGCTTTCATTTCACCCTGATGGCTGATGTGGAAAGATGTGAGATATTTTTCTGTAGTGTGTCATTAGTAAATATCAGTTTAAATTTTTAAACATTCCTTTTGCCATTATTTTTAATAAGCCAGTGAGATTATTACAATCATCAAGTCGATTATTACATAAATAAAAAGAAAAAACCTGACACAGACTAAATCCAGAAGTACTGTAGCGATGGTTCCAAGACACCTACCCGCAAAACTACCTGAAATCTATGTGCAAGTGTACCACAGACAAAAGCTGCTTTAAACGCATAGGGTGGTCACACCAAATATTGATTTAATTTAGTTAAAATCAGTTAATTAATAAATAAAATCCAAAAGTGCCCAAAACTTTTTACTGTACTATAACTTTGCCCCAGATTTACTCTGCTTTTACAATGAGCTTTGTCTGACTGACGTTTTTCTTTGTTTGTGTTTTTTTTGCTATAATACTCATTATCATGTTTATGTCTGGTTGCTAATGAAGTCCAGCACTTAAATGCCCACTGTTCCCCGTTATTGGCAATTACCTGTATAAGGACTGTAGACACAAACACCAGCACACACGTCTAATGGCTCATAAAATAGCGATTGAAAAGGATTATTTTTTTATATGTCCATATGTAAAAATCTTGCATATTCCACTTTACATGCAGTGCATGTCCCTTTACCCTGACTAATCTCCCAGTCCCTGTTGGCTGCTGAAAACCCCCTCCACAGCATAGTACTGACTGCTGGGATGGTACGGGGCAGGAGGTCCTCCAGACATAACATTTAGAATTGAGGTCAGAGTTCAATCTCGGTTTCATCAGACCAGTGAGTCTTATTTCTCACAGTCTGAAAGTTCTTAAGGTAACCACACCAAGCAGGCTTTCAAGTTTTGCACTGAGGAGAGGCTTCCGAGAGAGGTTACCCTACCCCTTTTTACAAAATGTAATATAAGTCTTAGGGGTCCACAGAATGTGTCTGTGAAGTTTCAGCTCAAAATATTAAGTATGGAAGGTTTTTTATGTGTGTGCCTGAGTAAGCTGCTGGTCTCTGTCCCATTTTGGAAGAGAGAGCAGAGAGCTGCTGTGGGTATGCGCTACTATTAATCCATTGAGTCTTTAGCAGCTCAGATGTCAGGAGTAAATAAAGACTTTTTTTCCTCAGTCTTGCATCCAACAACAAAACACATGAAATGCTTTTGTTTACAAGATATTCTTGTCACTACAGCGGTGTAGTGTAACTGTGGTTGCCTATATCACCATAGCACAAAATCATATCACTACACCACTCGGCCACATGACAATTAACCTGCTGTTCACAGTCTTGTAGTCTGTCTTTGCAGTCTGTGTACAGCTGACTGGAGGTGGAAACTTATAATACAGCAGTGTCCCTCATTGGCTGTGTGCAGCGGATGGTGGTGTGTGATAAAGGATATGTCCCTTAGTGCCATTGTTAGTTTTGTTAGTCTGTTGGGGTTTTATAAGGATTTATAAGGAATAGGGTCACTGTGTAGACACAACGCAGACACACATTAATTTTAAAACAACTTATGAAAGTTGATTTTTCCATAATAGTTCTACTTTAAACTTTTGGTTTACTGTGCTTGTAGTGTAATGTAGTGCTGTTGTTTTTTTATTTCTAGACTGTGCCAATGATGGCTACCCTTCCACACCCAGGCCACAAACATTTTCAGAAGTAAAACGTTTTCCAGCCAGTCGCCCATTTTATCAGCCACCTGAGCCCAGCAATACATCAGAATACCATACACCACCCCAACCCAAGAAGAACAAACCGAAAAACAGACAGCTGAAAAACAGAGGCAGAGTGAAAGACATCAATACAGAACTTTTTTTTCCAGATACACAACACCAACATAACAGGAAAAACCATCCCAGCCCTTCCCCTGACAGCAGCAAAAATTATTTCCATCGCAAGGTCAGGAACTCTGAGTCTGAATGTGGCATTGCAAAGCTTTTTAAAGCATTAAAGAAAGAAAGCGGTTTCGGACAGAAAGCTTCCATCCAGGATGTAGTGGATCAGGACCACAGATATTTTGAGACTCAAAGCAACTCTGGATCTCAGTTGCACAGTAGATCTTTGGACCGCTCCTCCACAAGGAAGTGTAACACCTCTCAAGACCATCGTAGGGCCAAGTCTATGGATCGCCAAACAGCGCGATCACAAAAAGATCAATCCCCAGGAAGGACCTTTCCAGCATCTGTCCTTGACTTATGGTAGATCTCCACACCCGAAAGGCAATTCCGACCTCAGCATGAGTCCCAAACACCTAGTAGGAGTTTCCGAAAAAAAGGTTATTTTATGTCCACTCATGAGAGATCTCACAGTCCTCTGGCACATGCTCTTGGACGCACACCAAAGCATGGTATAAAAAACAGAAACATCATATCTATTGATTCACCTGAAAGACAAGGATATTTGACCAGTGAAAAATCTGACAGCAGCAGCGATGAAAGTTTCCTGGAAGAATGTGCAACTCCACAATTTAGAGATTATTGCAGCACACTGAAAACCAGCAGAACAAATGAGACCAATGTTGAGCCACACCTCATTCAAAATCCTCAGTCCAAGAGATGGCTTTACAAAGAGAACCACACAGACCTCAGCATCTGACCGGTAGACCTGGCTGGTTCACCACAGCTGAACAATCTTTGTGTTTTTCATTAGTTTCTTTGTTTTTAAATGATGTGACGCAAGTAAAATGCATGTTATTTGAAAAAAATGGCTTTTTATTTTGAAACGTTTTGTTTTTTACAGTTCTTTTTTCAGTTGCACTGGAACTGCTTTGTGCTTGGCTGAGGTTCAACACAGCTGAAGTCTATGTAATTTTCATTAATTTCTTTGTTTTTATATGCTGTGTTGTGAGATGGCTTTTTATTCTGAAGTTTTGTTCTCTACAGTTTTGTTTCTCAGTTTCACCAGAACTGCTTTTGTATGTCCTACATTCCTTCATACTGTGATAATTGAAGACAAGAGCACAAACATTTATTGTTTTATTTTTTGTTTGTACTTTTATATGGTTTATAAAAATTATAAAAACAAGTAATTGTGGCTAAATCTAAATTCAAACTATGATGCTACTGTTTAAGTAAATAATATATGTAGGCTGTATATTTATTTTGAACAGTTGAAACATAATGGGAGACATCTTGACTTAGTCTACTGTAGGCCACTAAAAAATGCTCAAAAGTAAAAATGGAAAAATAAAAATGAATGCATTTTTTTGCTAGAAGGTTTGCCATATTGACCAGGTGACAATAAAAATGCAAATAACACAACAGATGTAAGATCATGGAAGATTTTGGTTGTCAGTTCTGATCCCGAATATTACGATTCTGCCACCTTGGCACAATCTGCTTAGCTGAGCTGACCCACAATTCCCATCATGCCCTGACAGTGATTTTTGAGAACACAACTGTTTCATAAATTAAAACCATGCATTTAGATCTATATGCATTTAGATTCTATATCAAAAGGAACGTATCAGCCGCTATTTTTTTGTACAGATTTTACTACTGTATGTACTTCTAACCTGTTAGGTAAAAATGCTGTTGCCTTTGTACAATAAAGGATTTATGAAAGATGTCCTCCTAGAAGCAGATGCTAATGTTTATATCCTGTACACAGGAACTGTCATAAAGTCTGTCATTTGTACTTTAGGCATGTGCACTCCCTTTATTCATGGGAAGACAAAATTAAGTATACCTAGACTGATTGTATGTTATTTGGGTGGGGAGGATGGGCTGTATATCTGTTGTGATGGATAGCCTGCCTTTTTATTCTAGAGCTTTTACAGTATATACTGTATGTAGTCTCTGCAAGTCATCTGACTTCAGATGCTTTTTTCTGTTGACAGTTTATGTGTATTGGCCAATTTGTTTATGAAACTATGCATATTTAAATTCTGCATTACCCACAGCTTTATTTGATTTGTGAAGCTATACATAAATTAGTAAATAGGTTTATGTAGATATAGAATTGGTTAAGCTTTTATCCTTGTTTGGATGGATCACAATGTATACATATACATTGTGATCCATCCAAACAAGGATAAAAGCTTAACCAATTCTATATCTACATAAACCTATATAAAGCAAAATAAAGCCTGTGAATGCTATTTTTATTATCAAATAAAGATTTCCATACAAATTCTCAATTTTGTGTCAATAGAGGTGTGCTTCAATTTTATTATTAAATTACACATACATTTGTACAGGTACATTAAAAAAAACATGGTGCTTGTCATTGTAAAACAGCATACCAGGAACCTAAATACATTGGCCAAAAGTGATAAGTGGTTGCTAGGCAGTTCTAGTGTTCATGTGTAAACCCAAAACCACAAAAAAAGAGACAACCCAGCAATAGGTTGAATTAAATGTTTGACTCGGCATGCTGGTTTTTTTTGGTATACTATACTGTGGGTTAACATTATCCAAAATGGGACAGACACCTACTATAACACCTTAAAAAAAGCTTGCAGAACAATTATAGTAGTAATCTAAAAGTGATCATTTATTTATTAATACTCAGGAATTGACAGTCAAGGTGCTGGTGCAGATAGAGAATGCCAGACGAAGGAGATAATCCACCAAGAGGCCCTTAATAATAATCCACAGGGAACTTGGATCAACAATGTAAACCACACAGCACGTATCAAACAAAGACAATAACAGGCAAGGAAAAAGAACCAAACAGGGAGTATAAATAATGGGGTTAATTAACTAGACACAGTTGAAACAAATCAGTAACTATAAAAACTAACGAGGGACGAACAAGAACAAATCAAACAGTGAACAGTGAAAACAGAAACATACACATGACACTGACAAAATTAAAAATTATTATATGTAAGCCAGCTTTTCCCAACAAAATTATAAACCAAACAAAACCAAATTATATCTCAAATGAAAATTTAAAAGCTAATTTTTTTTGGCCATTCCACTTAATAGGTGCCATTTACTTCTTGTAACTACTTATATACAAGTACTGTTACATTGCTAAAATAATACTCAATAACAAGTAAAAGTACTGGTGATAAAAATGTACTTAAGTACTATAGGTACACACATGGTAATTAGTTTGTACCTTTAGAAAAGTGTTCGTTATTAGTTGTCATATACATAGAGTATAAGTGCCCGTTATTACCTTGCACTTTTCTAGAGATACAAACTAATTACCATGTATGTGTCACGGTTTCACCCTGCATCTTCCCATTGAGTCCAGTTTCCATCATGCACTGCACTTCACCTGCCACCATCTTAAATCACCATCACCTGTACATCGTTAACCTGGACTCTTTATATACCGTGTGTTTTGTTTCCACCTTTGTCAGATCTCGCTATACAATATCCGTTATTCTGACCTTCTTCATCATCTGTTCATCTGTTTACCTGTTTATCTGTATACCTGTTATTGTTACCTGTTGTTGTCATTTTGTGGATTTGTTAGTTGTTATTTTATCTGTTTGTTGTTCCCTTGTTTTATACATTTAGAAAAAACATGTTATTATTTACCCTCTGTCTTTGCTTTTGTATTTACTATAGGTACCTTATAGTCCCTTTTATAGTCCTTTTTAAAGTACCTTATAGGCCCTTTTTTAGTATAGTCCCTTTTAAATACCATGTACGTACTCAAAAGTAAGTACCTTGTGTTATCACACATTTGTCTGCAAGTACAGCTTATGTACTATATATGTACCTGGAAAGTATGCATTCTGTAAAGTAAAGTGCTACCAAGTTTCCTTTGTACTTCTAAAAACTACTCGGAGTACCACTTTTTAGCCCCAATGCTATTATTTAATAAAGAGATTAATCTATCTACCTACCTACCTACCTACCTACTTACTTACCTACTGTACCTAAGTGAGCCACAAAAAACAGTAATCCAAAGTGCACGGTAATCCACAGGGTGAAAGGCAAAAACAGGAACAAAACACATCCACAGGTTAACGATCAGACAAACTTCACAGAAAACACGACAATGTATTAACGAGACCTGACAATGAACACAAAACAGAACAGGGTATAATTAGAGTTCGGGTTGATAAGCGGCAGGTGAGAGTTAATCTTGAACAGTTGACTCCGTGACAGTACTGCACCCCACCAGCGGACCGAGCAGGATGACAACGGGGCGACCTTATGGACGAGGGGCAGGTTGATCTGGGTGATGCTGGTGGAAATCAGAGAGAAGAGTAGGATCCAAGATGTCTGAGCCTAACGTCCAACACAGCTCCTCTGGACCATAACCTTCCCAGTCCACGAGGTACTCCAAACGCCCACATGCCGCCTGGATCAAAGGATCTTGTCCACCCGGTAGATTTTATCCTCTTGGCTGATAGGAGGAGGAGGGGGAGGTGCCAACTCAGCATCAGATTCTGTGGATGGAAGAGGGGATTCAGTGTAAGGTTTTAATAGGGAAACATAAAAGGAGGGTGAGATGCGTTATGATTGAGATGGTGAGGGAGGATGATCAGAGACGTGAGGAATGAGGGAGCAGATATCACTCTTCGCTCCCCATCGAAGAACATGACCAGATTCCCATCACATTTCAGGTGAGTGCAGTTGGAGCCATGGGTGTCCCAGGACGAGGTCCACAGTAGATCCACAACTTCAGGGAGATACGGCGCTTGCGTTCATCATTGGAGAGATGGTAATGATCTACCTGCCTAGGCTTGGGTGCTGGAGGGTTACGGACAGCAGGTGGATTCGAAGGTGGAGGAGTAGTAGCGGTAGACAGGGCAGAAGAGGCGGATATTAGCTGCGAGACTTGGATAGACCGCTGAATGAAATTTTCCAGACCAGCTGTATCGTCATAAACTGCCATTTAAAGATGAATCTCTGTGTTTAACCCCTGTCGGTACGTGGCCAACAGGGCCGCCTCGTTCCAGCCGCTTGCAATGGCAAGGGTACGGAACCGGAGAGCATATTCGGGGACAGCCATCTGTCCTTGACGTAGACGATACAGCTGGTCAGAGATCGACAATGAGGTGGCGGAATGGTCACACTTCTTTGAAATGGGTAATGAAAGCAGAGAGTGTCTGAGTGGTGGAGCTATGAGCGTTCCACAAACTCTGAGCCCATTGCACTGCTGGTCCGGACAGAAGGGAGATAATGATCTTGAACAGAAGCAAACTGATGTTAAGCAATCTTGGATGCATCAGATGGGAAACTGTTAGGTTGCATTTCAAAATAGAGTTGACATTGCAGTAAAAATCCACTACACTCCTCTGCTGAACCAGAATATTTGTTGGGTACGGCCATAGGACAGTTCAGAGATGCAGTGCTTACCGGTAAAGAGGATTAAAACTGCTGGGTGTGGGTCTGGATGAATTCGGCAAGTGCGTCGGTAATGGGTGAAGGAGAGGGATCCATGTTTTAAATAGGTCAGGTCTTCTGTTACCACTTATGGAATGGAGGAGACTGACACACAATGATGATGTAAAATGAGATGATTTACTGAACAACTTTCCAAAGACAAGGCAGGTGAGTAATCCAGGTAACAAACAGGCATCCACAAAAACACAGTCAAACAGGTAAGTGATCCACAAAAACTGTAATCCAAAATGCACGGTAATCCACAGGGTGAAAGGCAAAAACAGGAATGTAAGACTGGTGCCAAGATGTCCAAACCAAAAGGACATCACATCCTGGGGAACAAAGGGCTCTTTTCAACATATTGAGTTCCCCCACTTCCCAGTTTGCATCTCTATCTCAGATAGCACACCTCAAAGGATGCTGATTGCGAACTCACACCTTCACATCTGTCTCCTTCTCCCCTCTCTCCATCTACTTCCCCTCAGCTCAGAGAACCCTAAAACTCACCTATGAACTGTATTTAAGATATACCACATTCTGTGTGGTCAAAGTATCTAAATATTCATGTCTGATATCATTTGAAATGTCTCAGTGCGACTCACACAATGGTCCCCGCAACAGTAGAGCAGATCATAACAAAGGTTTTTGGAGTTTGGAGATATTGTGCTCACTGCTGTGGGTGTGTCCTTCCTGGGCTCTTTCATGGAAATGGCCATTTGGGCCTGATCAGGTTCAGAGTCTTTTCAATGTAAGTTACATCTCCATTTGGAGGAAGTATACTTTGGTTTGGGTATTTAAGGGAAGCAAGCAAAAGGTTCTGTGAGTCTGTAAACAGATCTCCCGCACAGTTGTTGTGTGTAGTTCTTATAGTCGGAGTCTGTAAACGGATCTCCTGCACAGTTGTTGTGTGTAGTTCTTATAGTCGGAGTCTGTAAACGGATTTCCCGCACAGTTGCTGTGTAGTTTTGATTGTCAGGTAAACATTTCTAAATTCTCTTATCTCTGCATTATTGACATGAATTGAAATTGTTTGAATTATATATTGAATCATTGCTTTTGTTTACCTGATTAATAAATTGTTATGTTTGTATCAATTCTAAATACTCTGAGTTATTGGCTCCAGTAGATTACGATGTATCCGTGTTACCGCAAATCTATGACCAGGGTTAAGTGTATTTAAATAATTAGGTTGTTATGCAATCGCATTCACTATAAGGGGCTATCATAGTGGTAGTCATAACCTCTGGTCATCGCCTGTACTTTTGATTAAGTTGTTATGTAGTTATATTAACAACTATATGGGGTCAGATCAAATCCCTTACGGTGCTGGCCATAACCTCTGATTATTGTTTAAGCTTTGAACTAAGTTGTTATATAGGCAATTGTATGGGGCTACATGGATACCTTTTAATAATAGTAAGCAGGAGCTACATTGTTAAATTGCTTTAGCCATAACCTCTGGTTATACAGTCGAGTTTGTGATCGTGGGCCCGCACACGGCCGGTGCGAGGACCCTGTGCGACAATGAGAACCTAATGTACGAGTACAATAACAATAGCGAGTTGATGGAATGATCAAACCATTATCTAAATTTAAGGATCATAACTTAACCTTTACAAGGTTTTATCTTTTGGAGTCAGATAAAATGTAGGTATCAAAAGTAACAAGTAAGCGCCGGAAAAGACAGAACGTGCTGAAACCTTCGCCATTGCCTCTGGACTCCGACATTGAGCCAGTGGGTGGTTTCTCCCCCTTACAGAAACAAAACACATCCAACGGTTAACGATCAGGCAAACTTCACAGAAAACATGACAAAGTATTAACGAGACCTGACAATGAACACAAAACAGAACAGGGTATAGAGTTCGGGTTGATGAGCCAAGGTGAGTCATTAAAGATGGCGGAGGTGACGGGCATTTGAAATGTAATGTGCAGCAAAATGTTCACTTTGAAAGTTTCACAGTGTTTTTCTTCTGGTTTTGAATCACAGTTTCATTTGCAGTTACACAGAGCCACCAGTAGAGAGAGCCAGATGTGCATTCAATCACAAACAATCTTCTGTCACGAAAATAAAACGTGAACTTAACTTAACTTTACTTAAAAGAGAAAATTCACACGAGGGGGAAAACAAAGAAAATCTACCCAAAAGTTATAATTATAGTGCACAGGATTGAAAAGATAACACGCAAAGGAAGCAATTATGAAAACAGAAGCAATTATGGCATGTTTGCTTTACCATACAAGTTGTAAGGCATGGGCATTTGGATGGTGGATTCCCATTTCACTACACAATAACACCTTTCGACTTATAATAATCACTAGGAACTTGTATTAGCAGCTATAAACTTTTTTAGGGGCCAGAGTGCTATCCCGCAGCAGACAGGTAACCTGGATGCTCCTTCACTCTTCTTCACACTCCAGGAAAAAAAACACCAAAAATAAAAGTCCTTAAAGAAATACAAAATAATGAATTACAATAATGACACCACATTAAAAAATAAAATACAAACACACAAGTTAAAATAAATAAAATATGGCTAACAAAATCTGCTTCACAATACTCAACTCTAGATCTCCTCGAAGCCTCAGGAACACAGCAATTCAACAAAATGATGGAATCATAGTCAACATAAAAAACTTGATGAGTAGCAACTTTCTGTTGTTGAAAACAGAGGTGAAACGAACGTTACCGGTAACGAAATCTGCCACACATGACCAAGAGTATTGTCTAACTATTGCTGAATGTTCCATAAAGTGTTTAGCTAAGAATCTGGGTGTTTTATTTAATAGTACTCTGTGATTTGAAAGCCATGTTGCCAAAATTTGTAAAACCACGTTTTTCTATCTTAAATATAGCCAAATTACATCATATGCTGTCATTATCAAATGCAGAAAAGCTAGAGTTCTTGTAAGAACAAAAAGTTTGAAAATATTAGCCCGGTTCTGTCAACACTGCACTGGTTACCTATTAAACAATGTATATAACTTTAAAGTCTTACTGATTACCTATAAGGCCTTCAATAGTCAATACCTGAGTGAGCTTCTAATGCTTTAGAGTCCTTCACATTTAATATGCTCTCAGGCCTGTTGGTAATACCTAGAATTTTAAAATCAAGTGCTGGTGGTAGATCTTCTCCTATTTAACGCCTAAACTTTAGAACAATTTACCTAGTGGTGTTCGAAAGGCAGACACACTCTGTCAGTATAAGAATAGTTTAAGATTTAAGATCTAGATTAAAGACCCATCTCTTTACCATAGCAATAATCAGGGGTGGAAGGAATGAAATACTACTACTCACGTTACTGTAATCAAGGATTTTTTTTGGGATACTTGTACTTTTATAAGTATATTTTTAAGGCTGTAATTTTACTTGTACTTAAGTAAGCAAAAATTGTCTTTGGTCATTCATTTAATGCACGTCCTCTTGGGAGATATGTTTTTGAAGGTTCTAAGCATACAAGCACATAGAGGAAGGGCGCACCACGAACTGTGTTTTGTGACCTTAAAGCTTATGGGAAGGTATAGGCCATTTATGGGTGGGCTTTAGCCCCCCTAAATTTCTGCCCAGCCCCCTAAAAATTTAATTTATTTGGCAACCTGTACACAAATTCATGATCGCTTTAGTCCCCTTTAATAATATGAAAACAGTACCAGGCTTCTGTTCTGATAGCACAGCAGTTTCTTTGCTTTGCTGATATTACCCTAAATACAGTAATAAGTGCAGAATACTCTTTCTTTGACATGATATTACCATAATGATAGTAATAAGCACACACATAATTGTCAAGCAGTCATTTTCAAGATTCAGCTTGAAAGCCACAGAACAGTGCGGAGCAAAATTACAGTACAAAGGGTGTTCAAAAATTATTTTTTTGTATGATATCGGACACATTAATTGTAATCATTAATACAAATCAGACCCAATCAAATTTCAGTCAAAATCATCAGACCCTATAAAAAATCAGTTGTATGATATCGGCCACATTAACACAAACAAAGATTAATTACATCACAACTAATAAAAATCAGACCCAATCAAAATTCAGACCTACACAGCTTAAAATGTAGTACATTTAGTAATAAAAATGTAGTGATCTTTACACAGGGCAACACTTGAAGTGTGTGTGTGTGTGTGTGTGTGTGTGTGTGTGTATCAGGTTTTACCTCGAGGCACCAGCTGAGGAATTCCACCTCAACATTTGTTGGAAAAATCCAACATAAATTATAAACCAGAGATGTATAAAGTACTAGAGACCCAGACTTGAGTAAAAGTACAAGTGCTCTATCAAAAAGGGACTTGAGTAGAAGTTGAAGTGCTCTTTAAGCACCACACTTAAGTAGAAGTACTAAAGTATTCAACATTTTTTGTACTTAAGTATTGCAAGTAGTTTATTTTAAAATGTATTACTCAAGTACTGAAAGTAAAAGTACAAGTATTGTGTTATGTAGTTATTAAAGAAAGTAGTCAAAAGTTTGAACATCATATTGTTTTTATTATTTCAAATGATTAACCTAAAGGACAATCACAATTCCTTTGGCTGTAACCTTTTGTAAACAGATTAAGTATGGCCCACGAGCAAGACAGCGCTCATGTTGTTGTACTCTCTCTCTCTCTCTCTCTCTCTCTCTCTCTCTCTCTCTCTCTCTCTCTCTCTCTCTCTCTCTCTCTCTCTCTCTCTCTCTCTCTCTCTCTCTCTCTCTCTCTCTCTCTCTCTCTCTCTCTCTCTCTCTCTCTCTCTCTCTCTCTGGTGCTGGGAGAGGCCCTTTTGGGCTGCTGTGGTTGCCGCGCCTATGCGAAATGAATGGCTGGAAAAGTTATCGGCTGGGGTGCCGGATAGGTGTAGAACGGACTTGAGGTGTTTTTGAAACCAAAAGCAAGTAACGGGTTAGTTGGCGTCGTCGGTGAAGAGGGGGTCGGATGGGAGTGTAGTCTGGGATTTCCTGAGCTGGATGTAGGCTAGGAGTGTTTGATATGGGAGTATGGGCGTTGGGAGGTTGAAAATGTAGATGAAGTGCCCTTTCTTCATCTGGTCCGTCTTACTTTGTTTAATAAAGTAGGAGACGGTTTCGTCGTCTAGAGCAGCCAAATTGGATATTGTGGGGTGGATGTTTGGATTGAAACTCGATGTGATAGCGAGCTCAGAGCATCTGAGAAAACCGAAAAAAGCCAAGATAAACATGGCATCGAGCGTGCGGGCGGTGTGGGTGGAATGGTAGCCTCTGCGGAGGGTGGAGATGCTTTTAGTAAGTAATTTTAAGGTTATGGGTTGGCGGGTGTCTGGGCGGGGGGGTTGGTCCTTTTGGATGCCTTTGATGAGGAGAGAGGTCTGGGAATTGGCTATGTGAGGTTAGGCTGAGCCATATATGAGTTTGTGAAAAAACTGAACTCCGTTAAATAGGCCTTAATAGAGCTGATTTGTAGATTTTTATTAATGTTGAGAGATGAATGATGTGATGGCGAGTAGGGAAAAGTCAGGGAATGGCAGGTTGTGGATGGTGTGAAACGCTTTAAAGCAGTTCCATGCAGTCAGGTAAGAATGGAGGGTCCTGGGGGAGACGGCACGTAGGATCGATTTAAGGGAGGCTTCGAGAAGGGGCTTAAGGGGATGGTTTATGGGAATATCAGCTCTGAATAGGGAGGTACTGGGGTCGGGAGCGGCTCCGCCTCTGGTGCCAACAGTCTGAATTTCTGAAAGGCAAAGCGAGAGAGAGAGTCAGCGATTTGGTTTTTTGAACCAGGAATGTGTTTGGCGGTTAAAATGAATTGGTCGCAAGCAGCAATCCAAATTAAGCGTCGTAGCAGCAGCATTAATGCGGGTGAATGAGATCGACCTTTATTAACGCAGTGCACGGTGGCCTCGTTGTCGCAGAAAATTAAAATGCTAGTGGCAGACCACTCTTTACCCCACAAACGGGCTGCGACGACTAATGGATAAAGCTCGAATAGGGCTGAGGATTGTGGCTGCGGCAGATTCAGCACGTAGATGCGAACCAGCGACCTTGATAAAATCCTCCAAAGCCGACGGAGGGGGCGGCGTCGGTAAACAGTTGGATATCGACGGGGGAAGAAATCAAGTTTTTGTAAAAGAACGACAAGCCATTCCATTGTCTAAGGAATGATATCCATAAACCGAGCTCGTTGCGGCACGAGTCGTTTAGTGTTATCCGGTCCTCCAGTGCGAGGGCGGAGGATGCAAGAATGAGAAGATGAGAGATAAAAGGACGGCCCTGTGGGATGATGCGCATCGCGAAGTTTAAATGACCGAGAACGGATAGCAGCTCGCGTTTGTAGCAGCTTGAGCTTTCGATAAGAGAGCAAGCGACCAAAATCGTTCTGTCAATTTTTTCCTTGGGTAAGGAGGCCTGGAATTTTTGCGAATCGAAGTTAATACCCAAAAATTTGATAGAAGTGCTTGGGCCCATAGTTTCGTCCTGGGCGAGAGGGATCCCGAGTTCAGAGAAAACTCTCTGGGTTATTGAGAGGTGCGCGGCTGGGATGGCATCGGGAGGCGAGATGATTAAAAAATCGTCTAGAAGGTGGATTAAATAGGGGATAGCGTAGTTATTAGAGAGAATCCAGCAGATTGCTTCTGACAGCATGTCAAAAATTTTTGGGCTGCTTTTGAAGTAAAACTTGTCATGCCAGTATATGCCGAATAAATGCCAAAAATCGGGGTGAATAGGCATCACTTTAAAGGCAGAGGTGATGTCGACTTTGGCCAGCCAGGCGCCGTGGCCGGCGTTCTTGATCAAGGTCATGGCATGGTCAATGTCGTGGTAAGTGAGGGAGAATTCTTCGAGTGGTATGAGGCTGTTAACGCTTGGAAAAGGAGAATTGTGCGGGGAAGACAGATCGATTATGAGGCGCTTTTTACCTGAGAATTTACGGGTAGCTACGCCAATGGGGCTCACGCGATAAACGGCGAAGGGGGGAACGGAAAAGGGGCCGATCATAAAGTTTGCGTCGATTTCTTTTTTAATTAGAAGGTCTACCGTGTCGGGTTCGGCGAGAGCGGACTGGAGATTTGGGCAAATGAGGCTGTGGGCGGGGAGGGTTATGACACCGGGATGGAAGCCGTGTGTGAGACTGGTCAGTAAATATGCAGAAAAAAGAGGATCGGGGTGATTACATAGTTCGGAAGACAAACGAGAAATGTTCACGGGAGTCGATAAGTAGAGGTTACATTTTTTATTTGCAGCCGACTTGTCGATCTGCGGCCGGAGGTGAGAGGGGTGATAGGAGAGAGTAAAGATCGACATCCGCACCTGAAAGCGTCCTGATGCTGTCGGCGACTGGGGGCGGCTCCAGAGCTGAAGCGTTCGGAGGGATGGGCATGGGTGTGGCTGAAGCCAACGTGAAAGTAGAGCGAGCGTGTGATACTGGGGGGGCTGATAGCGGAGGCAGGCTCGCGCTGAGGTGGCGGCCTGTGGCGGGGGCTGGAGTGTCGAGGAGAGCTGGGAGTTGAGCCGAGGCGTCTGGGGCGCGGCCCAGGCTTGCCGACGGCTTCCTGCTGCGGCCGTCCCGCGGGGGCACTGCGGCTCGGCCGGGCCGTTGGTACGGGCTCCCGCGAGCGCGGCCGGCTGACGTTGAGGCTTTTGCTGATGGGCCGGTGTTTGGAGGCGGCACTCCTGGCTGGAAAGAGACATAGAGAGCGTGGAACTCCGCTTTGGTTAGCCGGCGGGAGAAGCTGGCGCCCTTGCTGATTAGCGCCTGCCGGAGGCCCAGCACGGTCCATTTCTCCACGGCGGGGACGGAGGGGAGGGCCGACGCATAGGAGGAAACTGGTGATTTTCCTGTAGGTGCGGCGCGAGTGGGCCGGCGGCCCCAAGATGTAGCTGCGGGCTCGGGTGTTGTGTCCCGCGGAGTGCTGGCACAGCGGCCGGGTGAACAGTCGGAGGAGTCGGAAGACATAATCCAGTTATTTGTTTTTCCAATTTGTTTTTTATCTCTGAATGGCAGCGGTGTAACGCTGATGCCGAAACGCTAGAGAGAATGAAGGTAAGGCTGCTTGATTATTTTATAGAGGTTCTCTCTTGCGCTGATAGGGCAGATGGTGCGATTACTAGTGATGAATTGGCCGGTTCAATTATCTGCGCGTGCTCCTCCCGAAATTAGTTAATCAAACTTCACTTATTTTACACATATTTGACACTTTTTGTGTAGTTTGGGTCTTTGCTAATCAGACCATTTACATGCAAATAGTATCACTCTGCGTTTTTGATTACACACGTGTTTGTCATTAAAGCTGTCTATAAAACTAGCAAAGTGACGTGGTAGTGTTGTGACTCAACAGAAGGGGGGGCCGAAGAAGTAGTGTTTTAAGCGTCAGGTGTGGTTTGTAAGAACATCAACAACATTTATTTATTTGCATTTATTTTTCAAACCTTGTGAATTTGTGAGTGAAAATTACAAAAACAAAACAGCAGTAGCATTATGAGTTTTCATTCAAAAACAGAATTTGTTCCAGTGTTTTAGCATTTCTCTTTGTGCACAAAACTTCTCTTGCTTTAAAAAACTTGTTAACATGGCACAGATATTGCTGGTATTGTTAAGTATTTCTGGGCAAGATGGAAGAGATATGGGAATAAAGTTTGGTGTTTTGCCTAAAGGCAGTTGTAGCCTAGTGGTTAGAGAGTTGGACTAGCAACCAGATTGTTGCTGGTTCGATTCCCAGTGCCATCAGGAAACAACTGAGGTGCCCTTGAGCAAGACACCTCACCCCTAGTCGCTCACAGTGTGCCACTGGTAACTCGTAAGTCGCTTTGGACATTTATGCTAAATGAATAAATGTAAATCTTGAGTGGATTGCTGGCACAGGGGTGTTCTCTGTAAGTTGCAGTAAGTTTCTCTGTACTTCAACTGTTGCATTTGCAGGGACACTGTGGACCTTCGGTGTTTCACTTATCTTGCTGTCTAAGAGCTCCCATAGGCTGTCCTCTCCACCTCCATGTCCTCCTGCTGAAACTTGCTGCTGAAGTTCATAGCTAGGGTGAGTCTGGTGGATGCAGTAGTGTTTCATGTAGCGCTGCCGGAGCTATATAAAACTGTATAGCTGAATGCAGATTCAGCTATACAGTTTTTGACTGCAGCATCAGCGATGACTGCACTGCCAAAGGCAACAGTCTTAAATCTGGGATCCGAAAGTGTGGCCGTGGCCAACATCCACATGGATATTGTAAGTAAATTTTTTAATAACATGAATATATAACCTTGTATAAAAAATACCATATGATTTGTGATATGATTTAAAATGAGGGCACAAATTTAGTGGAAAGGTGACGGTTTCTTTGAAAGTCTTCAAAAACTGCTTTTTTTTCAACATCGTGTCATTTCACGTCACCAGAGGGAGAAGTTTGCTGCGCTTGGCCTTGGCTCAGAGCAGAGTAGGTTGGTATTCAGTAGGAGCGGTCGTTAGTTAGTGTGTTTTAAATAGTTATTGTATTTTGATTTATCATCGTCGCACATCGTTGCACAAACTCCAGCCTGTCAGGACATCATGTCCACAGGTTCCTGACAAGAAAAAGGACGGCCCAGTATACATCCAACTCCCTGCAGCACTGACTTTCCTCAGCTGTGACAATGGTCGCACATTTCCCACACAAACACCTAAGAAACAAAACATGTTAATCTCTCTCTCCTTTGGTAATAAGAAACCGCTATATCACGTAACAATAATGTGTACAGATATTAACGAGTGTGACATACGTCTGATCAACACTTATTTTGTCTGCTTATTATTAAGTTTATTTGTATAGCGCTTTAACAATGTAGCACTGTTTCAAAGCAGCTTTACAGCAGAATAAACAGAATGACAAGCAGGGAAATATAAAAGCTAATTCAATAACTAATATCTAATATCAGCAGTCTCCCAGTGAGCACTCCAACACGGCGACTGTGGCAAGGAACCCAAACCCCATTAATGAATGTATATATATTCTGTATATGGAGAAAAAAAACCTTGGGAGAACCCAGGCTCACCTGGAGGGTCATTTCTTCTCTGACGCGTCACAGCTGCAGTCAGTAGTTTGATAAAAATTACTTGATTTAAAGTTGTGTACTAAATTTGCTAAAGTTTGAAGCCATGTAGGTCTGAGTTTTGAGTTGATCTGGATTATGTTTCACCCAAACATAAGATGTTGCCAATAGTAAATCATATACATACCCCTTAGTTATACACTACCTACTGTGTAAACATGTTTTAATTTTCTTGGTTCTTACCTTTTTATTCCACATATGTTTCATATTGTTCCTAACTTCTTCCCTATACCTACGTCTACGTACTGTAGAAGTACATTATTGTTATGAATAGGTACGCTGTAAATTCTGTTACGCGGTACTTTGCGAGCTTTACTCTAAAGGCTTCTTGATTTCTTGATTTCAATTCTTTATTTTATTTGCAGGTGTGCGACACTGAAACACCCATTTCATCTGTCAAATCGTTCAGTATCCTGTACAGCCTTAATTTGCTTGGCAAAATACAAGTCATGGCACCAGGGGCAGATTTACTCATTTTGGGGCCCAAGGCAAACACATACATGGAGCCCTCCACATCTCTTGTTTCACCCTTTTGTCATTCGTTATAATATCTATAATAAGACCTACTTTTCTTCTTCCTTCTCAGCACTCCTCACACCGTGATGATGTCCAGATGTCCATCTGTTTCATCTGCATAAAAACAGAGCACAACATTCTGTTTAACAAATACATCCATTGTAAAATCTTATTTTCATAATATATTCTGTGTATAATAAAACATATTGTCTATTTACAAGGAAGAGCTGTCATTGGTTGTCATTTACCTTGGTTCCCTTTCTGTCAGTCACTCGACGTTGTGGCGATGATGACACTAGGGGTTCACCCTTGAGAACCTATTACATCCGATTTTAACTTCAAAGCGCTAATGAACTTGGCGAATGGAATTTGCATGCCATTCTCCTCCCCGTACAAAAGGGAGATGGCGTGCTCCATTCAAACAGCTTTTGTTCTTCGGAGCTTATGAAGCTTAATATTACATTTACAAAAGAAGATTCTGTTGCCGTGACGGCGCGTGCAGCAGATCGTTCTCGACTGACATCATCCCCTGGGCGCTTCAGCATATTCAGCCAGAGCACGGGCACTGGGTCGCACGATGTCCACTTTGGTGGCCCAAGCGATGCATGGCTTCTTCGTGACAAGACACAAGAGCCTCTCTCTCTTTTAATTCACGTTTATTTTTTTTATCCATGACCGCAATACATTTCACGAGAAATTGATTCCATAAAAAGCAGTTGCAAAAAAGTGATTTGAAATGTGCATTTAAAATAATTTATTAATGCACTTTTTGTTTTATTTATCTATGTTTTAAAACATAAAATAAAACCACTTTAGTTTGTCAATTTATTTTTTACATTTCAAAATGATTTTTTAATGAAAATGTATTGTTTTATTGTTCTATTTAACCTGTTAACTATCACCGTTTAATTTTTTTGCAAAAAAGGAAAAAATCAGGTCTGAAGGGGTTAAAGGTGGCCCATTAAGCCCCATTTTATAAGATATAATAAAGTCTTAGGGGTCCACAGAATGTGTCTGTGAAGTTTCAAAATGTCTACAAAATGATCCTATTGTGATCAAAATTCCATGCACTCTTTTTCTTTTAATCCTTATAAAACCTCAACAGTCTAATATTACGCTTTAAAGGCACTGAAGACTGAAAAGAAAAGTCTTTATTCACTCCTTACATCTAAGCCAATGAAGACGCAGTGGATTACTGTAGTAGTAGCGCATACACATCCCTTAAGACTTATATTATATCTTGTAAAAAGGGGTATAATAGGCCACTGTTAACCTGTTGACTGTCACCGTTCCTCAGGAGGAACACCTATATTATTTATCCTACCCATTTTAATATTTCATAGTTGAATTTTAGTCTAATCATGTCAAACTATAAATATCTTATACAAAGGTATAAGACTCGAGATGAAAAAAATTAGCCAATTTTCATAACAATAAACATAAACAAAAAATACATAAAAAAATGTTAATGTTACTGTAAATTATACAAAAATATAATTATGTAAATTATATGCTTACTGAGCTTACCTCTTGAGCAAAGGCAAAATACCCAAATATCTGTGCTTTGTTTTATTTATTTTTTTTGCTGTAGCTATTAGTGTTCCAACTAATGTAAATATACTAGAGAATGACAACCCTGTCTGAACAAACAGATATATTTATGAGGTAAACAAAAAAATGCTAATGAAAATTATAAAAAATTATAAAAAATATCTGTGCTCTGTGCTTGTTTTTGCTGTAGCTATTAGTGTTCCAACTAATGTAGATATACCAGAAAATGACAACCCTTTCTGAATAAACAGATACATTTATTATATATTTAACATGAGTTGCAATGTTCATGCAAAATGATCTGTCAGCAGAAAAGTTCTTGGACAATAAAATGTTGTGTGACAATGTCGTCCTTAACACAGATGCCACTGAAAGCAAACTAAACATAACAATACTAACATAACATAACACTTAGGTATCATTCACCACTCTGGCCAGGAGTAAGATTAACATATTAGTGCTCATACCTAATTTATGCGTACATATCTGTTATATAATCCTGTATAAGCCATAATTCAAGGTGACAGTGAGAAGAGCCACCATCCTATCTTTGCATTTAATAATAACAAAACAGGATGTCTATGATATAATACTATGATATAAAAGCCAGAATTATGTTGTTAAACATTTATATCCTGTTTAAGAAGAATTTGCAGTAATGTATTGAATATCAATAATGTTACTTTTAGAATCTTTTAGAAGAAGACATGATATACATTAAGCACTCATCTGGAATCAATACTGTTTATTAAATGTAAAATACTTTTTTGACATTTCGGTAACAACACAGCTGAATCAAACCATAAACAAAGTGATTTAATTTGCAAAGTGCTTTTTATTGTTATGTTGCCTTGAATACATGCCTACAATCACAACAAAGCCAGTATATGAAGGAGTCCAACAGTAAGAGTAAAGATCTTTCCTTTTGCTGCATTTTGCAAAAAAAAAAACAATAAAATGCGTGCACATTTACCAGGGACTCATCGGGTGTACAGAAACTGTGACATGATCTGCCCTTTCTGTTCTGTCTTTAAAATGAACAAATTGGATTTGTAGAAATACAAAAAAGGACGACATTATTTCTGCAAGTTGTAGTGGTCACTCGTTTCTCTGAACTCGTGTCCCCTGTTTATGCAGGGGAGACAGAGCTAGATGACACGGATGAAGCCTCAGTCTTGGATGCAGTGGTGGAGGCACCCTCTTCCTCCTCAAAGGGATTCTTTCCACAGCACAGAGTGGTAATCATGCAGTGGCGGAACTGCTTGTTCATGCAAATGTAGATACAGGGGTTGTAGACGGCAGAGGTCTTGGCGAAGAAGGCTGGTAGTGTCATAAAGACGGGTCCAAATTCACTTCCCTGGTGGGTGAAGATATACCAGGCAACACTGGCATAGGGAAGCCAACAAATCAAAAAAGCGAATACCATGATTACGACCATGCGGGTGACCTCACGCTCAGCCCTCTGAGTGGTCTCAGACTCCTGCTGCTGGGCAGCGGCCTCTTTTACAGTGCAGACAAGTCGACCATAGCAAAAGAAAATAACAGTAATCGGAATAAGGAAGTGGACAATAAACATGTAGATGACAAAGGACTCATTGTTGACCCCTGGGGCTCGAGTGTAGTAGTCAACTCCGCATGAACACTGCATTCCCTCGGGGATGTAACGAGACCAGCCGAGGAGGGGAGGCACAGCGCAGGAGCACGCCATGATCCAGGTAAATGCAAGACCCATAATAGCATGGTTTTCTCCAAATCGAAAGTTGCTGATTGGCTTGCAGACAACCATCCACCTCTCGAAGGCCAACACAACCAGGGACCAGAGTCCCATTTCACCACCCAGAGTAGCAAAGAAGCCTTCAAGATTGCAGCCAAGTCGTCCAAAAACAAAGTAGCCATGCAGCGAGGTGTACATCGTTGTGGTGAAACCACCAAAAACCATGAAGAGGTCAGCAATGGCAAGGTTCAGCAAAATATAGTTAAGGGGTGTACGTAATTTCTTGTGTTCGATGGTGACATACAGTGTGAGAACATTGACAGGAAGCCCAGTGATAATGAGAAAGAACATGTAAGCAGCCAAACAGGCATATGCCCACGGGGCCACCAGGTAGTACTGAGGATACTCATACGGGCTCCTAACAACGCCGGTGGCATTGGACATAGGCACATAGAATGCCGGCCCCTCTGTACCATTCATTGCTGCGTTTTCTTGTTGTTGTCAGCCCCTTCTCCAGAAGTGTTTGGTTGGCTTGTCAGGACTGAGTAAAGAGACAGGAATGTGCCACAAATTGATGGGGTGTGTGGTTACCCTTCTTTATAGAGACTTGCCTGGGATTAACCAACCTTTCCAGGCCGTCAGCACAAGTCTATTTAGGCCATAGCTAATAAAATAATCCCAACCATCTTTGCAACCATGCATATCTGGCAAGTTATTAAAGTTGTACCAACTGATGACAAGTAAAACCTCTTCAATGATATGTTTAGCTCAATGCAAATGGTTCAAATTTTGAGGCACAATTGTGAACATATACACTCTAAAAAAGGATTATATTTTGTTGTAAATGTTATTTTTTAACACATTTTTTGTGTTATGCTGTTTAACATCGTATGTGTTATTTTGTGTTAAATACATGAAAGGGACAACACATGCTGAGTTAAAATTAACACAAAATGTGTCGTCTTTAACTTAACACAAAAGATGTGTCTAGACAAACACATTTGCGTGTTGTCCCTAACTAGACACATCTTGTGTTATTTTTAACACATCTGTTTTAAGATTGTACCTGACAAAAACAATAGATCTTTTGTTGGTCCTGGAAAAACATTCCTGTAAAAGAATCATATTCCCAAACACTACCTTTTACCTGAACACCAATACAGACAACAGAAACAAAATACAGAAACGGCCTGCAAATACTCGCAACACAAACAATTACAGAAACTCACTGCAAAGTGTTTCAAGGGGACCATAAAAGTGATGCACCGGTTTGGGAAATGCTTCCTGTTCATATTATATTTGTCAGAGAAGTTTACTGAGGTACCTGCAATGTTAGCTCAAAAGTTTTGGCCTGTTTATTTTAATATCCTAATCCTTAGCCTAAAACAAACAAGCAAAAACATTTCAGGTAAAAGGTTTTTATTAAGACCTTAAAGTAAACTGTCACTGCAACATTCCAATGCACCTAAAATGCCTCATCGGTTAAACGTTATTTATTTATGTGGGAAATTTCCATGTTAATTTATTGCATTAATATAGCTCTGTGTAATTATGTTGCTGGATGCAATCAAACTCTTTCTACTGAAATTATCACAGTCACATTCAATAAATGTAATTGACCCAAATTTAGCCATATTACACTGACATAATGTAATTTAAATTAAAATCAAACTTTTTCCATAATTCAAACATAATAATACACTGAACATATTACATTCATTCATCTAATTTTGTCAGATTAAGATGTAATCTTTTTTAAATAAATATGTAATTTAAAAAAATTTAAATATGTTGCCTTTGAACACAAGTTGTTTATTGGAGTTTATTGGAGAACAATAAATGTGTTTAACAAGTATTTTTAAATTATATTTTTACAAAATTGGACTAAGGTAGTAGGCCTATATTTTCAAAGTCCATATAACCTCTTAACAATCAGTTCAATTCATCCAAATTTTGTTCACAATCATTTAAAATGACATTATTAGATTTGTTTTACAGTACATTAATATTACAGAATTAAGGTAACATAAAGTGACACAAGAACAATAACAAGGGTTTCATGCACTGACAGGCATGAAAGATCTCAGTCTTCCTCAAGCATTTACCCACATTGGCTTTTTAACATTTCGGTTAAGAATTGTGGAGGCATCACTAATGTAATGTAATTAATTTCGCAACAAATAATATAATGTCTTATAACGAGGAAAGGATTTTCTGTGTTTTTCCCACAGTTTTTGTTTTATTGGGCTTCAGGTCAGAACATATCTCATTCTCTTAGAAATACTGGAAAAATAGTAATGTGCATCTTATTATTTTAATTATCTACTAATTATTACGAATCCTAAAAATCATAATAATCTACCATATTTGAGAAACAAACATGCAAATACAAATCACAGTGGCGGGCTGTGAATCTTTATTTTTTACAGAATTAAAATGTTGATATACTCCAAAATGATATATACTTTAAAAACAAACAATCACTGATGGCTCCTCTGGTACAACAACAGTGCATTAAATATATTTGTAATATAGTATAAATATGAAATAGTAAATATTCTGTACATTAGTATAACTATATGAATAACTATGGATCACAGTCAACAAAATAAATTATAAATCAATCAATTGCAGAACAACAATAACAATAAAAGAAATTGTCACGGAGTCATCTGATGCCGTTACCACACAGGCTGCATCAGATCCTACCGTCACCTGTACACATTCCCATTCACCGGACTATTAGGACTGCACTTCCCAGAATCCCTTGCACCGCATCGCTGCCATCTTTCATCACCGTCACCTGCCGATGAAGAGAGAAGGCAAGAGGGAGATAGAAAGGGTCAGACAGGTGATAGCAAGGGTAGCAAAACCATTATCTGACAAAGTCAGAGTACTTTGTCAGATATTGGTTTTGAATACATTGAATGTATTACTTGTTTTTATGTTACCATTGTTGTTTATATTGCCATTGATGTTTTATGTTTGACTTTAAAACTTAAGTAAAGCTTTGTTATTTGGTTAACTTGTTCTCACCTTGAGTGCACTACCGACCCGTAACAGAATATCTGACCACAAAAGGAACTATTATGGATCCCTCTGCACTTGCCCCTACGGACTCACTCACCGAACTGGTCAACCTCCTAAAGTCCCTCTTACCTGCTCCTCAACCGGTAAGTCCTGCACCATCAGCCAGTCCCATGGCCCTACCACATAAATACTCAGGAATGGCGGAGGATTGTGGCGGCTTTTTGATGCAATGTGAACTTTACTTGGACATGCATGCACATTCATTTCCCTCTGAGACGGCTAAAATAGCCTTTATTATGTCCCTGCTGTCCGGTCGAGCGCTGAGGTGGGCTCATAGTTTGAGAGATGCAGATGGTCCAGTCATGCAGTCACTTACAGCTTTCATTAACCATTTTAAAGAAGTTTTTCTTCTTTGTCGGATTGTCGGACAATCCACTCTCCACATCGGATCAGCTCCTTCAACTGCGCCAGGGGAATTAATCGATTACGGACTACGCTATCCAGTGCTGGACCCTGGCTGCGGTGAGCGGCTGGAACGAGAGCGCGCTGATAGCTGCCTACCGGCAGTGGCTCAGACCGGAGTTACGTTTGCAGATGACGATCTTCGATGACACGGCAGGATTAGAGAGCATCATCCAACGAAGCATAAGAATATCTCAATGTGTTTCTGCCTGTGATTACACTTCTGATGGATCACAGCCATTCTGAGGAGATCTCATTCTGGGTGCTGAAGGGCTCTACTGTGGACATTATCCTGGGACGTCCGTGGTTGCAGCAACACACTATACCAGGAGTTCCGGAGTGTGTTTAGTAAACAACTCGCCACAAAACTGCCTCCACATTGGCCATGGGACTGTGCTATCGAATTGCTGCCTGGGTCTTCACTACCTAAGGGAATGATCTATTCTCTCTCCATCCCGGAACAGAAGGCCATGGGTGAGTACGTCGAAGAGGCTCTCCGCAACGGCTTCATCCGTCCTTCCACGTCTCCCGCCGCATCCAGTTTCTTCTTCGTCGGCAAGAAAGATGGAGGGTTGAGGCCATGCATCGACTACTGGATTCTCAACAATGCAACCAAGAAGTTCCGGTATCCCCTTCCCTTGGTTCCAGCGGCGATCGAGTAACTCTGAGGGGCTCGGATATTCACTAAGCTCGACTTGAGGAATGCCTACAACCTCATCCGTATCCGCGCTGGAGATGAGTGGAAAACTGCCTTCATCATCCCCTCCGGTCAATACGAATACTCGTTTCATGAATACGAATACTCGTTTCATGAATGAAATATTCCACGACTACCTAGACAAATTCCTCATCATCTATATGGACGATATCCTCATTTATTCAAAATCCCTTACCGAACACCGTCATCATGTCAAGCTCGTTCTCCAGCGCCTGAAGGATTACCAGCTCTTCCTCAAGATTGAGAAGTGTGAGTTCCACCTTACCAAAGTCCAGTTCCTCGGCTACATCATCGAGGCCACGGGCGTCCAGATGGACCAGGGGAAAGTGGATGCTGTGAAGTCGTGGCCTCAACCTTCCTCAATCAAAGAGCTTCAACGTTTCCTGGGATTCACCAACTTCTACCGGAGATTCATAGGGAACTTCAGCTCCATCAGTGCACCTCTCACCTCACTCCTCCGAAATAAACCCAAGACCCTCCTATGGACTCCGGAAGCAAGTTCTGCGTTCCAGGAACTGAAACTGGCTTTCTGTTCAGCTCCCACTCTGTGCCACCCGAATCCAGATCTACCGTTTATCGTGGAGGTGGACGCCTCGACGACTGGAGTGGGAGCTGTGCTTTCTCAGCGGCAGGAGAATCAAACTCACCCTCACCCATGTGCCTTTTTTTGAGAAAACTGTCCCCGGCGGAGCGTAACTACGACATCGGGAACAGGGAGCTTCTTGCAATCAAGATGGCCCTCGAAGAGTGGAGACATTGGTTGGAGGGAGTTACTCATCCGTTCTCTGTCCTGACTGACCATAAAAACGTGCTCTACTTACGAGATGCCAAACGGTTGAACTCTCGTCAGGCCCGATGGGCTTTATTCTTCATAAGATTTAACTTCACCGTCTCATATCACCCAGGATCTCTGAATGGACGAGCAGATGCACTATCTAGGATGTTTGCGCCGGAACCTGAGGAGATCAGGTTCCACAATTCATCTCTCATGTCTGGAAAGCCTTCTTCACACTGTTGGGGGTGACTGTCAGCTTAACATCAGGTTATCACCCCCAATCCAACGGCCAGACTGAACGGAAGATTCAGGAATTTGGGAGGTATCTTCGGACATACTGCCACGACCAACAGCACAGCTGGCACAAATTCCTCCCATGGGCCGAGTACGCCCAGAACTCACTCCGTCAGAGCACCACTGGAACACCATTCCAGTGTGTGCTCGGGTTTCAACCTCCACTGTTTCCCTGGTCTGGAGAGCCGTCATCGGCGCCAGCTGTGGACCACCGGTTCCGGTCCAGCAAGAGGGTATGGAACACAGTGCATGCTCACTTGCAGGCAGCAGTCCGCAGAATGCAGAGCCAGGCTGATACTCGGAGAGCCCTAACTCCACAGTTTCAACCAGGGCAGTTGGTCTGGCTTTCAACCCGTGACATCCATCTGCGGCCGCAAGTTGAGCCCCAGATTCATTGGTCCATGTCCCATTTCCCATCAAATAAACACAGTGACTTACCGGTTGCAACTCCCCTCCTCATACCGCATTTCTCCTTCATTTCATGTCTCATTGCTCAAACCTCACATTGACCTTCTTCCTCTTCCCTCCACAGGATCTGGTGCACAGATGGCTCCTCCCCCTCCTCCTCCGATTAGTGTTGAGGAGAACATCACATCACGACGGTGGGATAATCGACTAGAGTACCTCATGGACTGGGAGGGCTACGGTCCGGAGGACGTCCAGAGGAAGACCACCCCTCCCCCCAATGACCAGGTGCTGTGTTACCACAGCTGATGTAAGGAAGACTCTACACAGAGTTAACCCGCGGAAGGCTACTGGACCAGACAACATTCCTGGTAGGGTGCTCAGAGGATGTGCAGACCAACTGGCAGATGTTTTCACAGACATCTTCAACATCTCTCTGAGCAGCACTGTAGTTCCAACGTGCTTCAAGGCCACCACCATCATCCCCATGCCAAAGAAGTCTCCAGTGTCCTGCCTCAACGATAACCGTCCCGTTGCACTTACACCTGTGCCTCAAGACGAGCCTCTCGAAGCACTTCATGATGATGAAGTGCTTCGAGAGGCTCGTCTTGAGGCACATTAAGACCCTGCTGCCCCCCTCATTAGACCCCTGCAATTCGCTTACTGCCCCAACCGCTCAACAGATGACGCCATCAACACCACCCTCCATCTGGCCCTCACCCACCTGGACAATAAAAACACATATGTTCGAATGCTCTTCACTGACTTCAGTTCAGCATTCAACGCCATCATTCCTCAGCACCTGACTGAAAAGCTGAACCTGCCGTGCCTGAACACCTCCCTCTGCAACTGGATCCTGGACTTCCTGACTGGGAGACCACCACCACACTGAGCCCTCAGGGCTGTGTGCTCAGTCCATTGCGGTTCACTCTGCTGACTCACGACTGTGTAGCAATGCACAGCTCGAACCACATCATTAAGTTCGCCTATGACACGACCGTGGTGGGTCTCATCAGCAAGAACGATGAGTCAGCATACAGAGAGGAGGTAAAACAGCTAATGGACTGGTGTAGAGCCAATAACCTGTCTCTGAACATGGACAAAACTAAAGAGATGGTAGTTGACTTCAGAAGAGCACAGAGAGACCACTCTCCATTGAACATCAGCAGCTCCCCTGTGGAGATCGTAAAGAGCACCAAGTTTTACCTCACCTGGTTGCTCAACACCAGTTCCACAGCAAAAAAAGCCCAGCAGTGCCTGTACTTTCTGAGAAGGCTGAGGAAAGCACATCTCCCACCCCCCATCCTCACCGTGTTCTACAGAGGGACAATCGAGAGTATCCTGAGCAGTTGCACCACTGCCTGGTTTGGGAATTGCACCGTCTCAGACCACAAGACCCTGCAGCGGATGGTGAGAACAGCTGAAAAGATCATCGGGGTCTCTCTTCCCTCTATCACAGACATTTACACCTCACGCTGCATCCACAAAACCACCAGCATTGTGGATGACAGCTAACGGACTGGCTCTACACCAGTCCGTTAGCTGTCATCCACAATGCTGTCATCCACAATCCACCCTCACACGCACTTTTTACCCTCCTGCCGTCTGGTAAACGGTACCGAAGCATTCGGTCCCTCACGACCAGCAACAGTTTTTTCCCCCATGCCATCAGGCTGCTAAACTCAGAATAACTCATTACAAATTACACTACTGCCATTGGACTGTTTTTATTATTTTTTATTTTTTAATATTCACTTTACACAATCACTACAGTCACTTTCATATTGAACTGTGTATTGGTCTGTGTTACTGTCTTGTGCTGTCTGTTTGCACTTTGTGCACTTTATGTATATAGAGTTTTTTTGCACTGAACTGTGTATTGTGTCTGCATTACTGTCTTGTGCTGTCTGTTTGCACTTTGTGCATAGGGTTTTTTGTACTGTAGCACCTTGGTCCTGGAGAAACGTTGTTTCGTTCTGAAATGACAATAAACTCCACTTTAACTTTGACTTTGAAGGACGCCTCTGACACTAATCTCCCGACTGTGTGGAACTTAAATATACCTATCCTTTCCAAACCTCTTTCAGAGACCTTGGCATTAGTAAATGCAGTATTGTTTAGTATATGTACGACTCAGCAGGGGGTTATCTTTTGGGAGTTGACAGCTTAAGAATATCCTCCTGCCACCACATTCAGCAACAGCTTTGCATTTTGTCTATTCCAGTCATTGCCTTCATACAATAATTCAATTTCCTTTGTCAAACATGTTGCTAAAAGTATTATTCAGTTGTAGTGTTATTTCATTTATATGTATTACCCAGTAGTTATTTTCCTTTGTATGTTTAGTGAATAAATCCCTTTTGCGTTTGTACAACTGTGTCTTTCTTGTGTTGGTAATCAGTTAGTTAGCATGAATCTCACAAAATCCTTCAGATATCCCAGGTGATTTACTCCCTCCACTTTACATAATTCTTCTTATCATATTATTTATGATTTATGTTGGATTAATCGAACGATTGTTGAGGTGGAATTCCTCAGCTGGTACCCCGAGGTAAAAGGAGGGAGGAGAGGTCATCTCTCCTCTAGTGTCCTGTGTGAGGCGTACTATCTATTACTTGGTGCCCCATGTGAAGATCACTACACCATGTACCACTTTTATAGAACACATTTTCATATTCAACATTACTGTATGCAAGATGTAACTTTTACGTAATTGCTTTTGTGGTTTTAATGAGTTATTGGCTACTTATTACTGCTGATTGATTTCACATATTTGTAATATGTGTGATGAGTGGTATCCTACTGTAGTAGTCTATTCAACATAGTGAGGACATGGAGCCAGAAGTGGAAGGTGAAAGGATAGGATTACATGGTGGGTAAAGGAATAGAAGGGGACAAGCACCCCTTTTAAGAGGTGGCCATTAGCCTCATCATAGAGGCCTCTCTAATAATAGTTTAGGCCTCACTAAAGAGGTGGCCGTGGTCCTCGTTTGAGAGGTGTGGGTGAACGTGGTAGAGGACAAGACCACAGACCTAGCAGCAGCAGCAAAGGGTGTCGAATGAAATCAGAGCCATAAATCATGGCATGACAATGAGTGCAGCAGCTACAATGTTTCAACCAAACCTCAGAAGATCATCTGTGGTCTCAATCATCAGAACTTCTGTCTTCAGAATTCACTAAACTTTAAGCTACTTGAAACTGTTACAGTGAATTATTGTATACAGCATGACAGTGTGTACTACAGAGTGTGATGTGATTTCTGTAAATTTGTTCTTACTGAGACTTTATCCCTGCAGAATAGAGAAATAGGGGAGGCAGAAGCAAAATTCTGACTGATCAACAAGAGCAGGCTGTGGTCAATATGGTCTGGGTCAGAAATTATATACGCCTTGCAGAAATTCAGCAGCACATCTTGGACAATGATGACATATTCATCATATGGAAGCCATAAGTTTGCCGACTATTGCACGGGTGCTAAAAAGACATTGGGTGTCTTTAAAACAACTATACCATGTGCGTTTTGAAAGAAATACAGATAGAGTGAAGCAACTGAGAACTGAGTATGTTCAGGTATGATCAATATGCCTGTTTTCGGTTAATCATATTCTATGTCACTGTAATTGTTTTTGTCTTTTTAAAGGGTGATGGAGCTGGATGCTGATGAAAACCATCACAAATTCTTATTTTTGGACAAGACAAGGAGGAGAGGTCGGAATTTAATTGGCCAGCAGGCAACCGTCGAAGTACCTGGACAACATGGAGCCAATATCACCATGTGTGCAGCTATATCAGAAGATGGAGTGGTTGCAGACCTCGTGTTGGGTCATATAATACAGCTCTCCTCATAGCCTTCCTTGATGAGCTAAATCCAGTCTGTAGAGTTAATGGTGTGACCTACGTAATAGTTTGGGAAAATGTTCAGTTTCATCATGCTTCATGCTACTGTATTGGGGTATTTTTTTTTATTATAATCAAAATTTTTCCTGTGTGGTGATTTTATTTCATCAGTAAATTTCATTATTTCATTACATTATTTCAATGATACCACTTTGTCTGTACTATTTTCTGTAGTCTACAGTGACATAATGAAAACTGAATCACATATCTTGTACAGTAATAATATATAAGAACCACACAAATTCTTTGCAAATAAAATCGAGCAAATTAGAGAAAACATCAAAGCTATACAACCAGCCACCTTTTTATCCAATAATTTTCTGTACTACAAGTAGTACAAAAAGTACAACTTGACTCATTTACTGCCATTACATTAGACAAGCTCACAAAAGTAATAAATTCATTAAAATCATCATCCTCTATATTAGATCCTGTTTCTACAAAACTACTGAAAGAAGTTTTTCCTGCAGTGTTGGAACCAGTGCTCAATAATATAAACTCATCATTAGAATTAGGCTATGTTCAAGCAGCCTTCAAAATGGCAATTATTAGGCCACTCATTAAAAAGCCAAATCTTGACCAGGGAGAGCTGACTAACTTCAAATTTCAAATTTAGAAAAAATACTGGAAAAAATAGTAGTTATTATTGAATCCAAAGAGATGGCTACACATGATCAGAAATGTAGAAGCCATACAGTTTTTGAATATTAAACAACTATACATAAAAGGCTACTCTTGACACAGAATAGCCATTTATATATAAGCAGCATATGCCACAGTTTTTCCAATTTTATCCCAGGATATGGTAGTATGTCAGTGTGAACCAACAAGAGGTCACGAGTGGTCAAGAGGCACGATTACAATGGGGCAACTAGACATTGATGCAGCTGAACATTACTGTACATATTGTAACACTTACAGTAACATTAAATCCAAAGGTGTCAGTTAGAGAGGAGCTGAAGTGAAATTTGACTATACACTAATAGTAATTCGTAATGACTGATTTTAGTGCTTTGGTAATTATTCAGACATTAGACATGAGTTAGTTTTTTGGGAACAGGAATGATGATGGTCTACTTTAAAGCATGTGGTAAACCACTTTGAAGCACTGCCAGACTTAAAGAGAAGTTGAGGATGTTGATGAAGATATCTTCTAATTGAACAATGTGGGCCCTCAAGGACATGTCCATCAGGACCTGGAGCCTTTCAAGTGTTGACAAAATTTCCAAGGCCTTGCCGACTTTGGGTGTTTTCAGAGTCAAAAGAGAAGGTGTCATGATCTTTTCATAGCTTCTAGTAAACAAAAAAAGAACTCTGGCTTGGAGACTAGACTGAACTCTGATGTTGATCACTCACTATGTACAAAATTTCAGAGTTCAGAATAAACAGGCAAATAATACGGATGCGCTCTGGTCAGATTATGGTTATAGGATTGTATCATACATACATTACATTCTCAAGGTAAGAGTAGACTTTCTTTAGTTGCTGCTTGGCATTGCTAAAGACTGGAAGAGTTTTTATCTGTTAGAAACTGTATAGCAACTGTCAGATCTGGAAATCCATATAATAGGTTAGGCTAACATTAGAGATATGTCATTTTTGTCTTTACAGTAAGCTATAAAATTGGAAGTAAACAACATAATCAGTATGGCCCACTAATCAATAAGAAAAAAAAGAACATTGTACTGTATGATTTACCTCATGTCTGGAGTATATAGAAAATTAAAACAGATCTACTGTTCCCTACATCATTCCTGTTCCCTACTACATATAGTAGTCTTATATGTAATTTTTAAATTATTGATGTAGTGCATGGATGCTCTCAGGTTAGGGGTTATATAACAGGGTTAACTAAACTGGTCATTATTAGAAAAATATATATTCTCAGGACTGGTCTTATGAGAATGTGTGTTTTTGGAATGTACGAGGCAATGTTGGAGTGATTTTGTATACCTGTAGCTCAGTTGTCATACCTGTGCAAGGGTTGTGAATTTGATTCACACCTTTGACCTACATACTGGAAAAGAATGTGTGTTAATCTATAGTAAGTGAATTTTACAAGATTCCATAGTTGGGCTTAGGCACGCTTGGTGTTTTACAGTTAGAGATAGCCTGAATCATATCATAACATAACATTATCTATAACAATAATGTTATATTGCACTAGGCTCCATTTGGAGGACTGCATGAATGCTCAGGAAAGTCTTGAAATAGAAGTTCCAAGCTGGTTCATAAAGTAGCCTGCAAAAAGTGTACATAAATTGTACAGGATGGGCATTGACATAAATGTAGAGATTATGTACAGTAGGTTTGTATGTTTTTTTAAAGGCAGATGTTGTTGCCATGGCCCTTGTGATGGAGATATAACAGTTAAATCATAGACTATTATGAGGAATGAAGACCAGGAATTGCACACATTTATTCTGCCATTTAATCTTTTTACAGGTGTATTTTAACCAGACATCTCTATTTCTCTATTTCTAGTTGTATTTCATTAAAATATGGCAATGTAACAAGATTACATTTTTTGCAGTAAACAAAAGCTCTATGTACCTTTCTAAGGTATGAAAATAATATAATATAGTGGAATTTGCCTATACCCAGATATACGGTAGACATGTAATGTGCCGTACCAAGTCTTTTAATCAGTTCATCTGTGCAAGGCATTTTGTATGAATCAAAAATTGGTTCCCCGAAATCAGTATACAACCTAAGCCCACCATCCTTGAAAGAGATAAGGGGGATATTGGTGTACCTTCTTTAGTTGTTGATGGTCACCCTGATCCACCACACTCATACACAACTGTTATGCCCATTAGTTCACAGTCTGTATGATTAGGTCATACCACTAAAAGCTCAATTAAGGGGTCTAAGACTTAATCTGCAAAACAGAATTATATTGGATCAATGTACAGCCTCACAAGGGGAAGTGTGTGGTGAGTGGTGATACTTGTACATTTATTTCAGAGAATGGAATAATTAAAGACAGCTTAAAGACTGAAAGCACAGGAAGTCCTAGACTATGGATGGGACTGAGGGATCTCTGGTTTATTCAATAAATTAGAACATTGGATTTATATGGGCATATTAATTGAAGATTTGTTTTGATACTGCTGTGCTTATGGTCTTGTATTAGGTCCATGATTTTAGCTGAGCTCTAAAATCATTCGTAAGTGAATATTTATTGTGGCCATTGTAAAATAAAAGAAGTTTTTCTGACACACATTCTCTGTCTAGAGAATGTCTACATTACTTAGAATGGTCTTGTCATTTGAACTGTTCTTTATCTCCTCTATCTCAGGATGTAACCGTTCTGTACAAACATGCTTTATCTGTTCTTCACACCCTTTGTCTGTTATTCACACCCATGAGTGAGAGTGCATAAACAGAAAAATAATATGTGTTTCTTTGCTCCCAGAGCACTCTGTAAAATGAAGGGTCATCTGCAACATCTGAATTTATTAAGTATTGAGTATGTATGTATGTATGATAGATATCCAGATATCAAAAAAATCAAACCCCTTTTGTCTCCTTTTGTATGTCTCCAAACACATGTTGTTGCACAATCTTCAGAGGTGCTACCTTTTGTAGACCTATTGTTATCACTGCTTTTACCAAGTATAATTTAATTTGTATACCAACAGATGGAAAGTGGTTTACTGACTCTTAAATATATTTATTCACATTTTGAGGGGATACACAAGAGGTGTATATGTTTGTATGAATAACAATAACATAAGCTTTGACATATATTCTGTATAGGGAGCACCCTATTCTGTTATTATAGTGACCTAAGCATACTACCTTTGAAAATGCAATTACTTCAGGGAAGTCAATTTTAATTTATCATGTATAGCAATACAGCAATAATTAGCAATATAGCAATAATTTACAACATATAGCAATACAGGATGGAAGACCTCAGTACTAGACTGGAAAGGTGAGGACATTTCCGGGGACATTTCCACCAAATTTATTTTTATCATCAAACCCTTTACTCTCACCTCAAGGTTCAGTCCAGGGCATACATGAAACACCTTAGACTTCCAGATGTGACATTTATTATAAGTAACAGCATTGACTAAGCAGCAGCTTTGACTGAAACAAATCACTTTAGGGTAACTTCATATGCATGTTCCAGATTGCAAGGACAGCATCTTACGGTTCTTTGTGTTCAAGACTGTTAAACAAAATCCAACTTCCTCCCCATTGCAATACGGTCCAGCCTGGCCATTAGAAGACATTGCCACCATTCGACTGCTCATGTGACCGAATGGAATGTAAGTATAATAAAAATATATCTAAACCTCTTTCTATGCCAATGGGCATACTACCTTTGAAAGTGCGTGGCCAAATATCAGATGTATAACAAATAATTTCTAAATTGTTTGTTTAATGAACAAATAAAGCCTTCACCTAATTAGAAAATATAGAACATGCCTCCCTGAAGGGTCACAGTTGTCTCCTCACCTCCCCCCAAAGACTTGCCAGATACCTAGTTCTAGTGAGTTGATATTGTATTAAAAATGTGGATTCAAAAGCCTAGAATTGACTACTTTGGCCTGAGTGGTCAGAGTTTAAAAGATTAGATAACTGAATTGTCTTTATAGAGGTCAGAAATACCCTATACTGTATATCCTCAGATAACATTAGTTACATAGAAAATTAAAGTTGTTCAGGATGTTCAGGATATCCTGAGTGCTGACTTAGTGTAGTAGTGTACATCAAGAATCTGGACAGAGAGCACATCCCCTTCACTCGATGGGCGACTTGTGGAGCAGGTCAATAGCTTTAAATTCCTTACACAGATGCAGTGCTGAAAGACATTCAACCTGATTTTTCCAAGTGAGAGATGTTGAGCATGTTGACCCTTGAACAATATGTTTGTAGAAAAACTCTCACCCAAATCTAACCCTAATCATAATTTAACCCTAAAACCAGATGGAAATTAATAACAATGATGCACAAGCACCTAATAGTAGTTTTGGTCCTTTGGAATAGGCCCTAATGGATTATTTTACACTGTGGCATAACCTCTGGCTACTTCAAAACTGCAGAGGGTAGGGCCAATAGCCCACCACATTGTGGGAGGTGAGCTTCCCTTTCTTCAAGACATCTATAGTGTGCAGTGTATGAAGAAAGTCCAAAGGATCATCAGTGGTTGCAAACCACCTAAGCCACAAACTGCTGTAGGGTTAATATCACAGTCCCCATTATTTTCCCAAAAAGAGCTTAGGAATTACTATCAGCACACTATCAGCACACCCCTGTTGTTATATCATATATCATATATATATAATAGTTATATCCTAAGGTACATGTTAAATGTATAATTGATTGTTTCATGCATTAATATTGAAACCATTTTCAATTGTAACCTTAAGTCTGTTTTACAACAACTGGCTGATGACCTAAAGCGTTCTACTGTAGGTATAAAAAGCACATCAACAGTTTGTCTGAAAAATTGTGCAGACCATCTAGCATCCATCTTTATTTAATCTTCAATAAATCTCTGAAACTGAGCATCATGCTTCAAGCACTCCACAATAATCATAATTGCAGCTAGAATTGTGCTCTGTCCATACTGTGTTCATCAATTTATCAGTCACTGTCTGGTTCACTTCTGTCACCCAGGTGGACAAAGAATTTCTAAGAATAGTTGATTAGGTGCAGTGTGTACACATCTTGTATCAGGCAAATTGCCAGCAGAATCATAAGGCACTCTTCTAACTCTGACCCTCTTGGCGGGCACTGATCAAATGAATGATCAAAGAATGATCAAAACCAGATATTGTCAAAATAGCTTTTTCACAACACCACAAATTTTTAAACACCCACCAATACTTTTAGCTCATATTTGACTTTTTTCTTTATATCTACTAAATTTCACTTCTCTTAACTTTTGAACCGTAAGGGCTAGCCACAAACTTTCTTATATACTGTATGTGAATCCGCAGCTCATGCTGATTCGATAGCACTATATGACCTTACATGACGTAATTTAATTTTCCTGCCATTTTAAATTTATTTAAAAAACTACTTTTTCAAACTTGTCCTACAGTTTTTGTTAGTTTTTGTGAAATCTTGTTTTTCTTAGCATCTAGAGATACTCAGGACAAAAAGTTATCAAAATATTTTTGATAGACCATTTTTCATAGATCATTACATCATTAACCAGCCTGCCAAAACAGATAGGGATCTTTTCCAAACATTCGTCCAATAACATCAAACTTTGCTAGAATGCTCATCACTACATAGTAACCAACTTATCATCAAGCTGTGATAGCAATTAATTAAACTTTTTATGTTAGTTGTTTAACATGGTAACTAACACTGTTGTGTGCTCATTTTGCAGCTCTGCTCAGAAGCGTTAAATATGTGGACAGACTTGGTAGTGCAGTTTTGACCCTAGTTTTGAAACTGTCAGGTCACTGGTTCAAATCCTGTCATGCACGTTCACAGACTGATAATGGTCGTTTAGCCAGATATGGTGCTTCCTTTTTGGGGTTTCCTTTTCACTGGTAGTCCTTTTCTGGAAATGACCTAATCTAAATTTAATCTAAATTTGAATCAACTGTGATATAACATATATCCAATAAAATAGGATGTGTTAGCCATTTCCAACATGTTTCCTGAGTTTAATTTCACCTATTAATCTGAACCTATGCTTTTGAAACTTCTCTTCCAAAAAATCCGAATTGGTTAACATGGTAACTGTTGCTACTGTGTGCTCATTTTGCTTAAGGGCTCTGCTCAGGAGCATTAGGCATGTGGACAGAATTGGTAGCGGTCAATTCTGGCTACTCGCTTACAAACTATCTGGTCGCTGGTTCGAAGCTTGTCTTGTACATTCCCAAAGAAAAAATGTTAATTTAGCTGGAAATGATCTACTCTGAACTTGATCTAAACCTAAACCAACTATGACATGTTAGAATATACATATATTAATCCTTTATTCATGTAATATTGGTCGTCATGTTGAATCAATCCCACCAGAAAACTTTTACACATTTTTTCCCATTGGTAATCTAGACACTAACACGCCTGACAAAAAAAATTGTAAAAGATTTTTGATGGATTAAATATTTCCCTTATACTATGTCAACACATTTAAATGTCAGCATGCCAAAAGAACATAAGGCTACATCCTTGCAAAATCTTGTGTATTGACACGAAAACTTGGTACATCTTGATAATCTCTTTGTAATTTGGTGACAACGCCACCTACTGGTCAAAAGTCATAAGCAATTTCATTGTGTTTTAAATGCTTTTTCTGTTTTATAACTGGTTTTGAAACCTCATCATATATTTACTTTTCCACCATTTGTTTCACCATTCACACATCTGATAATCTATGGAACAATACGAAGCTCAAATGTCCTATAGTGCTGATTTTAATATGTTTTGGAACATTAGCTCCTAGTTTGGAGATTTTTAAGACTATATATCCTAACCGATCAGAAAACCCATATTTGTATAAAGTAATGATGTAGTTTGTGATTCTGTTAGCTTAAATACTACTGTATTGGATGTAAAAGCAGGTTGGCCTATGAACTCCGTTGTGAGTGTTAAAGCTGACTTTCTTCTTGGCAAAACTACTAAGATTTACTTCAGTAAATTTTCTAGGATTAACTTTATCTCTGACTCCTCTTCATTCAATCATAACTGGTCTACATGTCTTAACTGTATTTCCTCTACAATTGTCTGTATGACTAAAAGCGGATTGTTAAAGAACGCGAAAACATGCATCTCCTGTAGAAATCCTGTAGATCGACTTCAACATGTTGAAGTGTTTCCAGTAAAGTGTGCCATATGCATCAACCAGCGATTGGACATAATCGCCTGAGGCTGAGACTAGTAAGCCACATTGAACCCCTACTTCCGAAATAAAAAGGAATAAAAAATTAACTATGTAATACCAATGTTGCATTCTAGACCTGAGTAGCCATACAGTTTTAAAATGACTGATAACACATAAATACCATTTTATTCCAGGATATGGTAGTATGTCAGTGTGAACCAACAAGAGGTTACGAGTGGTCAAGAGGCACAATTACAATGCATCAACTAGACATTGATGCAGCTGAGACTACATTACTGTACATATTGTAACATTTACAGTAACATTCAATTCAAAGGTGTCAGTTAGAGAAGAGCTGAGGTGAAATACACTAGTAATTCGTGATTAGTGCTATGGTAATTATTCAGACATTAGACATAAGTCTAAAGTTTTTTGGGAACAGGAATGATGATGGTCTACTTTGAAGCATGTGGTGAACCACTTTGAGTCACTGCCAGACTTAAAGAGAGGTTGAGGATGTTGATGAAGACATCTTCTAATTGAACAATGTGGGCCCTCAAGGACATGTCCATGGAGTCCATAAGGACCTGGAGCCTTTCAAGCGTTGACTCTCCCCAAGGCCTTGCCGACTTTGGGTGTTTTCAGAGTCAAAAGAGAAGCTGTCATGATCTTTTCATAGCTTCTAGTAAACAAAAAAATAACTCTTTGAGAAAAAAATAACTCTTTGAGAAAAAAAGAAGCTTTGAGACTAGACTGAACTCTGATGTTGATCACTCACTATGTACACAATTTCAGAGTTCAGAATAAACAGGCAAAAAATACAGATGCACTCTGGTCAGATTATGGTTGCAGGATTATATCATACATACAACAATTACATTACATTCTCAAGTTAAGAGTAGACTTTCTTTAGTTGCTGCTTTACATCGCTAAAGTTTTTATCTGTTAGAAACTGTATAGCGACTGTCAGATCTGGATATCCATATATGTTAGGCTAACATTAGAGATATGTTATTTTTGTCTTCACAGTAAGCTATAAAATTGAAAGTAAACAGCATAATCAGTATGGCCCACAAATCAAAAAGAAAAAAAAAAGATCATTGTACTGTATGATTTGCCTCATGTCTGGAGTATATAGAAAATTAAAACAGATCTACTCCGTCTTATATGTAATTGTTAAATTATTGATGTAGTGCAGGTTAGGGGTTATATGTGTACAGGGTTAACTGAACTGGTCATTATTATAAATATATATATATATATTCTCAGGACTGGTCTTATGAGAATGTGTGTCTTTGGAGTGTACATAGTGAGTTCCAAGCTGGTTCATAACAATAATGTTATATTGCACTAGGCTCCATTTGGAGGACTGCATGAATGCTCAGGAAAGTCTTGAAATAGAAGTTCCAAGCTGGTTCATAAAGTAGCCTCCAAAAAGTGTACATAAATTGTACAGGATGGGCATTGACATAAATGTAGAGATTATGTACAGTAGGTTTGTATGTTTTTTTAAAGGAAGGTGTTGTTGCCTTGTGACAGAGATATAACAGTTAAATCATAGACCATTATGAGGAATGAAGACCAGGAATTGCACACATTTATTCTGCCATTTAATTTTTTTTACAGGCGTATTTTTAACCAGACATCTCTATTTCTAGTTGTATTTCATTAAATGAGACATATGTTTATGCATATTGTGCTAGGATAACAGTATATGTGCTAGAACATTAGATTGTTCCAGGGCAGTTGTCAAGGCAGGAACAGGCAACAGTATACAAAAGCTCTATGAACCTTTCAAAGGTATGAAAATAATATAATATAGTGGAACTTGCCTATACCCAGATATAGGGTGGACATGTAACGCTGAAACATGTATCCGTGCCGCCTAACTCTAAGTCTTTTTAAACAGGTCATCTATGCAAGGCATTTTGTAGGAATCAAAAATCGGTTCCCTGAAATCAGTATACAACCTAAGCCCACCATCCTTAGTGACCAGAAGTATTTTGTATGTCCTGGTCTTTACTGAAAGAGATAAGGGGAATATTGGTGTACCTTTTTTAGTTGTTGTATGTCACCCTGATCCACCACACTCATACACGACTGTTATGTGTGTACGTTAATGCCCAATAGTTCACAGTCTGTAATTTAAACTGTTCTTTATCTGCTCTATCTCAGGATGTAACCGTTCTGTACAAAAATGCTTTATCTGTTCTTCACACCATTTGTCTGTTATTCACACCCATAAGTGAGAGTACACAAACAGAAATATAAACGAGCTTGAAGCAACTGCACTCTGTGTGTCTGTGTGTTTCTTTGTCTGTGTGTTCAGAGCGCTCTGTAAGCTGAAGGGTCATCTGCAACATCTGAATTTATTAAGTATTGAGTATGTAATATCCAGATATATTTTGATCCAGATATCGAAAAAAACATCGATTAGATATCGATTTTCTCCTTTTGTATGTCTCCAAACACATATTGTTACACAATGTTCAGAGGTGCTACCTTTTGTAGACCTATTGTTATCACTGCTTTTACCAAGTATAGTTTAATTTGTTGGTATACACATTAAACTATACTTGGTAAAAGCAGTAACCACTGACTCCTAAATATATTTACTCACATTTTGAGGGGATACACGAATTTGTATGAATAACAATAACATAAGCTTTGACATATATTCTGTATAGGGAGCACCCTATTCTGTTATTATAGTGGCCAAAGCAATTACTTCAGGGAAGTCAATTTTAATTTATCATGTATTTCAATACAGTAATATAGCAATAATTTACAACATATAGCAATACAGGATGGAAGACCTCAGTACTAGACTGGAAAGGTGAGGACATTTCCGGGGACATTTCCACCAAATTTATTTTTATCATCAAACCCTTTACTCTCACCTCAAGGTTCAGTCCAGGCATACATGAAACACCTTAGACTTCCAGATGTGACCACAAATCACCACTTTCTTTCATACACGAAATGGACTTAAAACCAACATGTCATTTCAGATACATGGTATACTGTTCAACAGTATATTCATTACATGAACATGTATGTTTATCACATGAATGGTAGTCTAACACCTTAATGTCATATGTAACCACTATTCATTCAGGACAATGCCACCCTTGGGTTCACAAGCCTTGAACAGGAAAATGTTAAATTACAATTATCCTCCTTATAAGAAATAGATCAAAGGACACTTTAGGTTTTAACTGATTTGTCTTTATAGAGGTCAGAAATATCCTATACTGTATATATCCTCAGATAACATTAGACAGTAGTTGTCAAGTCAGGAGTAGCCCACAGCCTGAATTAGGGTAAAAAATTAAATTTTACCTTTTTTCAGGATGTTTCAGGATATCCTGATTGCTGACTTAGTCTACTAGTGTACATCAAGAATCTGATGGTTGATTTAAGGAGACAGGACGGAGAACACATCCACACATTCACTTGATGGGCGACTTGTGGAGCAGGTCAATAGCTTTAAATTCCTTATAAAGATACAGTGCTGAAAGACATTCAACCTGATTTTTCCAAGTGAGAGATGTTGAGCACCCTTGAACAATATGTGTGTAGAAAAACTATCCCCCAAATCTAATCATCCTAATCATAATTTGTCCCTAAAATCAGATAGAAATTAATAACAATAATGCACGAACACCTAATAGTAGTTTGGAGTCTCAACCTTACATGACTTGTAAAGCTATCCATTACCTCTGAATGGAATGTTGTCCCAAGGTCAACATGCTAATGGTCTCTTAATTGGTCAAGTCATTACTGAAATGTAGGATTAATGTGAAGTTCAGTTAGGCACTCAATGTCTGTACTGCTGAACAAAAGAAAAAGTAGAGATCCTTACTTGTTGTTGCCATGATTTTTAATTAGGATTATTGTGAAACTATGTTCTTGACTCGAATTATGCGCTTTTGAGCATTGGATCGTTAGGAAAACGCGAAAATACTACATCAAATATTTTATAAATGAAACTATATTTCGTTACTATTGTCATCAGGGGAATCTGCTTTAAGGAAGAAAACATATTCATTACGTGATTTCAGAAGAGCTGAGCAATAACTAATAAGTAAAATGCTAAACTAGTAATGCCGTTTTTCCAAGTAAAGCTGTATTTTCTTACATTTCTTATCACAGCATTATTGAGAACAACGTTCTGCACTTGGGTTCTCTGTTTCAGAGCAGTGCAGTATGTGCAAAACGTAAACCTAAAGACTGTATAATTTTTTTGCTGTTACCATCACGTGTAAATTGGGCTATTGTCATCAGGGGAATCTGCTATAAGGATGAAAACATATTATTTACGCGATTTCAGCTGAGCAATAACTAAGAAGTAAAATGCTAAACTATTAACGCAGGTTTTCTAAGTAAAGCCCAGACAGGATGTATGTGCCAGTAACAAAGAAATTAAAAGATGTTGTTTGACCAGTTGCGTGAGGTCTACCTTTCACGCTCAAACTGCAAATAGAGTACAAGCTAAAACGTATTTATTTCTTGTACCTCCTGAACGATATAATGAGCTGCAAATCCTCATTTCATCCAAATGACTAGGAATTTATTTCTGTGTCACAACCCCCATTTCTTTGTCAAAAGGGACATTTGTATTCCTAAACATACTAGGCTAATATTGATCATTAGGCACTGCCTGAGATGTTTCATCTGTACAGTGGGGGGTTAAAGGTTGTCTTCTGATTGGTCAGTTTGATAGTATTAGGTCTGTATTATATGCATATTGTGTCGGACATGCTCAAGAAAGGATAAAAAAAACCTCAAGTCATCATCACTTTTTTACATGCTGTTACATGATGTTGTCTTCAGATCATTGTTTAAATGTTGACCTCAGGTCATCATCACTTTTTTCATTGATTTACGTGATGTTGTCTTCAGATCATCGTTTTCAATGTTGACCTCAAGTCATCATCACTTTTTTATTCTGTTACATGATGTTCACTTCAGATCATCATTTTCAATGTTGACCATATATCATCATAACTTTACTATCCTGGTATATGTTGTTGTCTTAAGATCATCATTTTCAATGTTGACCATATATTATCATAACTTTACATAACATTTAAATGTTGACCTCAAGTCATCATCACTTTTTTGATTGATTTACATGATTTGTCTTCAGATCATCATTTTAAATGTTGATGTCAATACATCATCACTTTTTTTATTCTGTTACATGTTGTTGTCTTCATATCATTGTTTTAAATGTTGACCTCAACGTCAAGTCTTCATCATTTAACTCAAGTCATCATCACTTTTTTCATTGATTTACATGATGTTTTCTTCAGATCATCATTTTAACCTCAAGTCACCTGACCTCAAGTCAGATCATCATCATCACTTTACTATTCTGTTACATGATGTTTGTCTTCAATGTATAAATGTTGACCTCAAGTAATCATCACTTTTTTCACTCTGTTACATGATGTTGTATTCAGTTCATCTTTTCAAATGTTGACCTCAAATCATCATCACTTTAGTATCCTGTTACAGGATGTTGTATTCAAATCATCATTTTAAAAGTTGAGCTCAAGTCATCATCACTTTTTTCATTGATTTACATGATGTTGTCTTCAGGTCATCGTTTTAAATGTTGACCTCAAGTCAAGTCATCATCACTTTACTATTCTGTTACATGATGTTGTCTTCAGATCAATGTATAAATGTTTACCTCAAAGTCAAGTCATCATCACTTTACTATTCTGTTACATGAAGTGAACTCAAGTTATCATCACTTTTTTAAATTATTTACATGATGGTGTCTTTAGATCATTGCTTTAAATGTTGATCTCAAATCATCATCACTTTAGTATCCTGTTACAGGATGTTGTCTTCAAACCATCATTTTAAAAGTTGAGCTCAAGTCATCATCACTTTTTTCATTGATTTACATGATGTTGTCTTCAGATCATTGTTTAAATGTTGACCTCAAGTCGTCATCCCTTTTTTTGTTCTGTTACATGATGTTGTTTTCAGATCATTGTTTAAATGTTAACCTCAAGTCATCATCACTTAACTATTCTGTTACATGATGTTGTCTTCAGATCAGTCAATAAGTGAATGAACATGTTCTTCAGGCAATTTTTACGGCGTTCAGCAATAACTTGTGAGTAAATTGCAAACCTAGTGAAGCAAGTAGTATTAGTGAATCAACCTGTATTTGTTTACATTTTTCTACCACAGCATTACAGAGAAGTAATATTCTGTAGTCACTTTTTAAATTTGTTTACAGAGATGCAAAATCTCGTCATTATAGCTATTTCCATCATTAAACATAGCTTTAGTGTGAAGCTAAGTTAGGCATTCGATTTCTGTATTGCTGAGCAAAGGATTATATCTCATGCAATAAGTGAGATAAAATGTTTTACAGGCAATTGTAAAGGCGTTGAGCACTCGAACTTACTAGTAAATTGCAAACCTAATGATAAAGCTGTATTTTTTACATTTCTTATCACATCATTACGCAGAACAACATGATTTCTGTCTTCAGAGCAGTGCAGTATGTGCAAACCTGAAACTAAAGACATATCCTTTTTGTTTGTTACCATGACGGGTTTTCAATTGGGTTTAAATGTTAAACTCAAGTTAGCAACTCTATTTTGCTAGGCAAGGAGTCAAAGCACAACACGAAATCAGTGATATTATATTTTTTGCTATTAATATGTTTCTTCGTAAATTCTATGGGGCTCTCAGCCATGCTTTTAATTTAACCTTGAAAAACATGTTTTCCAAGCGATTTTGTGTTTGTGAAAGCAGTACAGTGAGCAAAACAACAAACTAGTTTTAGGTGTTCTGCAAGTTCGTTACCTACTCTGATGCTTAAATCAGTTAAAGATGAAATTATTAAAAACAATTGTCTGCATCATGTGAAATGACATCAACATGCGACACTAATACATAATATGCTTTGCCATGAAATTCTACTTCTTACTTTTTAATCAAAAGGATGTGCAATAAGTGAATGAACATGTTCTTCAACCTAGTGAAGCAAGTAGTATTAGCGAATCAAACTGTGTTTGTTTACATTTTTCTACCATTGCATTACAGAGAAGTAATATTCTGTAGTCGTTTCTTTTATTTTAGAGCAGCAAAATTTCGTCATTATAGCTATTTCCATCATTAAACATAGGATTAGTGTGAAGCTAAGATAGGCATTCGATTTCTGTATTGCTGAGCAAAGGATTATATCTCATGCAATAAGTAAAGGCGTTGAGCACTTGAACTTACTAGTAAATTGCAAACCTAATGATAAAGCTGTATTTTTTACATTTCTTATCACATCATTACGCAGAACAACGTTCTGCACTCGCTTCTCTGTTTCAGAGCAGTGCAGTATGTGCAAAAGGTGAAACTAAAGACCGTATCCTTTTTTGCTTGTTACCATTACGGGTAAATTTGGTTTGTGTCGAACTAAGTTAGCCACTCTATTTTTGCTAGGCAAGGAGTCAAAGCACAACACGAAATCAGTGATATTATATTTTTTGCTATTAATATGTTTCGATCGTAAATTGATGGGGCTCCCAGCCATGCTTTTAAGAATAACCTTGAAAAACAGGATTTCCAAGCGATTTTGGTGTTTGTGAAGCAGTACACGGTGAGCAAAACAACAAACTAGTATTAGTTGTTCTGCAAGTTAAGTTTAGCAGTCTGCTCTGATGTTTAAGTCAGTTAAGCCTGAAATTATACAAAAACAATGGTCTTCAGTCATGTGAAATGACATCAACACGCGAAAATAATACATAATATGCTTTGCCATGAAATTGTATTTCTTACTTTTTCATCAAAAGGATGTGCAATAAAAGAATGAACATGTTCTTCAGGCAATTTTTACTGCGTTCAGCAATAACTTGTGAGTATATTGCAAACTTTGTGAAGCAAGTAGTATTAGCGAATCAAACTGTATTAGTTTACATTTTTCTACCACAGCATTACAGAGAAGTAATATTCTGTAGTCGTTTCCTTTGTTTCAGAGCAGCAAAATCTCGTCATTATAGCTATTTCCATCAATCTCATAGGATTAGTGTGAAGCTAAGTTAGGCATTCGATTTCTGTATTGCTGAGCAAAGGATTATATCTCATGCAATAAGTGAGATAAAATGTTTTACAGGCAATTGTAAAGGCGTTGAGCACTCGAACTTACTAGTAAATTGCAAACCCTAATGGTAAAGCTGTATTTTTAAACCTAGTTGAAGCAAGTAGTATTAGCTAATCAAACTGTTTGTTTACATTTTTCTACCACAGCATTACAGAGAAGTAATATTCTGTACTCGTTTCCTTTGTTTCAGAGCAGCAAAATCTCGTCATTGATAGCTATTTTTGCATCATTAACCATAGGATTAGTGTGAAGCTTTTAATTTAGGCATGAAAAACATGATTTCTGCATTGCTGAGCAAAGGATCTCAAAGGATCTCAAGGATCTTTTATCTCATGCAATAAGTGAGATAAAATGTTTTACAGGCAATTGTAAAGGCGTTGAGCACTCGAACTTACTGCTTTGTAAATTGCAAACCTAATGATAAAGCTGTATTGCAAACCTAGTGAAGCAAGTAGTATTAGCTAATCAAACTGTTTGTTTACATTTTTCTACCACAGCATTACAGAGAAGTAATATTCTGTACTCGTTTCCTTTGCTTCATATTAGCAAAATCTCGTCATTATAGCTATTTCCATCATTAAACATAGGATTAGTGTGAAACTAAATTAGGCATTCGATTTCTATATTGCTGAGCAAAGGATTATATCTCATGCAATAAGTGAGATAAAATGTTTTACAGGCAATTGTAAAGGCGTTGAGCACTCGAACTTACTAGTAAATTGCAAACCTAATGATAAAGCTGTATTTTTTACATTTCTTGTCACATCATTACGCAGAACAACGTTCTGCACTCGCTTTCTCTGTTTCAGAGCAGTGCAGTATGTGCAAAAGGTGAAACTAAAGACCGTATCCTTTTTTGCTTGTTACCATTACGGGTAAATTGGGTTTGTGTCGAACTAAGTTAGCAACTCTATTTTTGCTAGGCAAGGAGTCAAAGCACAACACGAAATCAGTGATATTATATTTTTTTGCTATTAATATGTTTCGAACGTAAATTCTATGGGGCTCTCAGCCATGCTTTTTAATTATAACCTTGAAAAAACATGTTTTCCAAGCGATTTTGTGTTTGTGAAGCAGTACACGGTGAGCAAAACAACAAACTAGTTTTAGGTGTTCTGCAAGTTAAGTTATCTACTCTGATGCTTAAATCAGTTAAAGATGAAATTATTAAAAAACAATTGTCTGCATCATGTGAAATGACATCAACATGCGACACTAATACATAATATGCTTTGCCATGAAATTGTACTTCTTACTTTTTCATCAAAAGGATGTGCAATAAGTGAATGAACATGTTCTTCAACCTAGTGAAGCAAGTAGTATTAGCGAGTCAAAATGTGTTTGTTTACATTTTTCTACCATTGCATTACAGAGATGTAATATTCTGTAGTCGTTTCTTTTATTTCAGAGCAGCAAAATTTCGTCATTATAGCTATTTCCATCATTAAACATAGGATTAGTGTGAAGCTAAGTTAGGCATTCGATTTCTGTATTGCTGAGCAAAGGATCTCAAAGGATCTCAAGGATCTTTTATCTCATGCAATAAGTGAGATAAAATGTTTTACAGGCAATTGTAAAGGCGTTGAGCACTCGAACTTACTAGTAAATTGCAAACCTAATGATAAAGCTGTATTTTTTACATTTCTTATCACATCATTACGCAGAACAACGTTCTGCACTCGCTTTCTCTGTTTCAGAGCAGTGCAGTATGTGCAAAAGGTGAAACTAAAGACCGTATCCTTTTTTGCTTGTGACCATCATGGGTAAATTGGGTTTGTGTCAAACTAAGTTAGCAACTCAATTTTTGCTAGGCAAGCAGTCAAAGCACAAGACGAAATCAGTGATATTTTTTTGCTATTAATATGTTTCGAACGTAAATTCGATGGGGCTCTCAGCCATGCTTTTTAATTATAAACTTGAAAAAACATGTTTTCCAAGCGATTTTGTGTTTGTGAAGCAGTACACGGTGAGCAAAACAACAAACTAGTTTTAGGTGTTCTGCAAGTTAAGTTACCTACTCTGATGCTTAAATCAGTTAAAGATGAAAGTATTAAAAAACAATTGTCTGCATCATGTGAAATGACATCAACATGCGACACTAATACATAATATGCTTTGCCATGAAATTGTACTTCTTACTTTTTCATCAAAAGGATGTGCAATAAGTGAATGAACATGTTCTTCAACCTAGTGAAGCAAGTAGTATTAGCGAATCAAACTGTGTTTGTTTACATTTTTCTACCATTGCATTACAGAGATGTAATATTCTGTAGTCGTTTCTTTTATTTCAAAGCAGCAAAATTTCGTCATTATAGCTATTTCCATCATTAAACATAGGATTAGTGTGAAGCTAAGATAGGCATTCGATTTCTGTATTGCTGAGCAAAGGATTATATCTCATGCAATAAGTGAGATAAAATGTTTTACAGGCAATTGTAAAGGCGTTGAGCACTCGAACTTACTAGTAAATTGCAAACCTAATGATAAAGCTGTATTTTTTACATTTCTTATCACATCATTACGCAGAACAACGTTCTGCACTCGCTTTCTCTGTTTCAGAGCAGTGCAGTATGTGCAAAAGGTGAAACTAAAGACCGTATCCTTTTTTGCTTGTTACCATTACGGGTAAATGTGGTTTGTGTCGAACTAAGTTAGCCACTCTATTTTTGCTAGGCAAGGAGTCAAAGCACAACACGAAATCAGTGATATTATATATTTTGTTATTAATATGTTTCTTGAACGTAAATTCGATGGGGCTCCCAGCCATGCTTTTTAAGAATAACCTTGAAAAAACAGGATTTCCAAGCGATTTTGGTGTTTGTGAAGCAGTACACGGTGAGCAAAACAACAAACTAGTATTAGTTGTTCTGCAAGTTAAGTTTAGCAGTCTGCTCTGATGTTTAAGTCAGTTAAGCCTGAAATTATACAAAAACAATGGTCTTCAGTTATGTGAAATGACATCAACAGGCGAAAATAATACATAATATGCTTTGCCATGAAATTGTATTTCTTACTTTGTCATCAAAAGGGTGTGCAATATGTGAATGAACATGTTCTTCAGGCAATTTTTACTGCGTTCAGCAATAACTTGTGAGTATATTGCAAACTTTGTGAAGCAAGTAGTATTAGCGAATCAAACTGTATTAGTTTAAATTTTTCTACCACAGCATTACAGAGAAGTAATATTCTGTAGTCGTTTCCTTTGTTTCAGAGCAGCAAAATCTCGTCATTATAGCTATTTCCATCATTAAACATAGGATTAGTGCGAAGCTAAGTTAGGCATTCGATTTCTGTATTGCTGAGCAAAGGATCTCAAAGGATCTCAAGGATCTTTTATCTCATGCAATAAGTGAGATAAAATGTTTTACAGGCAATTGTAAAGGCGTTGAGCACTCGAACTTACTAGTAAATTGCAAACCTAATGATAAAGCTGTATTTTTACATTTCTTATCACATCATTACGCAGAACAACGTTCTGCACTCGCTTTCTCTGTTTCAGAGAGCAGTGCAGTATGTGCAAAGGTGAAACTAAAGACCGTATCCTTTTTTGCTTGTGACCATCATGGATAAATTTGGTTTGTGTCAAACTAAGTTAGCAACTCAATTTTTGCTAGGCAAGCAGTCAAAGCACAAGACGAAATCAGTGATATTTTTTGCTATTAATATGTTTCGAACGTAAATTGATGGGGCTCTCAGCCATGCTTTTTAATTATAAACTTGAAAAACATGTTTTCCAAGCGATTTTGGTGTTTGTGAAGCAGTACACGGTGAGCAAAACAACAAACTAGTTTTAGGTGTTCTGCAAGTTAAGTTAAGTAGTCTGCTCTGATGCTTAAATCAGTTAATGATGAAATTATACAAAAACAATGGTCTTCAGTCATGTCAAATGACATCAACACGCCAAAATAATACATAATATTCTTTGCCATGAAATTGTATTTCTTACTTTGTCATCAAAAGGATGTGCAATAAGTGAATAAACATGTTCTTCAGGCAATTTTTACTGCGTTCAGCAATAACTTGTGAGTAAATTGCAAACTTTGTGTAGCAAGTAGTATTAGCGAATCAAACTGTATTAGTTTACATTTTTCTACCACAGCATTACAGAGAAGTAATATTCTGTACTCGTTTCCTTTGTTTCAGAGCAGCAAAATCTCGTCATTATAGCTATTTCCATCATTAACCATAGGATTAGTGTGAAGCTAAGTTAGGCATTCGATTTCTGTATTGCTGAGCAAAGGATATCAAAGGATCTCAAGGATCTTTTATCTCATGCAATAAGTGAGATAAAATGTTTTACAGGCAATTGTAAAGGCGTTGAGCACTCGAACTTACTAGTAAATTGCAAACCTAATGGTAAAGCTGTATTGCAAACCTAGTGAAGCAAGTAGTATTAGCTAATCAAACTGTTTGTTTACATTTTTCTACCACAGCATTACAGAGAAGTAATATTCTGTACTCGTTTCCTTTCCTTCATATTAGCAAAATCTCGTCATTATAGCTATTTCCATCATTAAACATAGGATTAGTGTGAAGCTAAATTAGGCATTCGATTTCTGTATTGCTGAGCAAAGGATTATATCTCGTGCAATAAGTGAGATAAAATGTTTTACAGGCAATTGTAAAGGCGTTGAGCACTCGAACTTACTAGTAAATTGCAAAACCTAATGATAAAGCTGTATTTTTACATTTCTTATCACATCATTACGCAGAACAACGTTCTGCACTCGCTTCTGTTTCAGAGCAGTGCAGTATGTGCAAAAGGTGAAACTAAAGACCGTATCCTTTTTTGCTTGTTACCATTACGGGTAAATTGGGTTTGTGTCGAACTAAGTTAGCAACTCTATTTTTGCTAGGCAAGGAGTCAAAGCACAACACGAAATCAGTGATATTATATTTTTTTGCTATTAATATGTTTCGAACGTAAATTCTATGGGGCTCTCAGCCATGCTTTTAATTATAACCTTGAAAAACATGTTTTCCAAGCGATTTTGTGTTTGTGAAGCAGTACACGGTGAGCAAAACAACAAACTAGTTTTAGGTGTTCTGCAAGTTAAGTTACCTACTCTGATGCTTAAATCAGTTTAAGATGAAATTATTAAAAAACAATTGTCTGCATCATGTGAAATGACATCAACATGCGACAGTAATACATAATATGCTTTGCCATGAAATTGTACTTCTTACTTTTTCATCAAAAGGATGTGCAATAAGTGAATGAACATGTTCTTCAACCTAGTGAAGCAAGTAGTATTAGCGAATCAAACTGTGTTTGTTTACATTTTTCTACCATTGCATTACAGAGATGTAATATTCTGTAGTCGTTTCTTTTATTTCAGAGCAGCAAAATTTCGTCATTATAGCTATTTCCATCATTAAACATAGGATTAGTGTGAAGCTAAGATAGGCATTCGAATTCTGTATTGCTGAGCAAAGGATTATATCTCATGCAATAAGTGAGATAAAATGTTTTACAGGCAATTGTAAAGGCGTTGAGCACTCGAACTTACTAGTAAATTGCAAACCTAATGGTAAAGCTGTATTGCAAACCTAGTGAAGCAAGTAGTATTAGCTAATCAAACTGTTTGTTTACATTTTTCTACCACAGCATTACAGAGAAGTAATATTCTGTACTCGTTTCCTTTGCTTCATATTAGCAAAATCTCGTCATTATAGCTATTTCCATCATTAAACATAGGATTAGTGTGAAGCTAAATTAGGCATTCGATTTCTGTATTGCTGAGCAAAGGATTATATCTCATGCAATAAGTGAGATAAAATGTTTTACAGGCAATTGTAAAGGCGTTGAGTACTGAACTTACTAGTAAATTGCAAATCTAATGGTAAAGCTGTATTTTTACATTTCTTGTCACATCATTACGCAGAACAACGTTCTGCACTCGCTTCTGTTTCAGAGCAGTGCAGTATGTGCAAAAGGTGAAACTAAAGACCGTATCCTTTTTTGCTTGTTACCATTACGGGTAAATTGGTTTGTGTCGAACTAAGTTAGCAACTCTATTTTTGCTAGGCAAGGAGTCAAAGCACAACACGAAATCAGTGATATTATATTTTTGCTATTAATATGTTTCTGAACGTAAATTGATGGGGCTCTCAGCCATGCTTTTTAATTATAACCTTGAAAAACATGTTTTCCAAGCGATTTTGTGTTTGTGAAGCAGTACACGGTGAGCAAAACAACAAACTAGTTTTAGGTGTTCTGCAAGTTAAGTTACCTACTCTGATGCTTAAATCAGTTAAAGATGAAATTATTAAAAAACAATTGTCTGCATCATGTGAAATGACATCAACACGCGAAAATAATACATAATATGCTTTGCCATGAAATTGTATTTCTTACTTTGTCATCAAAAGGATGTGCAATAAGTGAATAAACATGTTCTTCAGGCAATTTTTACTGCGTTCAGCAATAACTTGTGAGTAAATTTCAAACTTTGTGTAGCAAGTAGTATTAGCGAATCAAACTGTATTAGTTTACATTTTTCTACCACAGCATTACAGAGAAGTAATATTCTGTAGTCGTTTCCTTTGTTTCAGAGCAGCAAAATCTCGTCATTATAGCTATTTCCATCATTAAACATAGGATTAGTGTGAAGCTAAGTTAGGCATTCGATTTCTGTATTGCTGAGCAAAGGATTATATCTCATGCAATAAGTGAGATAAAATGTTTTACAGGCAATTGTAAAGGCGTTGAGCACTCGAACTTACTAGTAAATTGCAAACCTAATGGTAAAGCTGTATTGCAAACCTAGTGAAGCAAGTAGTATTAGCTAATCAAACTGTTTGTTTACATTTTTCTACCACAGCATTACAGAGAAGTAATATTCTGTACTCGTTTCCTTTGCTTCATATTAGCAAAATCTCGTCATTATAGCTATTTCCATCATTAAACATAGGATTAGTGTGAAGCTAAATTAGGCATTCGATTTCTGTATTGCTGAGCAAAGGATTATATCTCATGCAATAAGTGAGATAAAATGTTTTACAGGCAATTGTAAAGGCGTTGAGTACTCGAACTTACTAGTAAATTGCAAATCTAATGGTAAAGCTGTATTTTTTACATTTCTTGTCACATCATTACGCAGAACAACGTTCTGCACTCGCTTTCTCTGTTTCAGAGCAGTGCAGTATGTGCAAAAGGTGAAACTAAAGACCGTATCCTTTTTTGCTTGTTACCATTACGGGTAAATTGGGTTTGTGTCGAACTAAGTTAGCAACTCTATTTTGCTAGGCAAGGAGTCAAAGCACAACACGAAATCAGTGATATTATATTTTTTGCTATTAATATGTTTCTGAACGTAAATTCTATGGGGCTCTCAGCCATGCTTTTTAATTATAACCTTGAAAAAACATGTTTTCCAAGCGATTTTGTGTTTGTGAAGCAGTACACGGTGAGCAAAACAACAAACTAGTTTTAGGTGTTCTGCAAGTTAAGTTACCTACTCTGATGCTTAAATCAGTTTAAGATGAAATTATTAAAAACAATTGTCTGCATCATGTGAAATGACATCAACATGCGACACTAATACATAACATGCTTTGCCATGAAATTGTACTTTTACTTTTTCATCAAAAAGGATGTGCAATAAGTGAATGAACATGTTCTTCAACCTAGTGAAGCAAGTAGTATTAGCGAATCAAACTGTGTTTGTTTTCATTTTTCTACCATTGCATTACAGAGATGTAATATTCTGTAGTCGTTTCTTTTATTTCAGAGCAGCAAAATTTCGTCATTATAGCTATTTCCATCATTAAACATAGGATTAGTGTGAAGCTAAGATAGGCATTCGATTTCTGTATTGCTGAGCAAAGGATTATATCTCATGCAATAAGTGAGATAAAATGTTTTACAGGCAATTGTAAAGGCGTTGAGCACTCGAACTTACTAGTAAATTGCAAACCTAATGATAAAGCTGTATTTTTTACATTTCTTATCACATCATTACGCAGAACAACGTTCTGCACTCGCTTTCTCTGTTTCAGAGCAGTGCAGTATGTGCAAAAGGTGAAACTAAAGACCGTATCCTTTTTGCTTGTTACCATTACGGGTAAATGTGGTTTGTGTCGAACTAAGTTAGCCACTCTATTTTGCTAGGCAAGGAGTCAAAGCACAACACGAAATCAGTGATATTATATATTTTTGCTATTAATATGTTTCGAACGTAAATTCGATGGGGCTCCCAGCCATGCTTTTTAAGAATAACCTTGAAAAAACAGGATTTCCAAGCGATTTTGGTGTTTGTGAAGCAGTACACGGTGAGCAAAACAACAAACTATTATTAGTTGTTCTGCAAGTTAAGTTTAGCAGTCTGCTCTGATGTTTAAGTCAGTTAAGCCTGAAATTATACAAAAACAATGGTCTTCAGTCATGTCAAATGACATCAACACGCGAAAATAATACATAATATTCTTTGCCATGAAATTGTATTTCTTACTTTGTCATCAAAAGGATGTGCAATAAGTGAATAAACATGTTCTTCAGGCAATTTTTACTGCGTTCAGCAATAACTTGTGAGTAAATTGCAAACTTTGTGTAGCAAGTAGTATTAGCGAATCAAACTGTATTAGTTTACATTTTTCTACCACAGCATTACAGAGAAGTAATATTCTGTACTCGTTTCCTTTGTTTCAGAGCAGCAAAATCTCGTCATTATAGCTATTTCAATCATTAACCATAGGATTAGTGTGAAGCTAAGTTAGGCATTCGATTTCTGTATTGCTGAGCAAAGGATCTCAAAGGATCTCAAGGATCTTTTATCTCATGCAATAAGTGAGATAAAATGTTTTACAGGCAATTGTAAAGGCGTTGAGCACTCGAACTTACTAGTAAATTGCAAACCTAATGGTAAAGCTGTATTGCAAACCTAGTGAAGCAAGTAGTATTAGCTAATCAAACTGTTTGTTTACATTTTTCTACCACAGCATTACAGAGAAGTAATATTCTGTACTCGTTTCCTTTGCTTCATATTAGCAAAATCTCGTCATTATAGCTATTTCTATCATTAAACATAGGATTAGTGTGAAGCTAAATTAGGCATTCGATTTCTGTATTGCTGAGCAAAGGATTATATCTCATGCAATAAGTGAGATAAAATGTTTTACAGGCAATTGTAAAGGCGTTGAGTACTCGAACTTACTAGTAAATTGCAAATCTAATGGTAAAGCTGTATTTTTACATTTCTTGTCACATCATTACGCAGAACAACGTTCTGCACTCGCTTCTGTTTTCAGAGCAGTGCAGTATGTGCAAAAGGTGAAACTAAAGACCGTATCCTTTTTTTGCTTGTTACCATTACGGGTAAATTGGGTTTGTGTCGAACTAAGTTAGCAACTCTATTTTTGCTAGGCAAGGAGTCAAAGCACAACACGAAATCAGTGATATTATATTTTTTTGCTATTAATATGTTTCGAACGTAAATTCTATGGGGCTCTCAGCCATGCTTTTTAATTATAACCTTGAAAAAACATGTTTTCCAAGCGATTTTGTGTTTGTGAAGCAGTACAAGGTGAGCAAAACAACAAACTAGTTTTAGGTGTTCTGCAAGTTAAGTTACCTTACTCTGATGCTTAAATCAGTTTAAGATGAAATTATTAAAAACAATTGTCTGCATCATGTGAAATGACATCAACATGCGACACTAATACATAATATGCTTTGCCATGAAATTGTACTTCTTACTTTTTCATCAAAAGGATGTGCAATAAGTGAATGAACATGTTCTTCAACCTAGTGAAGCAAGTAGTATTAGCGAATCAAACTGTGTTTGTTTACATTTTTCTACCATTGCATTACAGAGATGTAATATTCTGTAGTCGTTTCTTTTATTTCAGAGCAGCAAAATTTCGTCATTATAGCTATTTCCATCATTAAACATAGGATTAGTGTGAAGCTAAGATAGGCATTCGATTTCTGTATTGCTGAGCAAAGGATTATATCTCATGCAATAAGTGAGATAAAATGTTTTACAGGCAATTGTAAAGGCGTTGAGCACTCGAACTTACTAGTAAATTGCAAACCTAATGATAAAGCTGTATTTTTTACATTTCTTATCACATCATTACGCAGAACAACGTTCTGCACTCGCTTTCTCTGTTTCAGAGCAGTGCAGTATGTGCAAAAGGTGAAACTAAAGACCGTATCCTTTTTTGCTTGTTACCATTACGGGTAAATGTGGTTTGTGTCGAACTAAGTTAGCCACTCTATTTTTGCTAGGCAAGGAGTCAAAGCACAACACGAAATCAGTGATATTATATATTTTTGCTATTAATATGTTTCGAACGTAAATTCTATGGGGCTCCCAGCCATGCTTTTTAAGAATAACTTTGAAAAAACATGTTTTCCAAGCGATTTTGTGTTTGTGAAGCAGTTCACGGTGAGCAAAACAACAAACTAGTTTTAGGTGTTCTGCAAGTTAAGTTACCTACTCTGATGCTTAAATCAGTTAAAGATGAAATTATTAAAAAACAATTGTCTGCATCATGTGAAATGACATCAACATGCGACACTAATACATAATATGCTTTGCCATGAAATTGTACTTCTTACTTTTTCATCAAATGCATGTGCAATAAGTGAATAAACATGTTCTTCAGGCAATTTTTACTGCGTTCAGCAATAACTTGTGAGTAAATTTCAAACTTTGTGTAGCAAGTAGTATTAGCGAATCAAACTGTATTAGTTTACATTTTTCTACCACAGCATTACAGAGAAGTAATATTCTGTAGTCGTTTCCTTTGTTTCAGAGCAGCAAAATCTCGTCATTATAGCTATTTCCATCATTAAACATAGGATTAGTGTGAAGCTAAGTTAGGCATTCGATTTCTGTATTGCTGAGCAAAGGATTATATCTCATGCAATAAGTGAGATAAAATGTTTTACAGGCAATTGTAAAGGCGTTGAGCACTCGAACTTACTAGTAAATTGCAAACCTAATGGTAAAGCTGTATTGCAAACCTAGTGAAGCAAGTAGTATTAGCTAATCAAACTGTTTGTTTACATTTTTCTACCACAGCATTACAGAGAAGTAATATTCTGTACTCGTTTCCTTTGCTTCATATTAGCAAAATCTCGTCATTATAGCTATTTCCATCATTAAACATAGGATTAGTGTGAAGCTAAATTAGGCATTCGATTTCTGTATTGCTGAGCAAAGGATTATATCTCATGCAATAAGTGAGATAAAATGTTTTACAGGCAATTGTAAAGGCGTTGAGTACTCGAACTTACTAGTAAATTGCAAATCTAATGGTAAAGCTGTATTTTTTACATTTCTTGTCACATCATTACGCAGAACAACGTTCTGCACTCGCTTTCTCTGTTTCAGAGCAGTGCAGTATGTGCAAAAGGTGAAACTAAAGACCGTATCCTTTTTTGCTTGTTACCATTACGGGTAAATTGGGTTTGTGTCGAACTAAGTTAGCAACTCTATTTTTGCTAGGCAAGGAGTCAAAGCACAACACGAAATCAGTGATATTATATTTTTTTGCTATTAATATGTTTCGAACGTAAATTCTGTGGGGCTCTCAGCCATGCTTTTTAATTATAACCTTGAAAAAACATGTTTTCCAAGCGATTTTGTGTTTGTGAAGCAGTACACGGTGAGCAAAACAACAAACTAGTTTTAGGTGTTCTGCAAGTTAAGTTACCTACTCTGATGCTTAAATCAGTTAAAGATGAAATTATTAAAAAACAATTGTCTGCATCATGTGAAATGACATCAACACGCGAAAATAATACATAATATGCTTTGCCATGAAATTGTATTTCTTACTTTGTCATCAAAAGGATGTGCAATAAGTGAATAAACATGTTCTTCAGGCAATTTTTACTGCGTTCAGCAATAACTTGTGAGTAAATTTCAAACTTTGTGTAGCAAGTAGTATTAGCGAATCAAACTGTATTAGTTTACATTTTCTACCACAGCATTACAGAGAAGTAATATTCTGTAGTCGTTTCCTTTGTTTCAGAGCAGCAAAATCTCGTCATTATAGCTATTTCCATCATTAAACATAGGATTAGTGTGAAGCTAAGTTAGGCATCTCGATTTCTGTATTGCTGAGCAAAGGATTATATCTCATGCAATAAGTGAGATAAAATGTTTTACAGGCAATTGTAAAGGCGTTGAGCACTCGAACTTACTAGTAAATTGCAAACCTAATGGTAAAGCTGTATTGCAAACCTAGTGAAGCAAGTAGTATTATCTAATCAAACTGTTTGTTTACATTTTTCTACCACAGCATTACAGAGAAGTAATATTCTGTACTCGTTTCCTTTGCTTCATATTAGCAAAATCTCGTCATTATAGCTATTTCCATCATTAAACATAGGATTAGTGTGAAGCTAAATTAGGCATTCGATTTCTGTATTGCTGAGCAAAGGATTATATCTCATGCAATAAGTGAGATAAAATGTTTTACAGGCAATTGTAAAGGCGTTGAGTACTCAAACTTACTAGTAAATTGCAAATCTAATGGTAAAGCTGTATTTTTTACATTTCTTGTCACATCATTACGCAGAACAACGTTCTGCACTCGCTTTCTCTGTTTCAGAGCAGTGCAGTATGTGCAAAAGGTGAAACTAAAGACCGTATCCTTTTTTGCTTGTTACCATTACGGGTAAATTGGGTTTGTGTCGAACTAAGTTAGCAACTCTATTTTGCTAGGCAAGGAGTCAAAGCACAACACGAAATCAGTGATATTATATTTTTTGCTATTAATATGTTTCGAACGTAAATTCTATGGGGCTCTCAGCCATGCTTTTAATTATAACCTTGAAAAACATGTTTTCCAAGCGATTTTGTGTTTGTGAAGCAGTACACGGTGAGCAAAACAACAAACTAGTTTTAGGTGTTCTGCAAGTTAAGTTACCTACTCTGATGCTTAAATCAGTTAAAGATGAAATTATTAAAAAACAATTGTCTGCATCATGTGAAATGACATCAACACGCGAAAATAATACATAATATGCTTTGCCATGAAATTGTATTTCTTACTTTGTCATCAAAAGGATGTGCAATAAGTGAATAAACATGTTCTTCAGGCAATTTTACTGCGTTCAGCAATAACTTGTGAGTAAATTTCAAACTTTGTGTAGCAAGTAGTATTAGCGAATCAAACTGTATTAGTTTACATTTTTCTACCACAGCATTACAGAGAAGTAATATTCTGTAGTCGTTTCCTTTGTTTCAGAGCAGCAAAATCTCGTCATTATAGCTATTTCCATCATTAAACATAGGATTAGTGTGAAGCTAAGTTAGGCATTCGATTTCTGTATTGTTGAGCAAAGGATTATATCTCATGCAATAAGTGAGATAAAATGTTTTACAGGCAATTGTAAAGGCGTTGAGCACTCGAACTTACTAGTAAATTGCAAACCTAATGGTAAAGCTGTATTGCAAACCTAGTGAAGCAAGTAGTATTATCTAATCAAACTGTTTGTTTACATTTTCTACCACAGCATTACAGAGAAGTAATATTCTGTACTCGTTTCCTTTGCTTCATATTAGCAAAATCTCGTCATTATAGCTATTTCCATCATTAAACATAGGATTAGTGTGAAGCTAAATTAGGCATTCGATTTCTGTATTGCTGAGCAAAGGATTATATCTCATGCAATAAGTGAGATAAAATGTTTTACAGGCAATTGTAAAGGCGTTGAGTACTCGAACTTACTAGTAAATTGCAAATCTAATGGTAAAGCTGTATTTTTACATTTCTTGTCACATCATTACGCAGAACAACGTTCTGCACTCGCTTTCTCTGTTTCAGAGCAGTGCAGTATGTGCAAAAGGTGAAACTAAAGACCGTATCCTTTTTTGCTTGTTACCATTACGGGTAAATTGGGTTTGTGTCGAACTAAGTTAGCAACTCTATTTTTGCTAGGCAAGGAGTCAAAGCACAACACGAAATCAGTGATATTATATTTTTGCTATTAATATGTTTCGAACGTAAATTCTATGGGGCTCTCAGCCATGCTTTTAATTATAACCTTGAAAAACATGTTTTCCAAGCGATTTTGTGTTTGTGAAGCAGTACACGGTGAGCAAAACAACAAACTAGTTTTAGGTGTTCTGCAAGTTAAGTTACCTACTCTGATGCTTAAATCAGTTTAAGATGAAATTATTAAAAAACAATTGTCTGCATCATGTGAAATGACATCAACATGCGACACTAATATATAATATGCTTTGCCATGAAATTGTACTTCTTACTTTTTCATCAAAAGGATGTGCAATAAGTGAATGAACATGTTCTTCAACCTAGTGAAGCAAGTAGTATTAGCGAATCAAACTGTGTTTGTTTACATTTTTCTACCATTGCATTACAGAGATGTAATATTCTGTAGTCGTTTCTTTTATTTCAGAGCAGCAAAATTTCGTCATTATAGCTATTTCCATCATTAAACATAGGATTAGTGTGAAGCTAAGTTAGGCATTCGATTTCTGTATTGCTGAGCAAAGGATTATATCTCATGCAATAAGTGAGATAAAATGTTTTACAGGCAATTGTAAAGGCGTTGAGCACTCGAACTTACTAGTAAATTGCAAACCTAATGATAAAGCTGTATTTTTTACATTTCTTATCACATCATTACGCAGAACAACGTTCTGCACTCGCTTTCTCTGTTTCAGAGCAGTGCAGTATGTGCAAAATGTGAAACTAAAGACCGTATCCTTTTTTGCTTGTGACCATCATGGATAAATTTGGTTTGTGTCAAACTAAGTTAGCAACTCAATTTTTGCTAGGCAAGCAGTCAAAGCACAAGACGAAATCAGTGATATTTTTTTGCTATTAATATGTTTCGAACGTAAATTCGATGGGGCTCTCAGCCATGCTTTTTAATTATAAACTTGAAAAAACATGTTTTCCAAGCGATTTTGGTGTTTGTGAAGCAGTACACGGTGAGCAAAACAACAAACTAGTTTTAGGTGTTCTGCAAGTTAAGTTAAGTAGTCTGCTCTGATGCTTAAATCAGTTAGTGATGAAATTATACAAAAACAATGGTCTTCAGTCATGTCAAATGACATCAACACGCGAAAATAATACATAATATTCTTTGCCATGAAATTGTATTTCTTACTTTGTCATCAAAAGGATGTGCAATAAGTGAATAAACATGTTCTTCAGGCAATTTTTACTGCGTTCAGCAATAACTTGTGAGTAAATTGCAAACTTTGTGAAGCAAGTAGTATTAGCGAATCAAACTGTATTAGTTTAAATTTTTCTACCACAGCATTACAGAGAAGTAATATTCTGTAGTCGTTTCCTTTGTTTCAGAGCAGCAAAATCTCGTCATTATAGCTATTTCCATCATTAAACATAGGATTAGTGAGAAGTTAAGTTAGGCATTCGATTTCTGTATTGCTGAGCAAAGGATCTCAAAGGATCTCAAGGATCTTTTATCTCATGCAATAAGTGAGATAAAATGTTTTACAGGCAATTGTAAAGGCGTTGAGCACTCGAACTTACTAGTAAATTGCAAACCTAATGATAAAGCTGTATTTTTTACATTTCTTATCACATCATTACGCAGAACAACGTTCTGCACTCGCTTTCTCTGTTTCAGAGCAGTGCAGTATGTGCAAAATGTGAAACTAAAGACCGTATCCTTTTTTGCTTGTGACCATCATGGATAAATTTGGTTTGTGTCAAACTAAGTTAGCAACTCAATTTTTGCTAGGCAAGCAGTCAAAGCACAAGACGAAATCAGTGATATTTTTTTGCTATTAATATGTTTCGAACGTAAATTCGATGGGGCTCTCAGCCATGCTTTTTAATTATAAACTTGAAAAAACATGTTTTCCAAGCGATTTTGGTGTTTGTGAAGCAGTACACGGTGAGCAAAACAACAAACTAGTTTTAGGTGTTCTGCAAGTTAAGTTAAGTAGTCTGCTCTGATGCTTAAATCAGTTAGTGATGAAATTATACAAAAACAATGGTCTTCAGTCATGTCAAATGACATCAACACGCGAAAATAATACATAATATTCTTTGCCATGAAATTGTATTTCTTACTTTGTCATCAAAAGGATGTGCAATAAGTGAATAAACATGTTCTTCAGGCAATTTTTACTGCGTTCAGCAATAACTTGTGAGTAAATTGCAAACTTTGTGTAGCAAGTAGTATTAGCGAATCAAACTGTATTAGTTTACATTTTTCTACCACAGCATTACAGAGAAGTAATATTCTGTAGTCGTTTCCTTTGTTTCAGAGCAGTAAAATCTCGTCATTATAGCTATTTCCATCATTAAACATAGGATTAGTGTGAAGCTAAGTTAGGCATTCGATTTCTGTATTGCTGAGCAAAGGATTATATCTCATGCAATAAGTGAGATAAAATGTTTTACAGGCAATTGTAAAGGCGTTGAGCACTCGAACTTACTAGTAAATTGCAAACCTAATGGTAAAGCTGTATTGCAAACCTAGTGAAGCAAGTAGTATTAGCTAATCAAACTGTTTGTTTACATTTTTCTACCACAGCATTACAGAGAAGTAATATTCTGTACTCGTTTCCTTTGCTTCATATTAGCAAAATCTCGTCATTATAGCTATTTCCATCATTAAACATAGGATTAGTGTGAAGCTAAATTAGGCATTCGATTTCTGTATTGCTGAGCAAAGGATTATATCTCATGCAATAAGTGAGATAAAATGTTTTACAGGCAATTGTAAAGGCGTTGAGTACTCGAACTTACTAGTAAATTGCAAATCTAATGGTAAAGCTGTATTTTTTACATTTCTTGTCACATCATTACGCAGAACAACGTTCTGCACTCTTTCTCTGTTTCAGAGCAGTGCAGTATGTGCAAAAGGTGAAACTAAAGACCGTATCCTTTTTTGCTTGTTACCATTACGGGTAAATTGGGTTTGTGTCGAACTAAGTTAGCAACTCTATTTTTGCTAGGCAAGGAGTCAAAGCACAACACGAAATCAGTGATATTATATTTTTTTGCTATTAATATGTTTCGAACGTAAATTCTATGGGGCTCTCAGCCATGCTTTTAATTATAACCTTGAAAAACATGTTTTCAAGCGATTTTGTGTTTGTGAAGCAGTACGGTGAGCAAAACAACAAACTAGTTTTAGGTGTTCTGCAAGTTAAGTTACCTACTCTGATGCTTAAATCAGTTAAAGATGAAATTATTAAAAAACAATTGTCTGCATCATGTGAAATGACATCAACATGCGACACTAATACATAATATGCTTTGCCATGAAATTGTACTTTTACTTTTTCATCAAAAGGATGTGCAATAAGTGAATGAACATGTTCTTCAACCTAGTGAAGCAAGTAGTATTAGCGAATCAAACTGTGTTTGTTTACATTTTTCTACCATTGCATTACAGAGATGTAATATTCTGTAGTCGTTTCTTTTATTTCAGAGCAGCAAAATTTCGTCATTATAGCTATTTTCATCATTAAACATAGGATTAGTGTGAAGCTAAGATAGGCATTCGATTTCTGTATTGCTGAGCAAAGGATTATATCTCATGCAATAAGTGAGATAAAATGTTTTACAGGCAATTGTAAAGGCGTTGAGCACTCGAACTTACTAGTAAATTGCAAACCTAATGATAAAGCTGTATTTTTACATTTCTTATCACATCATTACGCAGAACAACGTTCTGCACTCCGCTTTCTGTTTCAGAGCAGTGCAGTATGTGCAAAAGGTGAAACTAAAGACCGTATCCTTTTTTGCTTGTTACCATTACGGGTAAATTTGGTTTGTGTCGAACTAAGTTAGCCACTCTATTTTTGCTAGGCAAGGAGTCAAAGCACAACACGAAATCAGTGATATTATATATTTTTGCTATTAATATGTTTCGAACGTAAATTCGATGGGGCTCCCAGCCATGCTTTTTAAGAATAACCTTGAAAAAACAGGCTTTCCAAGCGATTTTGGTGTTTGTGAAGCAGTACACGGTGAGCAAAACAACAAACTAGTATTAGTTGTTCTGCAAGTTAAGTTTAGTAGTCTGCTCTGATGTTTAAGTCAGTTAAGCCTGAAATTATACAAAAACAATGGTCTTCAGTTATGTGAAATGACATCAACACGCGAAAATAATACATAATATGCTTTGCCATGAAATTGTATTTCTTACTTTGTCATCAAAATAATGTGCAATAAGAGAATGAACATGTTCTTCAGGCAATTTTTACTGCGTTCAGCAATAACTTGTGAGTATATTGCAAACTTTGTGAAGCAAGTAGTATTAGCGAATCAAACTGTATTAGTTTACATTTTTCTACCACAGCATTACAGAGAAGTAATATTCTGTAGTCGTTTCCTTTGTTTCAGAGCAGCAAAATCTCGTCATTATAGCTATTTCCATCATTAAACATAGGATTAGTGTGAAGCTAAGTTAGGCATTCGATTTCTGTATTGCTGAGCAAAGGATCTCAAAGGATCTCAAGGATCTTTTATCTCATGCAATAAGTGAGATAAAATGTTTTACAGGCAATTGTAAAGGCGTTGAGCACTCGAACCTTCACTAGTAAATTGCAAACCTAATGATAAAGCTGTATTTTTTACATTTCTTATCACATCATTACGCAGAACAACGTTCTGCACTCGCTTTCTCTGTTTCAGAGCAGTGCAGTATGTGCAAAAGGTGAAACTAAAGACCGTATCCTTTTTTGCTTGTGATAAATTTGGTTTGTGTCAAACTAAGTTAGCAACTCAATTTTTGCTAGGCAAGCAGTCAAAGCACAAGACGAAATCAGTGATATTTTTTTGCTATTAATATGTTTCGAACGTAAATTCGATGGGGCTCTCAGCCATGCTTTTTAATTATAAACTTGAAAAAACATGTTTTCCAAGCGATTTTGGTGTTTGTGAAGCAGTACACGGTGAGCAAAACAACAAACTAGTTTTAGGTGTTCTGCAAGTTAAGTTAAGTAGTCTGCTCTGATGCTTAAATCAGTTAATGATGAAATTATACAAAAACAATGGTCTTCAGTCATGTCAAATGACATCAACACGCGAAAATAATACATAATATTCTTTGCCATGAAATTGTATTTCTTACTTTGTCATCAAAAGGATGTGCAATATGATGATCTGAACACTTTATCATCACTCAACTATTCTGTTACATGATGTTGTCTTTAGAAAAACGTTTTAAATGTTTACCTCAAAGTCAAGTCATCATCACTTTACTATTCTGAAACCTTAATATTGTGTTCAGATCATTGTTTTAAATATTGACCTCAAGTCACGTCATCATCATTTAACCATTCTGTTACATTAAGTTGTCTTCAGATCATTGTTTAAATGTTGAACTCAAGTCGTCATGACTTTTTTTATTCTGTGACATGATATTGTTTTCAGATCATTGTTTTAAATGTTGACATCAAGTCATCATTATTTTTTTTTGTGTTACATGATGTTGTCTTCAGATCATCGTTTTAAACGTTGACTTCAAGTCGTCATCACTTTTTTTATTCTGTTGCATGAAGTTGTCTTCAGATCATTGTTTAAATGTTGACCTCAAGTCAAGTCATCATCACTTTTATTATTCCGTTACATCATGTTGCCTTCAGGTCATCGTTTTAAATGTTGAAATCAGTTCATCATCACTTAACTGTTCTGTTACATGATGTTCTCTTCATATTATCGTTTTAAATGTTGACCTCAAGTGATTATCACTTTTTCTATTCTGTCACATGATGTTGTCTTCAGATCATTGTTTTAAATGTTGACCTCCAAGTCAAGTCATCACTTTTTTTATTCTGTTATATGATGTTGTCTTAAGATTATCGTTTTAAATATTGACCTGAAGTCATCATCACTTTTTTATTCTGTTACATGATGTGTTCAGATAATCGTTTTTTAATGTCTTTATTCTTTACTAGATGTTGTCTTCAGATCATCATTTTAAATGTTGGTATCAAGTCATAATAATTTCTTATTCTGTTAGATGATGTTGTCTTTAGATCATCATTTTAAGTGTTGACCTCAAGTCATCACTGCTTTTTCATTCTGTTACATGATGTGTTCAGATAATCGTTTTAAATGTTGACCTCAAGTTATCATCACTTTGTTACATCATGTTGTCTTCATATCATCGTTTTAAATGTTGACTTCAAGTCATCATCTTTTTTTTAATCTTTACAAGATGTTGTCTTTAGATCATCATTTAAGTGTTGACCTCAAGTCATCATCACTTTATTATTCTGTTACATGATGTTGTCTGCAGATCATTGTTTTAATTGTTGACCTCAAGTCATCATCACTTTTTTTATTCTGTTACATCATGTTGTCTTCAGATCATCTTTTTAAATGTTGACCTCAAAGTCAAGTCATCATTATTTCACTGTTCTGTTATATAATGTTGTCTTCAGATCATCGTTTTAATGTTGAACTCAAGTCATCATAGCTTTTTTATACTGTTACATAATGTTGTCTTCAGCTCATAATTTTAAATGTTTACCTCAAGTCAACATCACTTTACTATTCTGTTACATGTCTTAAGATTATCGTTTAAATGTTGATCTCAAGTCATTATCACTTTTTTTACTCTGTTACATGATGTTGTTTTCAGATAATCGTTTTAAATGTTGACCAATGTCATCATAACTATATGATTCTGTTGTCTTCAAATCATTGTTTTAAATACTGACCTAAATTCGTAATCCTTTGTCTATTCTGTTACATGATGTTGTCTTCAGATAATCGTTTTAATTGTTGACCTCAGGTTATCATCACTTTGTTACATCATGTTGTCTTCAGATCATCGTTTTAAATGTTGACCTCAAGTCATCATCTTTTTTTTATTCTTTACTAGATGTTGTCTTTAGATCATCATTTAAATGTTGACCTCAAGTCATCATCACTTTCCTATTCTGTTACATGTTGTTGTCTTCAGATCATTTTAATTGTTGAACTCAAATCATAATCACTTTGTTTATTTTATTACATGATTTTATCTTTATACTATAGTTTTAAATGTTAACCTCAAGTCCTCATCATTTAACTATTCTGTTACATGATGTTGTCTTCAGTTCATCGTTTTAAATGTTGACCTCAAGTCATCATCTTTTTTTTATTCTTTACTAGATGTTGTCTTTAGATCATCATTTATGTGTTGACCTCAAGTCATCATCACTTTACTATTCTGTTACATGATGTTGTAATCAGATCATTGTTTTAAATGTTGACCAAAGTCATCATCACTTTACTATCCTTTTACATGATGTTGTCTTCAGATCATCATTTAATTGTTGAGCTCAAGTCATCATCCCTTCAATAATTTGTCACAAGATGTTGACTTCGAATAATAATTTCAAAATGTGACCTCAACTCATTATCACTTTGTTTGTTCTGTTACATGATGTTGTGTTCAGGAATTCGTTTTAAACATTGACCTCAAGTGATTATCACTTTTTCTATTCTGTTTCATGATGTTGTCTGCAGATCATTGTTTTAAATGATGACCTCAAGTCATCATCACTTTTTTATTCTGTCACATGCTGTTGTCTTCTGATCATCATATAAGTGTAGACCTCAAGACATCTTCACTTTACTATCCTGTCACGTGATGTTGTCTTCAGATAATTATTTTAAATTTTGACCTCAAGTCATTATCACTTTTTTATTCTGTTACATGATGTGTCTCAGATAATCGTTTTTAATTTCTTTATTCTTTACTAGATGTTGTTTTCAGATCATCATTTTAAATGTTGATATCAAGTCATAATAATTTTTTATTCTGTTAGATGATGTTGTCTTTAGATCATCATTTTAAATTTTGACGTCAAGTTATCATTACTTTATTTATTCTGTTAGATGATGTTGTCTTCAGATAATCATTTTAAGTGTTGACCTCAAGTCATCATCACTTTTTTTATTCTGTTCCATAATGTTGTCTTCAGATAATCGTTTTAAATGTTGACCTCAAGTTATCATCACTTTGTTACATCATGTTGTCTTCATATCATCGTTTTAAATGTTGACCAATGTCGTCATAACTATATGATTCTGTTGTCTTCAAATCATTGTTTTAAATATTGACCTAAAATCGTAATCCTTTTCTATTCTGTCACATGATATTGTCTTCAGATCATTGTTTTAAATGTTGACCTCCAAGTCAAGTCATCACTTTTTTTATTCTGTTATATGATGTTGTCTCAAGATTATCGTTTTAAATATTGACCTGAAGTCATTATCATTTTACTATTCTGTTAATGTACATGATGTTGTGTTCAGATCATTGTTTTAAATGTTGAGCTCAAGTCATCATCCCTTTAATAATTTGTCACAAGATGTTGACTTCGAATAATAATTTCAAAATGTGACCTCAATTCATTATCACTTTGTTTGTTCTGTTACATGATGTTGTGTTCAGGACTTCGTTTTAAACATTGACATCAAGTGATTATCACTTTTCTATTCTGTTTCCATGATGTTGTCTGCAGATCATTATTTTAAATGTTGACCTCAAGTCATCATCACTTTTTTATTCTGTCACATGCTGTTGTCTTCTGATCATCATATAAGTGTAGACCTCAAGACATCTTCACTTTACTATCCTGTCACGTGATGTTGTCTTCAGATAATTATTTTAAATGTTGACCTCAAGTCATCATCTTTTTTTTTATCTTTACAAGATGTTATCTTTAGATCATCATTTAAGTGTTGACCTCAAGTCATCATCACTTTATTATTCTGTTACATGATGTCTGCAGATCATTGTTTTAATTGTTGACCTCAAGTAATCATCACTTTTTTTATTCTTTTCCATAATGTTGTCTTCAGATAATCGTTTTAAATGTTGACCTCAGGTTATCATCACTTTGTTACATCATGTTGTCTTCAGATCATCGTTTTAAATGTTGACCTCAAGTCATCATCTTTTTTTTATTCTTTACTAGATGTTGTCTTTAGATCATCATTTAAGTGTTGACCTCAAGTCATCATCACTTTCCTATTCTGTTACATGTTGTTGTCTTCAGATCATTTTAATTGTTGAACTCAAATCATAATCACTTTGTTTATTTTATTACATGATTTTATCTTTATACTATAGTTTTAAATGTTAACCTCAAGTCCCTCATCATTTAACTATTCTGTTACATGATGTTGTCTTCAGTTCATCGTTTTTTAAATGTTGACCTCTAGTCATCATCTTTTTTTATTCTTTACTAGATGTTGTCTTTAGATCATCATTTATGTGTTGACCTCAAGTCATCATCACTTTACTATTCTGTTACATGATGTTGTAATCAGATCATTGTTTTAAATGTTGACCAAAGTCATCATCACTTTACTATCCTTTTACATGATGTTGTCTTCAGATCATCATTTAATTGTTGAGCTCAAGTCATCATCTCTTTAATAATTTGTCACAAGATGTTGACTTTGGATAATAATTTCAAATGTGAACCCAACTCATTATCACTTTTTCTATTCTGTTACATGATGTTGTCTTCAGATCATCGCTTTTAAAATGTTAAATGTCAGTTCCATAATGTTGTCTTCAGATCATTGTTTTAAATGTTGACCTCAAGTCATCATTGCTTTTTTATTCTGTTACATGATGTTTTCAGATAATCATTTTTAAATGTTGACCTCAAGTCATCATCACTTTGTTACATCATGTTGTCTTCAGATCACCGTTTTAAATGTTGAACTCAAATCATCATCATTTTGTTTATTTTGTTACATGATTTTATCTTTAGATCATAGTTTTAAATGTTAACCTCAAGTCCTCATCATTTAACTATTCTGTTACATGATGTTGTCTTCAGATCATTGTTTTAAATGTTGACCTCAAGTCATCATCACTTTATTATTCTGTTACACAATGTTGTCTTCAGATCATTGTTTACAGGACTAATCTGTAAATGATTGGTTAGTTGGCAATGTCTGTATTTTGTTTGCCACTGTAGTGTGTGAAAGATTAAAGGGTGATTATGGTGTAATTTGTATTTGATAAGGAAGATGAAGCAGCAAGATGACCTATGTAGAGAATAGTAAATTTAAATGTATTTGTTTATAATTTGTAAATAAAAGTAATAATGACTAATGAGTCAATTTTGGTCCCACAAAACTCCCACCTTTTTAAACAATTTTCTGTATCAGAGTATCTGCAAGTAAGACAAATATCTTCTTGCTCTTGTGTAATATTTTACTAATATATAACAACAAGTGTTTTCCACACAAAATATTGAAGTGAACATTTACAATAATGAACAATTTAAATGCAGAGTAAATGTGCGAAATTTCTTGGAGATTCCTTGAGGGCCAACTCTGTCCAAATAGATGTCTTAGCAAACATATTCAACAAGTCTAACAGTGCTTCAAAGTGCTTCCTCACATGCTTTAAAGAAGACCATCGTCATTCTTGTTCTCAAAAAACTCCTTATTACTATAGCAATGAATCGATCTTAATAAACTGCTTTTAGTGTCAAACGTGTCAAAAATTTTGCTTCGCCTCTCCCTAACTAACACCCTTGCATTTCTCCCTTGCCAGCCACATCACAAGCATTTCATCTCTTGACAACTCCTTTTCACACTGTTTCACACTGACATTATTCTCAGTCCTGAAATAATGACTTTTAAAACAATTTGCTCTATCAGTGAGACGAGTATCTGCAAGTAAGACAAATTCATATTCAACATCTCTTTAATTCTGACAGTGCTTCAAAGTGCTTCCCTCACATGCTTTAAAACAGTGATCAACATTTAAATTCATCATTTCACCATCATCATTCCTGTCCTCAAAAAACTTCTTATTACCATAGCAATAAATCGATCTTAATATTAATATTAATTTTAGTGTCAAACAAAATTTTTGCTTTTAATTGTAAATTGTTGATTAATTTTAATTGTTGTGCTTCTTGACCACTCATTTTCACAATCACATTATATTTTTGCTGTTACCATAACGGGTAAATTGGGTTAGCGTCAAACTAAGTTAGCTACTATATTCTTAAGAATATTAAGTATAGTATATTCTCTATTTGTCATCGCGAGGATGTGCAAGAAGTGAGATTAAATGTTCTACAGGCAGTTTTAAAGGCGATGAGCCATAACTTATTAGTAAATTGTAAACCTGGTGATGCAAATACTGTTAGCAAATCAAATTGCATTTCTTTACACTTGCTACCACAACATTACAGAGATGTACTGTGCTGTACTCGTTTTCTTTGTTTCTCAGCAGTGCAGTATATGTAACTCTTATAACCTCTTAAATCTCATTATTTCTTGCTATTGCTAACATAGGATTAGTATGAATCTAGGTTAGACACTTGATTTCTGCATCAGGGGAATCTGCTATAAGGAAGAAAACATATTCTTCAAGCGATTTCAACGGAGCTAAACAATAACTAAAGAGTAAAATACAAATCTAGTGATGCAGATTTTGCAAGTAAAGCTTTATTTTAAATTCCTTTCACATCATTACTGAGAAACAAAGTTTTAGCACTCGTTTTCCCTTTTTTACAGCAGTGCAGTATGTGGAAAAAGTAAAACTATTATATTTTTGCAGTTACCATATCGGGTAAAATGGGTTAGTGTCAAACTAAGTTATCTACTATATTTTTGTTTTGCTGAGCAAATGAGTATAAACAAAACACGAAATCAGTCATATTATACTTTTTTGCTATTAAAATGTGTTGTACTTAATTTCGATGGGGCTCAGCAATGCTTTTTAAGTATAACCTAAAAAAAACTCATTTTTCAAGCGATTTTGGTGTTTGTGAAGCAGTGCAGAGTGAGCAAAACATCAAACTAGTGTTAGGTGGTCTGCAAGTTAAGTTGTCTGCTCTGATGGTTAAAATCATTTATACATGAAATTATTGAAAACTGTGTTTTGCAATCACGTAATATATCGTTGACAGGCGAAACTAATACAAAATTTGCTTTGCACATGAAATTGTACTTGGCTTACTTTGTCATCGCCGGGATGTGCAAGACGAGAGATAAAATATTCTTTTGGGAATTTTAAAGGTGATGAGCGATAACTTATTATTTGCAAACCGTGTGATGCAAATACAGTTAGCAAATCAAACTGCATTTTTGTACATTTGCTACCACAAAATTACAGAAATGTAATGTGCTGTACTTGTTTCCTTTGTTTCTCAGCAGTGCAGCATATGTAACTCTTATAACCTCTTAAATCTCATAATTTCTTGCTATTGCCATCACTGAAACATAGCATTGGTGTGAAGCTAAGTTAGGCACTGGATTTCTGTATGGCTGAGCTTTTGCCATCATTGATAATATTCGTATGAACCTATGTTCTACACTTGAATTCTGCGCATTTGAGCAGTGAAGTGTTAGAAAAACGCGAAAATAGGACAAAGACATTTTGCAAAGAAACTAGTCTTTGTACTATATTTTCATCTGCAGAATCTGCTATATGGAAGTAAACATGTTCAGCACGCGATTTCAACAGCGATTTCAATAACTAATGCGGTTATTGTTATATAAGTTATATAATAACTGTTTTCTTACATCTTATACTTTTTTAGAGCAATGTATTCCACATTGCTTACATCTATGCAAAATGTATGTGCAAAACGTGAAACTAAAGATCTTATTCACTTTTATTGTTACCATCCCGCGTAAATTGCGTTAGTGTCAAACTAAGTTAGCCGCTAGATTTTTGTATTGCTGAGCAAGGGAGTAAGGAAAACGCGAAATGTGTGATGCAACAAGCAAATCCACCAAGGAATGGCTTAAAAGAAAGAAGGTTTGGGTCTAACTGGTGCGCGTGGGGCTGCAGGCTGTAAACACATCGATGTCATTTCTGGTTCAGTTGTGCTCTAAAAAAACAAACAAAAAGTTTATACATATATGCTCCTGACATCGAGTTTATATGTATGTGCATGCTGACCTCATGTGTATGCGCACGTGTTTATATATTTATTGGTATGAAAAGTATGAAAAAATATCCTGTGCCTTATAAGCAGCCAATGATTTTTTTTGTGCTGTACTTGTTACCATCACGGGTAAATTGGGTTTGTGTCTAAATAAGTTAGCCACTCTTTTTTTGCTAAGCAAGGAGTCAAAGCACAACACGAAATCACTGATATTATATTTTTTTGCTATTAATATGTTTCGAAAACAAATTCGATGATTTTTTTTAAGAATAACCTTGAAACATGTTTTCCAAGCGATTTTTGTGTTTGTGAAGCAATACACGGTGAGCAAAACAACAAACTAGGTGTTAGGTGTTCTGCAAGTTTGTTAAGTTGTCTGCTCTGATACTTAAATCAGTTAAAGATTAAATTATTAAAAAAACAATGGTCTGCAGTCATGTGAAATGACATCAACACGCGACACATATTACTGAAACATAGGATTAATTCATTTCATTTCGGCACTCGATTTCTGTATTGCTGAGCAAAAGAAAAAATACAGATCCTTGTTGCCATCATTTTTAATTAGTATTATTGTGAAACTATGTTCTCCACTCGAATTCTGCACTTTTGAGCAGTGGAGTGTTAGGAAAACGCGAAAATAATACATGAAATATTATGTAAATGAAACTATACTTCGTTACTATTGTCATCAGGGGAATTTGCTATAAGGATGAAAACATATTCTTTACGCGATTTCTGCTGAGCAATAACTAAGAAGTAAAATGCTAAACTAATACCGCAGTTTTTCCAAGTAAAGCTGAGAACAACGTTCTGCACTCGTTTTCTTGTTGCATCTAATTGTTCTCAGAGGGACATTAAACGCATCATTGGTATGATTAAAGAATCGTTTTTGATTGTAGTTTGTCCATATAATTTATTATATATAGTATAATTTATTACACATTTTTCGAAAGGATCTATTCTATTCCCTTTTTCATTGCCTTGCACGAATGGGTGGGGCTCTGACAGAAGCACCCTCATTCCATGATGTTAGAAATTTCAAATGACACTAAATTTTCCTTTAAATAACACCTGTGGGTTTAATAAAGCACTCATATTCTTTACTATTGTCAATGGTATTCCATTTTTACACCCAATGCATACACCAACCTCCTCACATTAGTCTACTAATGTAATGCTTCAGTCTAAAATTGCCTATGAAGCTAAACACTTAGCTTGAACAATAAGGGTCTTACATCTTTGTCCACGTTAGTGTGGATCTGTTAATGTTAGTAAATGGATCTGGAACTATAATTACTTGGTTGTGGTAATTTTTTCCCATTCATACCATTGATTACTTTGTGATGTTTCCCATAAAACATCTAGTTCGATATTTTCTTCATACATGCAGTTATTTCTACATTTCAATGTTGTTTTCAATTCAATGCTAGTTCAGTTGTATTTAAATTGTTACTGGGTCTCGATGAGGGCTGAAAAGTCGATGGAAGGGAAGTGTGGTTGAGTTATACAGTAATGGTGTTGACTGTAGCTTGAACTTGCAACTAGTATTTGATGACCAGGTATGTTTTCACTACATTACATTTCATTACATAGTACATTATTTTCAATTCTTGATTGTCTTTGTACGTTCGTTTCAAGTTTGTCTCCTCTCTTTGTTTTTATTTTGGAATTTTTGTGCAGTGGTTCAGATGTTACTAGGTTTTGCATCCTTCCACTTGGACTTCTGCTGTCACTACTTTATATAGGGTCTCTTCTAGGGTTTCATTGCACTTTCTCCTGAACACCCTTAGATATTTAGCCCCCGACAGCATGTATGTGCCAGTAACAAAGAAATTAAAAGATGTTGTTTGATCAGTTGCTTGAGGTCTACCTTTCACACTACGACCACTTGATAAGCTCAAACTGCAAATAGAGTACAAGCTAAAACTTATTTATCTCTTGTACCTCCTGAACGATATAATGAGCTGCAAATCCTCTTTTCATCCAAATGACTAGGAATTTATTTCTGTGTCACAACCCCCATTTCTTTGTCAAAAGGGACCATTTGTATTCCTAAACATACTAGGCTAATAGTGATCAATAGGCACTGCCTGAGATGTTTCATCAGTACAGTGGGGGGTTAAAGGTTGTCTTCTGATTGGTCAGTTTGATAGTATTAGGTTTGTATTATATGGATATTGTGTTGGATGTCACATGCTCAAGAAAGGATAAAAAAATCTCATCAGTCATCATCACATTTTTTATTCTGTTACAGGATGTTTTAAATGTTGACCTTATGGTATATTTTTATGATATATGCATATGATTATATGGAATATTTTATATGCACATGGTATATTTGTATTACACAAATAGAATGATATCTTAAATGAGCACTAAAGCACTGGAGCACATATATGGCATGAAAAGAGCAAACACATAGAGTAAAGAACACAGTGGTAATAGGAACATAGAGGTACAGAATAACACCACTGGGTACGTAGGTACCAGGCACGAACATAGAAGGCACGTGCTGCACATACTGCTTATAATGTTAACATGTTGATATATGCAGATATATGTATATGATTTAACAATGAAATACCAATCCAGGGATGCCTTGCCACCATTATACTATAAGAACAGAGAAATAAGAAACCAAGGGGGCATGCCTAAAAAGGAATAATCCAATAAGAGAAGATAATAGTAGCAGACCAAGGAAAGGGGGTGGCTAAAGAGAAAAGGTAAATCATTTGTCACAAAGAAATGGAATAAAGTAAGGAGTAGGAGACTGTAAGATCAGATGCTCTTGGATGTTCTTTGGTATATCAGCTTTGTTGGCTCGAGCAATAAAGTTTGACTTTTGGCACCTGGAACCTTCTTTCTTGGTGATTTTTTGGATAGTGAGGGATCATTTTCCACAACAACCTCAAGTTAAATCATCATCACTTTTTTCATTGATTTATATGATCTTGTCTTTAGATGATTGCTTTAAATGTTGACCTCAAGTCAGGTCATCATCACTTTTTTATTCTGTTACATCATGTTGTCTTCAAGTCATCGTTTTAAATGTTGAACTCACTTTATCATCACTTAACTATTCTGTTACATGATGTTGTCTTCAGATCAATGTTTAAATGTTTACCTCCAAGTCAAGTCATCATCATTTTACTATTCTGTTACATGATGTTGTGTTCAGATCGTTTTCTTTAATGTTGACCTCAAAGTCAAGTCATCATAATTTTACTATTCTTTTACATGATGTTGTCTTAAAAGTTGACCTCAAGTCATTATCACTTTTGTATTCTGTTACATGATGTTGTCTTCAGATCATTGTTTAAATGTTGACCTCAAGTCATTTTCACCTTTTTATTCTGTTACAAGATGTTGTCTTCAGACCACCGTTTTAAATATTGCCCTCAAGTAATCATCACTTTTTTCATTATTTACGTGATGTTGTCTTTAGATCATCGTTTTAAATGTTGAACTCAAGTCGTCATCACTTTTTTTGTTCTGTTACATGAAGTTGTCTTCATATTATTGTTTAAGTGTTGATCTCAAGTCAAGTCATCATCACTTTACTATTCTGTTGCATGATGCTGTCTTCAGATCATTGTTTAAATGTTGACCTCAAGTCATATCCACTTTTTTATTCTGTTACATGATGTTGTTTTCAGATCAGCATTTTAAATGTTGACCATACATCATCATAACTTTACTATCCTGGTACATGATGTTGTCTTCATACCATTGTTTTAAATGTTGACCTCAAGTCTTCATCTCTTTTCTTTCCATGATGGAAAGAAATCCCATGATTTGTTTCATTCTTTCCATGATGTTGTCTTCCTATCATCGTTATAAATTTCGACCTAAAGTCATTATCACTTTTTTTAATTCTGTTTTATGATGTCATCATTTTTTTTTTGTGTTACATGATGTTGTCTTTAGATCATCGTTTTAAATGTTGACCTCAAGTCACATTCACTTTTTTCATTCTGTTACATGATGTTGTATGTTCATCTTTTTAAATGTTGACCTCAAGTCAGGTCATCATCACTTTACTATTCTGTTACATGATGTTGTCTTCAGATCATTGTTTAAATGTTGACCTCAAGTCAAGTCATCATCACTTTACTATTCTGTTACATGATGCTGTCTTCAGATCAATGTTTATATGTTGACCTCAAGTCATCATCACTTTTTTCATTGTTTTACTTGATGTCGTGTTCAGATAAGCATTTTAAATGTTGAACTCAAGTCAAATCACTTTTTTATTCTGTTACATGATGTTGTTTCCAGATCAGGATTTTAAATGTTGACCATACATCATCATAACTTTACTATCCTGGTACATGATGTTGTCTTCATACCATTGTTTTAAACGTTGACCTCAAGTCTTCATCTCTTTTCTTTCCATGATGGAAAGAAATCGCATGGTTTCTTTCTTTCCATGATGTTGTCTTCATATCATCATTATAAATGTCGACCTAAAGTCAATATCACTTTTTTAAATTCTGTTTTATGATGTTTTCTTCAGATCATCATTTTAAATGTTAACCTCAAGTGAAGTCATCATCACTCTACTATTCTGTTACTTGATCTTGTCTTCAGATCTTTGTTTTAAATGTAGACCGCAAGTCATCATTATTTTTTTTTTGTGCTACATGACGTTGTCTTCAGATCATCGTTTTAAATATTGCCCTCAAGTAATCATCACTTTTTTATTCTTTTACAAGATGTTGTCTTTAGATCATTGTTTTAAATGTGGAACTCAAGTCATCATAGCTTTTTTATACTGTTACATAATGTTGTCTTCAAATCATAATTTTAAATGTTTACCTCAAGTCAACATCACTTTACTATTCTGTTACATGTCTTAAGATCATCATTGAAATGTTGACCTCAAGTCAAATCACTTTTTTATTCTGTTACATGATGTTGTTTTCACATCAACATTTTAAATGTTGACCATACATCATCATAAATTTACTATCCTGGTACATGATGTTGTCTTCATACCATTGTTTTAAATGTTGACCTCAAGTCTTCATCTCTTTTCTTTCCATGGTGGAAAGAAATCCCATGATTTCTTTCTTTCTTTCCATGATGTTGTCTTCATATCATCATTATAAATGTCGACCTAAAGTCAATATCACTTTTTTAAATTCTGTTTTATGATGTTTTCTTCAGATCATCATTTTAAATGTTAACCTCAAGTGAAGTCATCATCACTCTACTATTCTGTTACTTGATCTTGTCTTCAGATCTTTGTTTTAAATGTAGACCGCAAGTCATCATAATTTTTTTTTTGTGCTACATGACGTTGTCTTCAGATCATCGTTTTAAATATTGCCCTCAAGTAATCATCACTTTTTTATTCTTTTACAAGATGTTGTCTTTAGATCATTGTTTTAAATGTGGAACTCAAGTCATCATAGCTTTTTTATACTGTTACATAATGTTGTCTTCAAATCATAATTTTAAATGTTTACCTCAAGTCAACATCACTTTACTATTCTGTTACATGTCTTAAGATCATCGTTGAAATGTTGACCTCAAGTCAAATCACTTTTTTATTCTGTTACATGATGTTGTTTTCACATCAGCATTTTAAATGTTGACCATACATCATCATAAATTTACTATCCTGGTACATGATGTTGTCTTCATACCATTGTTTTAAATGTTGACCTCAAGTCTTCATCTCTTTACTTTCCATGATGGAAAGAAATCCCATGGTTTCTTTCTTTCTTTCCATGATTTTGTCTTCATATCATCATTATAAATGTTAACCTCAAGTGAAGTCATCATCTTACTATTCTGTTACTTGATCTTGTCTTCAGATCATTGTTTAAGTGTTGACCTCAAGTCTTCCTCATTTAACTATCATGTCACATTGATGTTGTCTTCAGAACATCGTTTTAAATATTGCCCTCAAGTCATCATCACTTTTTTCATTATTTACGTGATGTTGTCTTCAGATCATCATTTTAATTGTTGACCTCAAGTCATCATCACTTTTTTATTTTTTTACAAGTTGTTGTCTTTACATCATTGTTTTAAATGTTGACCTCAAGTCAATTCACTTTTTTATTCTGTTACATGATGTTGTTTTCACATCAGCATTTTAAATGTTCATCATAACTTTACTATCCTGGTACATGATGTTATCTTCATACCATTGTTTTAAATGCTGACCTCAAGTCTTCATTTCTTTTCTTTCCATGATGGAAAGAAATCCAATGATTTCTTTCTTTCTTTCCATGAGGTTGTCTTCACATCATCATTATAAATGTCGACCTAAAGTCATTATCACTTTTTTAAATTCTGTTTTCTTCAGATCATCATTTTAAATGGTGACCTCAAGTGAAGTCAATCATCACTCTGTTGTCTTCAAGTCATTCTGTTATTTGATCTTCTCTTCAGATCTTTGTTTTATATATTGATATATTCTGTTACACGTTGTTGTTTTCATGTTATTGTTTAAATGTTGACCTTAAGTCATCATAACTTTTAAATGATTTACACGATATTGTCTTCACATCATTGTTTTAAATGTTGACCTCAAGTCAAGTCATCATCATTTAATGACTTGAGGTCAAAATTTAAAAGTTGTCATCAAGTCATCATCACTTTTTTTATTCTGTTACATCACATTGTCTTCAGGTCATCATTTTAAATGTTGAAATCACTTTATCATCATTTAACTATTCTGTTACATTAAGTTGTCTTCAGATCATTGTTTAAATGTTGAACTCAAGTCGTCAACACTTTTTTTTATTCTGTGACATGATATTGTTTTCAGATCATTGTTTTAAATGTTGACATCAAGTCATCATTATTTTTTTTTGTGTTACATGATGTTGTCTTCAGATCATCGTTTTAAACGTTGACTTCAAGTCGTCATCACTTTTTTTATTCTGTTGCATGAAGTTGTCTTCAGATCATTGTTTAAATGTTGACCACAAGTCAAGTCCTCATCACTTTACTATTGTGTTACATGATGCTGTCTTCATTTCATCACTTTTTTGACATGATATTGTTTTCAGATCATTGTTTTAAATGTTGACATCAAGTCATCATTATTTTTTTTTGTGTTAGATGATGTTGACTGCAGATCATTGTTTTAATTGTTGACCTCAAGTCATCATCACTTTTTTTATTCTGTTACATCATGTTGTCTTCAGATCATCTTTTTAAATGTTGACCTCACGTCACCATCAATTATCTATACTGTTACATCATGAAAAACTTTTTTATTCTTTTAGATTATGTTTTATTCAGGTCATCGTTTTAAATTTAAAATAAGACATCATCACTTTTTATTCTGTTGGATGATGTAGTCTTCCGATACCTGTTTTAAATTTTGACCTCAAAGTCAAGTCATCATTATTTCACTGTTATGTTATATAATGTTGTCTTCAGATCATCGTTTTAAATGTTGAACTCAAGTCATCATAGCTTTTTTATACTGTTACATAATGTTGTCTTCAGATCATAATTTTAAATGTTGACCTCACGTCACCATCACTTAACTATACTGTTACATCATGAAAAACTTTTTTATTCTTTTAGATTATGTTTTATTCAGGTCATCGTTTTAAATATTGACCTAAAGTCGTAATCCTTTGTCTATTCTGTTACATGATGTTGTCATCAGATCATCGTTTTAAACACTGACCTCTAGTGATTATCACTTTTTCTATTCTGTCACATGATGTTGTCTTCAGATCATTGTTTTAAATGTTGACCTCCAAGTCAAGTCATCACTTTTTTTATTCTATTATATGATGTTGTCTTAAGATTATCGTTTTAAATATTGACCTGAAGTCATCATTATTTTACTATTCTGTTGATGTACATGATGTTGTGTTCAGATCATTGTTTTAAATGTTGAACTTAAGTCAAGTCATCATCATTTTACTTCTCTGTTACATGATGTTGTCTTCAGATCATCATTTAAGTGTTGAGCTCAAGTCATCATCCCTTCAATAATTTGTCACAAGATGTTGACTTCGAATAATAATTTCAAAATGTGACCTCAACTCATTATCACTTTGTTTGTTCTGTTACATGATGTTGTGTTCAGGAATTCGTTTTAAACATTGACCTCAAGTGATTATCACTTTTTCTATTCTGTTTCATGATGTTGTCTGCAGATCATTGTTTTAAATGATGACCTCAAGTCATCATCACTTTTTTATTCTGTCACATGCTGTTGTCTTCTGATCATCATATAAGTGTAGACCTCAAGACATCTTCACTTTACTATCCTGTCACGTGATGTTGTCTTCAGATAATTATTTTAAATTTTGACCTCAAGTCATTATCACTTTTTTATTCTGTTACATGATGTGTTCAGATAATCGTTTTTTAATTTCTTTATTCTTTACTAGATGTTGTTTTCAGATCATCATTTTAAATGTTGATATCAAGTCATAATAATTTTTTATTCTGTTAGATGATGTTGTCTTTAGATCATCATTTTAAATTTTGACGTCAAGTCATCATTACTTTATTTATTCTGTTAGATGATGTTGTCTTCAGATAATCATTTTAAGTGTTGACCTCAAGTCATCATCACTTTTTTTATTCTGTTCCATAATGTTGTCTTCAGATAATCGTTTTAAATGTTGACCTCAAGTTATCATCACTTTGTTACATCATGTTGTCTTCATATCATCGTTTTAAATGTTGACCTCAAGTCATCATCTTTTTATTTATCTTTACAAGATGTTGTCTTTAGATCATCATTTAAGTGTTGACCTCAAGTCATCATCACTTTATTATTCTGTTACATGATGTTGTCTGCAGATCATTGTTTTAATTGTTGACCTCAAGTCATCATCACTTTTTTTATTCTGTTCCATAATGTTGTCTTCAGATAATCGTTTTAAATGTTGACCTCAAGTTATCATCACTTTGTTACATCATGTTGTCTTCAGATCATCGTTTTAAATGTTGACCTCAAGTCATCATCTTTTTTATTCTTTACTAGATGTTGTCTTTAGACAATGATGACATTTAAGTGTTGACCTCAAGTCATCATCACTTTCCTATTCTGTTACATGTTGTTGTCTTCAGATCATTTTAATTGTTGAACTCAAATCATAATCACTTTGTTTATTTTATTACATGATTTTATCTTTATACTATAGTTTTAAATGTTAACCTCAAGTCCTCATCATTTAACTATTCTGTTACATGATGTTGTCTTCAGTTCATCGCTTTTAAATGTTGACCTCAAGTCATCATCTTTTTTTATTCTTTACTAGATGTTGTCTTTAGATCATCATTTATGTGTTGACCTCAAGTCATCATCACTTTACTATTCTGTTACATGATGTTGTAATCAGATCATTGTTTTAAATGTTGACCAAAGTCATCATCACTTTACTATCCTTTTACATGATGTTGTCTTCAGATCATCATTTAATTGTTGAGCTCAAGTCATCATCTCTTTAATAATTTGTCACAAGATGTTGACTTTGGATAATAATTTCAAATGTGACCTCAACTCATTTTTTTTCTATTCTGTTAGATGATGTTGTCCTCAAATCATCGTTTTAAATGTTGCCGAAAGTCATCATTACTTTTATTACTCTGTTGGATGATGATGTATTCAGATCATCGTTTTCAAATATTGACCAAAGTTATCATCACTTTTTTATTTTTTTACATGATGTTGTGTTCAGATCATAATTTAAAATGTTTACCTCAAGTCAACATCACTTTACTATTCTGTTACATGTCTTAAGATCATCGTTGAAATGTTGATCTCAAGTTATTATCACTTTTTTTACTCTGTTACATGATGTTGTTTTCAGATAATCGTTTTAAATGTTGACCAATGTCGTCATAACTATATGATTCTGTTGTCTTCAAATCATTGTTTTAAATATTGACCTAAAATCGTAATCCTTTTTCTATTCTGTCACATGATATTGTCTTCAGATCATTGTTTTAAATGTTGACCTCCAAGTCAAGTCATCACTTTTTTTATTCTGTTATATGATGTTGTCTCAAGATTATCGTTTTAAATATTGACCTGAAGTCATTATCATTTTACTATTCTGTTAATGTACATGATGTTGTGTTCAGATCATTGTTTTAAATGTTGAGCTCAAGTCATCATCCCTTTAATAATTTGTCACAAGATGTTGACTTCGAATAATAATTTCAAAATGTGACCTCAATTCATTATCACTTTGTTTGTTCTGTTACATGATGTTGTGTTCAGGACTTCGTTTTAAACATTGACATCAAGTGATTATCACTTTTTCTATTCTGTTTCATGATGTTGTCTGCAGATCATTATTTTAAATGTTGACCTCAAGTCATCATCACTTTTTTATTCTGTCACATGCTGTTGTCTTCTGATCATCATATAAGTGTAGACCTCAAGACATCTTCACTTTACTATCCTGTCACGTGATGTTGTCTTCAGATAATTATTTTAAATGTTGACCTCAAGTCATCATCTTTTTTTTTATCTTTACAAGATGTTATCTTTAGATCATCATTTAAGTGTTGACCTCAAGTCATCATCACTTTATTATTCTGTTACATGATGTCTGCAGATCATTGTTTTAATTGTTGACCTCAAGTAATCATCACTTTTTTTCTTCTTTGTTCCAGATAATGTTGTTGACTTCAGATTAATCGTTTTTAATCATGTTGACCTCATGGTTTTATCACCTCAAGTCATTTTTTTTTATTCTTTACTAGATGTTGTCTTTAGATCATCATTTAAGTGTTGACCTCAAGTCATCATCACTTTCCTATTCTGTTACATGTTGTTGTCTTCAGATCATTTTAATTGTTGAACTCAAATCATAATCACTTTGTTTATTTTATTACATGATTTTATCTTTATACTATAGTTTTAAATGTTAACCTCAAGTCCTCATCATTTAACTATTCTGTTACATGATGTTGTCTTCAGTTCATCGTTTTAAATGTTGACCTCTAGTCATCATCTTTTTTTTATTCTTTACTAGATGTTGTCTTTAGATCATCATTTATGTGTTGACCTCAAGTCATCATCACTTTACTATTCTGTTACTTGATCTTGTCTTCAGATCTTTGTTTTAAATTTTGACCGCAAGTCATCATTATTTTTTTTTGTGTTACATGATATTGTCTTCAGATCATCGTTTTAGTGTTGACCTCAAGTCATCATTACTTTAATATTCTGTTTTCATATTATCGTTTTAAATGTTGACCTCAAGCCTTCATCTCTTTTCTTTCCATGGTGGAAAGAAATCCCATGATTTCTTTCTTTCTTTCCATGATGTTGTCTTCATATCATCATTATAAATGTCGACCTAAAGTCAATATCACTTTTTTAAATTCTGTTTTATGATGTTTTCTTCAGATCATCATTTTAAATGTTAACCTCAAGTGAAGTCATCATCACTCTACTATTCTGTTACTTGATCTTGTCTTCAGATCTTTGTTTTAAATGTAGACCGCAAGTCATCATAATTTTTTTTTTGTGCTACATGACGTTGTCTTCAGATCATCGTTTTAAATATTGCCCTCAAGTAATCATCACTTTTTTATTCTTTTACAAGATGTTGTCTTTAGATCATTGTTTTAAATGTGGAACTCAAGTCATCATAGCTTTTTTATACTGTTACATAATGTTGTCTTCAAATCATAATTTTAAATGTTTACCTCAAGTCAACATCACTTTACTATTCTGTTACATGTCTTAAGATCATCGTTGAAATGTTGACCTCAAGTCAAATCACTTTTTTATTCTGTTACATGATGTTGTTTTCACATCAGCATTTTAAATGTTGACCATACATCATCATAAATTTACTATCCTGGTACATGATGTTGTCTTCATACCATTGTTTTAAATGTTGACCTCAAGTCTTCATCTCTTTACTTTCCATGATGGAAAGAAATCCCATGGTTTCTTTCTTTCTTTCCATGATTTTGTCTTCATATCATCATTATAAATGTTAACCTCAAGTGAAGTCATCATCTTACTATTCTGTTACTTGATCTTGTCTTCAGATCATTGTTTAAGTGTTGACCTCAAGTCATCATCACTTTATTATTCTGTTACATGATGTTGTCTGCAGATCATTGTTTTAATTGTTGACCTCAAGTCATCATCACTTTTTTTATTCTGTTCCATAATGTTGTCTTCAGATAATCGTTTTAAATGTTGACCTCAAGTTATCATCACTTTGTTACATCATGTTGTCTTCAGATCATCGTTTTAAATGTTGACCTCAAGTCATCATCTTTTTTTTATTCTTTACTAGATGTTGTCTTTAGACAATGATGACATTTAAGTGTTGACCTCAAGTCATCATCACTTTCCTTTACATATTCTTGTCTTCATGTTTTAAATTGTTGAACTCAAATCATCATCACTTTGTTTATTTTATTACATGATTTTATCTTTATACTACTTTCCATCAAATCATAAATGTGACCTCAACTTTGTTTATCTTCAAGTCATCATATTACATGATTTATTCTGTCTACATGTTGTTGTCTTATAGTTTTTAAAATGTTGACCTCAAGTCATCATCATTTAACTATTCTTTTACATGATGTTGTCTTCAGATCATCATTTTTAAATGTTGACCTCAAGTCATCATCTCTTTAATAATTTAAGATATTGAATTTGGATTTACATGATGTTGTCAACTTTTTTTCATTCTGTTTCATGTTGTCCTCAAATGTTGAAATGTCAAAAGTCATCATCACTTTACTATTCTGTTACATGATGTTGTCTTCAGATCATCATTTAATTATTGAGCTCAAGTCATCATCTCTTTAATAATTTGTCACAAGATGTTGACTTTGGATAATAATTTCAAATGTGACCTCAACTCATTTTTTTCTATTCTGTTAGATGATGTTGTCCTCAGATCATCGTTTTAAATGTTGATCTCAAAGTCATCATTACTTTTATTACTCTGTTGGATGATGATGTATTCAGATCATCGTTTTGTTGAAATATTGACCAAATATTGTGTTAAATATCATCACTTTCACTATTTTTTACATGATGTTGTGTTCAGATCATAATTTAAAATGTTGACCTCAAGTCAACATCACTTTTACTATTCTGTTACATGTCTTAAGATCATCGTTTTGAAATGTTGATCTCAAGATATTATCACTTTTTATTCTACTCTGTTACATGATGTTGTTTTCAGATAATCGTTTTAAATGTTGACCTCAATGTCGTCATAACTATATTGTTACATTCTGTTGTCTTCAAATCATTGTTTTAAATATTGACCTAAAATCAAAATCATCTTTTTTATTCTGTTACATGATGTTGTCTTCAGGAATACCTGTTTTAAATCCTCAAAGTCAAGTCATCATTTTTCTATTCTGTTATATGATGTTGTCTTCAGATCATTATTTAAATGTTGACCTCAAGTCATTATCACTTTTTATTCTGTTACATGATGTTGTCTTCAAGATCATCGTTTTAAATGTTGACCTCAAGTCATTATCATTTTACTATTCTGTTACATGATGTTGTGTTCAGATCATTGTTTTAAAATGTTGAGCTCAAGTCATCATCCCTTTAATAATTTGTCACAGATGTTGTTGATTTCGTTTTTTAATTTCAAAATGTGACCTCAACTCAAATGTTATCACATTGTTTGTTCTGTTACATGATGTTGTGTTCAGGAATCGTTTTAAACATTGACCTCAAGTGATTATCACTTTATCTATTCTGTTTCATGATGTTGTCTGCAGATCATTATTTTAAATGTTTGACCTCAAGTCATCATCACTTTTTATTCTGTCACATGCTGTTGTCTTCTGATCATCATTTTAAATGTTGACCTCAAGACATCTTCACTTTTATATCATGTCATATGATGTTGTCTTCAGATAATTATTTTAAATTTTGACCTCAAGTCATTATCATTTTACTATTCTGTTACATGATGTTGTGTTCAGATAATCGTTTTAAATGTTGAACTTCATCATTTTACTAGATGTTGTTTGTCTTCAGATCATCATTTTAAATGTTGATATCAAGTCATAATCCCTTTATTATTCTGTTAGATGATGTTGTCTTTAGATCATCATTTTAAATTTTGACGCCAAGTCATCATCACTTTATTTATTCTGTTAGATGATGTTGTCTTCAGATAATCATTTTAAGTGTTGACCTCAAGTCATCATCACTTTTTTTATTCTGTTCCATAATGTTGTCTGCAGATCATTATTTTAAATGTTGACCTCAAGTCATCATCACTTTTTTATTCTGTCACATGCTGTTGTCTTCTGATCATCATATAAGTAAGACCTCAAGACATCTTCACTTTTACTATCCTGTCACATGATGTTGTCTCAGATAATCATTTTAAATTTTCCTCAAGTCATTATCACTTTTTATTTTGATGATGTCTTCAGATAATTTTTGTTAACCTCAATTTTTTAAATGTTGAGATCCTCAAGTCATCATCTTTTTTTTTATCTTTACAAGATGTTATCTTTAGATCATCATTTAAGTGTTGACCTCAAGTCATCATCACTTTATTATTCTGTTACATGATGTCTGCAGATCATTGTTTTAATTGTTGACCTCAAGTAATCATCACTTTTTTTATTCTTTTCCATAATGTTGTCTTCAGATAATCGTTTTAAATGTTGACCTCAGGTTATCATCACTTTGTTACATCATGTTGTCTTCAGATCATGGTTTTAAATGTTGACCTCAAGTCATCATCTTTTTTTTATTCTTTACTAGATGTTGTCTTTAAGATCATCATTTAAGTGTTGACCTCATCATCATCATCTGTTACTTTCCTATTCTGTTACATTTTGTTACTGTCTTCAGATCATTTTAATTGTTGAACTCAAATCATAATCACTTTGTTTATTTTATTACATGATTTTATCTTTATACTATAGTTTTAAATGTTAACCTCAAGTCCTCATCATTTAACTATTCTGTTACATGATGTTGTCTTCAGTTCATCGTTTTAAATGTTGACCTCTAGTCATCATCTTTTTTTTATTCTTTACTAGATGTTGTCTTTAGATCATCATTTATGTGTTGACCTCAAGTCATCATCACTTTACTATTCTGTTACATGATGTTGTAATCAGATCATTGTTTTAAATGTTGACCAAAGTCATCATCACTTTACTATCCTTTTACATGATGTTGTCTTCAGATCATCATTTAATTGTTGAGCTCAAGTCATCATCTCTTTAATAATTTGTCACAAGATGTTGACTTTGGATAATAATTTCAAATGTGAACCCAACTCATTATCACTTTTTCTATTCTGTTACATGATGTTGTCTTCAGATCATCGTTTTAAATGTTAACCTCAAGTCAGTTCCATAATGTTGTCTTCAGATCATTGTTTTAAATGTTGACCTCAAGTCATCATTGCTTTTTTATTCTGTTACATGATGTTTTCAGATAATCATTTTTAAATGTTGACCTCAAGTCATCATCACTTTGTTACATCATGTTGTCTTCAGATCATCGTTTTAAATGTTGAACTCAAATCATCATCATTTTGTTTATTTTGTTACATGATTTTATCTTTAGATCATAGTTTTAAATGTTAACCTCAAGTCCTCATCATTTAACTATTCTGTTACATGATGTTGTCTTCAGATCATTGTTTTAAATGTTGACCTCAAGTCATCATCACTTTATTATTCTGTTACACAATGTTGTCTTCAGATCATTGTTTACAGGACTAATCTGTAAATGATTGGTTAGTTGGCAATGTCTGTAATTTGATGTTTGCCACTGTAGTGTTAAAAGATTAAAGGGTGATTATGGTGTAATTTGTATTTGATAAGGAAGATGAAGCAATACAAGATGACCTATGTAGAGAATAGTAAATTTAAATGTATTTGTTTATAATTTGTAAATAAAAGTAATAATGACTAATGAGTCAATTTTGGTCCCACAAAACTCCCACCTTTTTAAACAATTTTGCAACCCTAGAGATGCAAATACTGTATCAGAGTATCTGCAAGTTTCTCAAGACAAATATCTTCTTGCTCTTTGTGTAATATTTTACTAATATATAACAACAAGTGTTTTTCCACACAAAATATTGAAGTGAACATTAAGAAATGACATTATTTACAATAATGAACAAAGTTTAAATGCAGAGTAAATGTTTAGAGCCCTGAAATTTCTTGGAGATTCCTTTGAGGGCCACCAATCTGTCCAAATAGATGTCTTAGCAAATTTTATTCAACAAGTCTAACAGTGCTTCAAAGTGCTTCATATCACATGCTTTTGTGTTTAAAGAAGACCATCAGAAGTCATTCTTGTTCTCAAAAACTCCTTATTACTATAGCAATGAATCGATCTTAATAAACTGCTTTTAGTGTCAAACGTGTCAAAAATTTTGCTTCGCCTCTCCCTAACTAACACCCTTGCATTCCTCCCTTGCCAGCCACATCACAAGCATTTCATTTCCAGTTCCCCGATTGTACCTGTAATTGTGCCTCTTGACAACTCCTTTTCACACAGGTTCACACTGACATTATTCTCAGTCCTGAAATAATGACTTTTAAAACAATTTGCATCAGTGAGACAAGTATCTGCAAGACAAATTCATATTCAACATCTCTTTAATTCTGACAGTGCTTCAAAGTGCTTCCCTCACATTGCTTTAAAGCAGTGATCAACATTTAAATTCATCATTTCACCATCATCATTCCTGTCCTCAAAAAAAATCCTTCATACAATAGCAATAAATCGATCTTAATATTAATATTAATTTTAGTGTCAAACAAAATTTTTGCTTTTAATTGTTAATTGTTGATTAATTTTAATTGTTGTGCTTCTTGACCACTCATTTTCACAATCACATTATATTTTAAATGCTGTTACCATAATTAGTGGGTAAATTATCAAATTTTCACAATCAAACTAAACCTAGTTAGCTACTATACTCTTAAGAATATTAAGTATAAGTATATTCTCTATTTGTCATCGCAAGGATGAAGAAGTGAGATTAAATGTTCTACAGGCAATTTTAAAGGCGATGAGCCGCAACTTATTAGTAAATTGCAACCCTAGAGATGCAAATACTGTTAGCAAATCAAATTGCATTTCTTTACACTTGCTACCACAGCATTACAGAGATATCTTCTTGCTCTTGTACTCGTTTTACTTTGTTTATCAGCAGTGCAGTATTTGTAACTCTTATAACTTCTTAAATCTCATCAAATACTGCTATTGCTAACATAAGATTAGTGTGAAATTAAGTTAGGCACTCGATTTCTTTGCATCAGGGTGCAATCTGTGTAACTCTTAAGAAAACATATTCTTCAAGCGATTTCAACGGATTTCTGCTAAAAATAACTAAAGAGTAAATTGCAGATTTGCAGATGCAAGTAAAGCTTTATTATCAATTCCGCTTTCACGCATCATTACTGAGAAACCAAGTTTTTGCACTCGTCATCCCTTTTTAGAGCTATGCAGTAATGCAAAACAACTATTGTTATTAGAGCAACGTACTTAAAACTATTATATTTTGCAGTTACCATATCTGGTAAAATGGGTTAGTGCAGTTTTCAACTAAATTATATACCATTATATTTTTCAAAAAATTTTACAATAGCAATAAATGAGCAAATGAGTATAAACAAACACGAAATCAGTTATATTATAAGTTGTTTGCTTCGATGCTCATTAAATGATTATGTTTTACTTTAATTTCGATTGGGTTAGCGTCAAACAATTATCTTTTATAAGTATAACCTAAAGTATACTTACTTTGTCATCGCGATTTGAGAGACAGATAAAATGTTTGTGAAGGCAATGGCGATGAGCCGCAACTTATTAGTAAATAGCAACCCTAGTGGTGCAAATAAGCTGTTAGCAAATCAAATTGCATTTCTTTACACTTTCTACCACAGCGTTACAGAGATGTACTGTACTGTACTCGTTTTCTTTGTTTCTCAGCAGTGCAGTATATGTTATCTTATAACTTCATCTCATCATTTAATGCTATTGCTAATAAGATTAGTGTGAAATGTGTTTTGCACTCGATTTTTGCATCATTGTATAAGGAAGAAAACATATTCTTCAAGCGATTTGTCAATAACTGAGTAAGTGTGCGTTTCATCGCTAGAATGTGCTTGAAGAGATAAATATTCTACAGGCAATTTTAAAGGCGATGAGCCGTAACTTATTAGTAAATTGCAAGCCTAGTGATGCAAATACTGTTAGCAAATCAAATTGCATTTCTTTACACTTGCTACCACAGCATTGCAGAGTTGTACTGTGCTGTACTCGTTTTCTTTGTTTCTCAGCAGTGCAGTATATGTAACTCTTATAACCTCTTTAATCTCATTATTTCTTGCTATTGCTAACATAGAATTAGTGTGAATCTAAGTTAGGTACTCGATTTCTGCATCAGGGGAATCTGCTATAAGGAAGAAAACATATTCTTCAAGCAATTTCAACGGAGCTAAACTTAATAGTAAATTGCAGATTTTGCAAGTAAAGCTTTATTATCAATTCCCTTTCACATCATTACTGAGAAACCTAGTTTTTGCACTCGTCATCCCTTTTTTAGAGCAGTGCAGTATGTGCAAAACGTAAAACTATTATAATTTTGCAGTTACCATATCGGGTAAAATGGGTTAGTGTCAAACTAAATTATCTACTATATTTTTGTTTTGCTGAGCAAATGAGTATAAACAAAACACGAAATCAGTCATATTATACTTTTTTGCTATTAAAATGTGTTTTACTTAATTTCGATGGGGCTTACCAATGCTTTATAAGTATAACCTAAAAACATGTTTTCCAAGCGATTTTTGTGTCTGTAAAGCAGTGCAGCGTGAGCAAAACATCAAACTAGTTTCATGTGGTCTTGGAATTTAAGTGGTCTGTTCCGATGGATGAAATCATTTAAAGATGAAACTATTGAAAAACTATGCTTTGAAGTCATTTATTGTCACCGACACTTGAAACTAATACATAATGTGCTTTGCACATGCAATTGTACTTCTTAGTTTGTCATCGCTGGGATGTGCGTGAAGACAGAGAAAATATTCTACAGGCAATTTTAAAGGCGATGAGCCGTAACTTATTAGTAAATTGCAAACCTAGTGATGCAAATACTGTTAGCAAATCAAATTGCATTTCTTTACACTTGCTACCACAGCATTACAGAGTTGTACTGTGCTGTACTCGTTTTCTTTGTTTCTCAGCAGTGCAGTATATGTAACTCTTATAACCTCTTAAATCTCATTATTTCTTGCTATTGCTAACATAGAATTAGTGTGAATCTAAGTTAGGTACTCGATTTCTGCATCAGGGGAATCTGCTATAAGGAAGAAAACATATTCTTCAAGCAATTTCAACGGAGCTAAAAATAACTAAAGAGTAAATTGCAGATTTTGCAAGTAAAGCTTTATTATCAATTCCGTTTCACGTCATTACTGAGAAACCAAGTTTTTGCACTCGTCATCCCTTTTTTAGAGCAGTGCAGTATGTGCAAAACGTAAAACTATTATATTTTTGCAGTTACCATATCGGGTAAAATGGGTTAGTGTCAAACTAAATTATATACTATATTTTTGTTTTGCTGAGCAAATGAGTATAAACAAAACACGAAATCAGTCATATTATACTTTTTTGCTATTAAAATGTGTTTTACTTAATTTCGATGGGGCTCAGAAATGCTTTATAAGTATAACCTAAAAACATGTTTTCCAAGCGATTTTTGTGTCTGTAAAGCAGTGCAGCGTGAGCAAAACATCAAACTAGTTTCAGGTGGTCTTGCAAGTTAAGTTGTCTGCTCCGATGGATAAAATCATTAAAGATGAAATTATTGAAAAACTATGCTCTGCAGTCATTTATTATGTTATCGACACTTAATACTAATACATAATGTGCTTTGCACATGAAATTGTACTTCTTACTTTGTCATCGCTGGGATGTGCGTGAAGACAGATAAAATGTTCTACTGGCAATTTTAAAGGCGATGAGCCGTAACATATTAGTAAATTGCAAACCTAGTGATGCAAATACTGTTTAGCAAATCAAATTGCATTTCTTTACATTTGCTACCACAGCATTACAGAGATGTACTGTGCTGTACTCGTTTTCTTTGTTTCTCAGCAGTGCAGTATATGTAACTCTTATAACTTCTTAAATCTCATCATTTACTGCTATTGCTAACATAAGATTAGTGTGAAATTAAGTTAGGCACTCGATTTGTGCATCAGGGGAATCTGCTATAATGAAGAAAGCATATTCTTTAAGCGATTTCAACGGAGCTAAACAATAACTAAACTTCTTAATTTTGCATCGCTGGGATTTGCTATGAAGACAGATAAAATGTTCTACAGGCAATTTTTAAAGGCGATGAGCCATAACTTATTAGTAAAATTGCAAGCCTAGTGATGCAAATACTGTTAGCAAATCAAATTGCATTTCTTTACACCCTTGCTACCACAGCATTACAGAGTTGTACTGTGCTGTAACTTTGTTTTCTCAGCAAATGCAGTATATGTAACTCTTATAACTCTTAAATCTCATTATTTCTTGCTATTGCTAACATAGAATTAGTGTGAATCTAAGTTAGGTACTCGATTTCTGCATCAGGGGAATCTGCTATAAGGAAGAAAACATATTCTTCAAGCGATTTCAACGGAGCTAAACAATAACTTAATAGTAAATTGCAGATTTTGCAAGTAAAGCTTTATTATCAATTCCCTTTCACATCATTACTGAGAAACCTAGTTCTTGCACTCGTCATCCCTTTTTTAGAGCAGTGCAGTATGTGCAAAACGTAAAACTATTATATTATTGCTGTTACCTTAACTGGTAAGTTGATTTAGTGTCAAACTAAGTTAACTACTATATTTTTGTGTCGCTGAGCAAGTGAGTATAAACAAAACACGAAATCAGTCACTTTTTTGCTAATAAAATGTGTTTTACTTAATTTCGATGGGGCTCAGCAATGCTTTATAAGTATAACCTAAAAACATGTTTTCCAAGCGATTTTTGTGTTTGTGAAGCAGTGCAGCGTGAGCAAAACATCAAACTAGTTTCAGGTGGTCTTGCAAGATAAGTTGTCTGCTCCGATGGATAAAATCATTAAAGATGAAATTATTGAAAAACTATGCTCTGCAGTCATTTATTATGTTATCGACACTTAATACTAATACATACTGTGCTTTGCACATGAAATTGTACTTCTTACTTTGTCATCGCTGGGATGTGCGTGAAGACAGATAAAATGTTCTACTGGCAATTTTAAAGGCGATGAGCCGTAACTTATTAGTAAATTGCAACCCTAGTGATGCAAATACTGTTAGCAAATCAAATTGCATTTCTTTACACTTTCTACCACAGCGTTACAGAGATGTACTGTACTGTACTCGTTTTCTTTGTTTCTCAGCAGTGCAGTATATGTTACTCTTATAACTTCTTAAATCTCATCATTTACTGCTATTGCTAACATAAGATTAGTGTGAAATTAAGTTAGGCACTCGATTTTTGCATCAGGGTAATCTGCTATAAGGAAGAAAACATATTCTTCAAGCGATTTCAACGGAGCTAAACAATAACTAAAGAGTAAGTACTTCTTAGTTTTTCATCGCTAGAATGTGCTTGAAGACAGATACAATGTTCTACAGGCAATTTTAAAGGCGATGAGCCATAACTTATTAGTAAATTGCAAGCCTAGTGATGCAAATACTGTTAGCAAATCAAATTGCATTTCTTTACACTTGCTACCACAGCATTGCAGAGTTGTACTGTGCTGTACTCGTTTTCTTTGTTTCTCAGCAGTGCAGTATATGTAACTCTTATAACCTCTTAAAATCTCATTATTTCTTGCTATTGCTAACATAGAATTAGTGTGAATCTAAGTTAGGTACTCGATTTCTGCATCAGGGGAATCTGCTATAAGGAAGAAAACATATTCTTCAAGCAATTTCAACAGAGCTAAACTTAATAGTAAATTGCAGATTTTGCAAGTAAAGCTTTATTATCAATTCCCTTTCACATCATTACTTAGAAACCTAGTTTTGCACTCGTCATCCCTTTTTAGAGCAGTGCAGTATGTGCAAAACGTAAAACTATTATAATTTTGCAGTTACCATATCGGGTAAAATGGGTTAGTGTCAAACTAAATTATCTACTATATTTTTGTTTTGCTGAGCAAATGAGTATAAACAAAACACGAAATCAGTCATATTATACTTTTTTGCTATTAAAATGTGTTTTACTTAATTTCGATGGGGCTCACCAATGCTTTATAAGTATAACCTAAAAACATGTTTTCCAAGCGATTTTTGTGTTTGTGAAGCAGTGCAGCGTGAGCAAAACATCAAACTAGTTTCATGGTCTTGCAAGTTAAGTTGGTCTGTTCCGATGGATGAAATCATTAAAAGATGAAATTATTGAAAACTATGCTTTGCTCATTTATTGTCACCGACACTTGAAACTAATACATAATGTGCTTTGCACAATTGTACTTTTAGTTTGTCATCGCTGGGATGTGCGTGAAGACAGAAAAATGTTCTACTGGCAATTTTAAAGGCGATGAGCCGCAACTTATTAGTAAATTGCAACCCTAGAGATGCAAATACTTTTAGCAAATCAAATTGCATTTCTTTACACTTGCTACCACAGCATTACAGAGTTGTACTGTGCTGTACTCGTTTTCTTTGTTTCCCAGCAGTGCAGTATATGTAACTCTTATAACCTCTTAAATCTCATTATTTCTTGCTATTGCTAACATAGAATTAGTGTGAATCTAAGTTAGGTACTCGATTTCTGCATCAGGGGAATCTGCTATAAGGAAGAAAACATATTCTTCAAGCAATTTCAACGGAGCTAAAAATAACTAAAGAGTAAATTGCAGATTTTGCAAGTAAAGCTTTATTATCAATTCCGTTTCACGTCATTACTGAGAAACCAAGTTTTTGCACTCGTCATCCATTTTTTAGAGCAGTGCAGTATGTGCAAAACGTAAAACTATTATATTTTTGCAGTTACCATATCGGATAAAATGGGTTAGTGTCAAACTAAATTATATACTATATTTTTGTTTTGCTGAGCAAGTGAGTATAAACAAAACACGAAATCAGTCATATTATACTTTTTTGCTAATAAAATGTGTTTTACTTAATTTCGATGGGGCTCAGCAATGCTTTATAAGTATAACCTAAAAACATGTTTTCCAAGCGATTTTTGTGTTTGTGAAGCAGTGCAGCGTGAGCAAAACATCAAACTAGTTTCAGGTGGTCTTGCAAGATAAGTTGTCTGCTCCGATGGATAAAATCATTAAAGATGAAATTATTGAAAACTATGCTCTGCAGTCATTTATTATCATCGACACTTAATACTAATACATAATGTGCTTTGCACATGAAATTGTACTTCTTAGTTTGTCATCGCTGGGATGTGCGTGAAGACAGATAAAATGTTCTACAGGCAATTTTAAAGGCGATGAGCCGTAACTTATTAGTAAATTGCAAACCTAGTGATGCAAATACTGTTAGCAAATCAAATTGCATTTCTTTACACTTGCTACCACAGCATTACAGAGATGTACTGTGCTGTACTCGTTTTCTTTGTTTCTCAGCAGTGCAGTATATGTAACTCTTATAACTTCTTAAATCTCATCATTTACTGCTATTGCTAACATAAGATTAGTGTGAAATTAAGTTAGGCACTCGATTTGTGCATCAGGGGAATCTGCTATAAGGAAGAAAGCATATTCTTCAAGCGATTTCAACGGAGATAAAAATAACTAAAGAGGAAATTGCAGATTTTGCAAGTAAAGCTTTATTATCAAATCCCTTTCACGTCATTACTGAGAAACCAAGTTTTTGCACTCGTCATCCCTTTTTTAGAGCAGTGCAGTATGTGCAAAACGTAAAACTATTATATTATTGCTGTTACCTTAACTGGTAAGTTGATTTAGTGTCAAACTAAATTATATACTATATTTTTGTTTTGCTGAGCAAATGAGTATAAACAAAACACGAAATCAGTCATATTATACTTTTTTGCTATTAAAATGTGTTTTACTTAATTTCGATGGGGCTCAGCAATGCTTTATAAGTATAACCTAAAAACATGTTTTCCAAGCGATTTTTGTGTTTGTGAAGCAGTGCAGCGTGAGCAAAACATCAAACTAGTTTCAGGTGGTCTTGGAAGTTAAGTTGTCTTTTCCGATGGATAAAATCATTAAAGATTAAACTATTGAAAAACTATGCTCTGCAGTCATTTATTATGTTATCGACACTTAATACTAATACATAATGTGCTTTGCACATGCAATTGTACTTCTTAGTTTGTCATCGCTGGGATGTGCGTGAAGACAGAGAAAATGTTCTACATTCAATTTTAAAGGCGATGAGCCGTAACTTATTAGTAAATTGCAAGCCTAGTGATGCAAATACTGTTAGCAAATCAAATTGCATTTCTTTACACTTGCTACCACAGCTTTACAGAGATGTACTGTTCTGTACTCGTTTTCTTTGTTTCTCAGCAGTGCAGTATATGTAACTCTTATAACTTATTAAATCTCATCATTTACTGCTATTGCTAACATAAGATTAGTGTGAAATTAAATTAGGCACTCGATTTCTGCATCAGGGGAATCTGCTATAAGGAAGAAAGCATATTCTTCAAGCGATTTCAACGGAGCTAAACAATAACTAAAGAGTAAGTACTTCTTAAGTTTTCATCGCTAGAATGTGCTTGAAGACAGATACAATGTTCTACAGGCAATTTTAAAGGCGATGAGCCATAACTTATTAGTAAATTGCAAGCCTAGTGATGCAAATACTGTTAGCAAATCAAATTGCATTTCTTTACACTTGCTACCACAGCATTACAGAGTTGTACTGTGCTGTACTCGTTTTCTTTGTTTCTCAGCAGTGCAGTATATGTAACTCTTATAACCTCTTAAATCTCATTATTTCTTGCTATTGCTAACATAGAATTAGTGTGAATCTAAGTTAGGTACTCGATTTCTGCATCAGGGGAATCTGCTATAAGGAAGAAAACATATTCTTCAAGCGATTTCAACGGAGCTAAACAATAACTTAATAGTAAATTGCAGATTTTGCAAGTAAAGCTTTATTATCAATTCCCTTTCACATCATTACTGAGAAACCCTAGTTTTGCACTCGTCATCCCTTTTAGAGCAGTGCAGTATGTGCAAAACGTAAAACTATTATATTATTGCTGTTACCTTAACTGGTAAGTTGATTTAGTGTCAAACTAAGTTAACTACTATATTTTTGTGTCGCTGAGCAAGTGAGTATAAACAAAACACGAAATCAGTCATATTATACTTTTTTGCTAATAAAATGTGTTTTACTTAATTTCGATGGGGCTCAGCAATGCTTTATAAGTATAACCTAAAAACATGTTTTCCAAGCGATTTTTGTGTCTGTAAAGCAGTGCAGCGTGAGCAAAACATCAAACTAGTTTTAGGTGGTCTTGGAAGTTAAGTTGTCTTTTCCGATGGATGAAATCATTTAAAGATTAAACTATTGAAAAACTATGCTTTGAAGTCATTTATTGTCACCGACACTTGAAACTAATACATAATGTGCTTTGCACATGCAATTGTACTTCTTAGTTTGTCATCGCTGGGATGTGCGTGAAGACAGAGAAAATATTCTTCATTCAATTTTAAAGGCGATGAGCCGTAACTTATTAGTAACTTGCAAACCTAGTGATGCAAATACTGTTAGCAAATCAAATTTCATTTCTTTACACTTGCTACCACAGCATTACAGAGATGTACTGTACTGTACTCGTTTTCTTTGTTTCTCAGCAGTGCAGTATATGTAACTCTTATAACTTCTTAAATCTCATCATTTACTGCTATTGCTAACATAAGATTAGTGTGAAATTAAGTTAGGCACTCGATTTTTGCATCAGGGGAATCTGCTATAAGGAAGAAAACATATTCTTCAAGCGATTTCAACGGAGCTAAACAATAACTAAAGAGTAAGTACTTCTTAGTTTTTCATCGCTAGAGTGTGCTTGAAGACAGATAAAGTGTTCTACAGGCAATTTTAAAGGCGATGAGCCGTAACTTATTAGTAAATTGCAAGCCTAGTGATGCAAATACTGTTAGCAAATCAAATTGCATTTCTTTACACTTGCTACCACAGCATTACAGAGATGTACTGTATTGTACTCGTTTTCTTTGTTTCTCAGCAGTGCAGTATATGTAACTCTTATAACTTCTTAAATCTCATCATTTACTGCTATTTCTAACATAGAATTAGTGTGAATCTAAGTTAGGTACTCGATTTCTGCATCAGGGGAATCCGCTATAAGGAAGAAAAAATATTCTTCAAGCGATTTCAACGGAGATAAAAATAACTAAAGAGGAAATTGCAGATTTTGCAAGTAAAGCTTTATTATCAATTCCCATTCACGTCATTACTGAGAAACCAAGTTTTTGCACTCGTCATCCCTTTTTTAGAGCAGTGCAGTATGTGCAAAACGTAAAACTATTATATTATTGCTGTTACCTTAACTGGTAAGTTGATTTAGTGTCAAACTAAATTATATACTATATTTTTGTGTCGCTGAGCAAGTGAGTATAAACAAAACACGAAATCAGTCATATTATACTTTTTTGCTAATAAAATGTGTTTTACTTAATTTCGATGGGGCTCAGCAATGCTTTATAAGTATAACCTAAAAACATGTTTTCCAAGCGATTTTTGTGTTTGTGAAGCAGTGCAGCGTGAGCAAAACATCAAACTAGTTTCAGGTGGTCTTGCAAGATAAGTTGTCTGCTCCGATGGATAAAATCATTAAAGATGAAATTATTGAAAAACTATGCTCTGCAGTCATTTATTATGTCATCGACACTTAATACTAATACATAATGTGCTTTGCACATGAAATTGTACTTCTTACTTTGTCATCGCTGGGATGTGCGTGAAGACAGATAAAATGTTCTACTGGCAATTTTAAAGGCGATGAGCCGTAACATATTAGTAAATTGCAAACCTAGTGATGCAAATACTGTTAGCAAATCAAATTGCATTTCTTTACATTTGCTACCACAGCATTACAGAGATGTACTGTGCTGTACTCGTTTTCTTTGTTTCTCAGCAGTGCAGTATATGTAACTCTTATAACTTCTTAAATCTCATCATTTACTGCTATTGCTAACATAAGATTAGTGTGAAATTAAGTTAGGCACTCGATTTGTGCATCAGGGGAATCTGCTATAATGAAGAAAGCATATTCTTTAAGCGATTTCAACGGAGCTAAACAATAACTTGCACTTCTTAATTTTTTATCATCGCTGGGATGTTACTTGAAGACAGATAAAATGTTCTACAGGCAATTTTAAAGGCGATGAGCCATAACTTATTAGTTGATTGCAAGCCTAGTGATGCAAATATTATGTTAGCAAATCAAATTGCATTTCTTTACACTTGCTACCACAGCTTTACAGAATGTACTGTTCTGTACTCGTTTACTTTGTTTCTCAGCAGTGCAGTATATGTAACTCTTATAACTCACCAATGCTCATCATTTACTGCTATTGTTAACATAAGATTAGTGTGAAATTAAATTAGGCACTCGATTTCTGCATCAGGGGAATCTGCTATAAGGCAAGTTAAGTTGTATTCTTCAAGCGATTTCAACGGAGCTAAACAATAACTAAAGAGTAAGTACTTCTTAGTTTTTCATCGCTAGAATGTGCTTGAAGACAGATAAAATGTTCTACAGGCAATTTTAAAGGCGATGAGCCATAACTTATTAGTAAATTGCAAGCCTAGTGATGCAAATACTGTTAGCAAATCAAATTGCATTTCTTTACACTTGCTACCACAGCATTACAGAGTTGTACTGTGCTGTACTCGTTTTCTTTGTTTCTCAGCAGTGCAGTATATGTAACTCTTATAACCTCTTAAATCTCACTATTTCTTGCTATTGCTAACATAGAATTAGTGTGAATCTAAGTTAGGTACTCGATTTCTGCATCAGGAATCTGCTATAAGGAAGAAAAAGTATTCTTCAAGCGATTTCAACGGAGCTAAACAATAACTTAATAGTAAATTGCAGATTTTGCAAGTAAAGCTTTATTATCAATTCCCTTTCACATCATTACTGAGAAACCTAGTTTTTGCTCTCGTCATCCCTTTTTTAGAGCAGTGCAGTATGTGCAAAACGTAAAACTATTATATTATTGCTGTTACCTTAACTGGTAAGTTGATTTAGTGTCAAACTAAGTTAACTACTATATTTTTGTGTCGCTGAGCAAGTGAGTATAAACAAAACACGAAATCAGTCACTTTTTTGCTAATAAAATGTGTTTTACTTAATTTCGATGGGGCTCAGCAATGCTTTATAAGTATAACCTAAAAACATGTTTTCCAAGCGATTTTTGTGTTTGTGAAGCAGTGCAGCGTGAGCAAAACATCAAACTAGTTTCAGGTGGTCTTGCAAGATAAGTTGTCTGCTCCGATGGATAAAATCATTAAAGATGAAATTATTGAAAAACTATGCTCTGCAGTCATTTATTATGTTATCGACACTTAATAATAATACATACTGTGCTTTGCACATGAAATTGTACTTCTTACTTTGTCATCGCTGGGATGTGCGTGAAGACAGATAAAATGTTCTACTGGCAATTTTAAAGGCGATGAGCCGTAACTTATTAGTAAATTGCAAACCTAGTGATGCAAATACTGTTAGCAAATCAAATTGCATTTCTTTACACTTTCTACCACAGCGTTACAGAGATGTACTGTACTGTACTCGTTTTCTTTGTTTCTCAGCAGTGCAGTATATGTTACTCTTATAACTTCTTAAATCTCATCATTTACTGCTATTGCTAACATAAGATTAGTGTGAAATTAAGTTAGGCACTCGATTTTTGCATCAGGGGAATCTGCTATAAGGAAGAAAACATATTCTTCAAGCGATTTCAACGGAGCTAAACAATAACTAAAGAGTAAGTACTTCTTAGTTTTCATCGCTAGAATGTGCTTGAAGACAGATACAATGTTCTACAGGCAATTTTAAAGGCGATGAGCCATAACTTATTAGTAAATTGCAAGCCTAGTGATGCAAATACTGTTAGCAAATCAAATTGCATTTCTTTACACTTGCTACCACAGCATTGCAGAGTTGTACTGTGCTGTACTCGTTTTCTTTGTTTCTCAGCAGTTGCAGTATATGTAACTCTTATAACCTCTTAAATCTCATTATTTCTTGCTATTGCTAACATAGAATTAGGTGTGAATCTAAGTTAGGTACTCGATTTCTGCATCAGGGGAATCTGCTATAAGGAAGAAAACATATTCTTCAAGCAATTTCAACAGAGCTAAACTTAATAGTAAATTGCAGATTTTGCAAGTAAAGCTTTATTATCAATTCCCTTTCACATCATTACTTAGAAACCTAATTTTTGCACTCGTCATCCCTTTTTTAGAGCAGTGCAGTATGTGCAAAACGTAAAACTATTATAATTTTGCAGTTACCATATCGGGTAAAATGGGTTAGTGTCAAACTAAATTATCTACTATATTTTTGTTTTGCTGAGCAAATGAGTATAAACAAAACACGAAATCAGTCATATTATACTTTTTTGCTATTAAAATGTGTTTTACTTAATTTCGATGGGGCTCACCAATGCTTTATAAGTATAACCTAAAAACATGTTTTCCAAGCGATTTTTGTGTTTGTGAAGCAGTGCAGCGTGAGCAAAACATCAAACTGGTGGTCTTGCAAGTTAAGTTGTCTGCTCCGATGGATGAAATCATTAAAGATGAAATTATTGAAAAACTATGCTCTGCAGTCATTTATTATGTCATCGACACTTAATACTAATAAGTATTAAGAAAATGTTCTACTGGCAATTTTAAAGGCGATGAGCCGCAACTTATTAGTAAATTGCAACCCTAGAGATGCAAATACTTTTAGCAAATCAAATTGCATTTCTTTACACTTGCTACCACAGCATTACAGAGATGTACTGTACTGTACTCGTTTTCTTTGTTTCTCAGCAGTGCAGTATATGTAACTCTTATAACTTCTTAAATCTCATCATTTACTGCTATTGCTAACATAAGATTAGTGTGAAATTAAGTTAGGCACTCGATTTCTGCATCAGGGGAATCTGCTGTAAGGAAGAAAACATATTCTTCAAGCGATTTCAACGGAGCTAAAAATAACTAAAGAGTAAATTGCAGATTTTGCAAATAAAGCTTTATTATCAATTCCCTTTCTTGTCATTACTGAGAAACCAAGTTTTTGCACTCGTCATCCCTTTTTTAGAGCAGTGCAGTATGTGCAAAACGTAAAACTATTATATTATTGCTGTTACCTTAACTGGTAAGTTGATTTAGTGTCAAACTAAGTTAACTACTATATTTTTGTGTCGCTGAGCAAGTGAGTATAAACAAAACACGAAATCAGTCATATTATACTTTTTTGCTAATAAAATGTGTTTTACTTAATTTCGATGGGGCTCAGCAATGCTTTATAAGTATAACCTAAAAACATGTTTTCCAAGCGATTTTTGTGTTTGTGAAGCAGTGCAGCGTGAGCAAAACATCAAACTAGTTTCAGGTGGTCTTGCAAGTTAAGTTGTCTGCTCCGATGGATAAAATCATTTAAAGATGAAATTATTGAAAAACTATGCTTTGCAGTCATTTATTATGTCACCGACACTTGAAACTAATACATAATGTGCTTTGCACATGAAATTGTACTTCTTAGTTTGTCATCGCTGGGATGTGCGTGAAGACAGATAAAATATTCTACATTCAATTTTAAAGGCGATGAGCCGTAACTTATTAGTAAATTGCAAACCTAGTGATGCAAATACTGTTAGCAAATCAAATTTCATTTCTTTACACTTGCTACCACAGCATTAGAGAGATGTACTGTACTGTACTCGTTTTCTTTGTTTCTCAGCAGTGCAGTATATGTAACTCTTATAACTTATTAAATCTCATAATTTACTGCTATTGCTAACATAAGATTAGTGTGAAATTAAATTAGGCACTCGATTTCTGCATCAGGGAATCTGCTATAAGGAAGAAAAACATATTCTTCAATCGATTTCAACGGAGCTAAACAATAACTAAAGAGTAAGTACTTCTTAGTTTTTCATCGCTAGAATGTGCTTGAAGACAGATAAAATGTTCTACAGGCAATTTTAAAGGCGATGAGCCATAACTTATTAGTAAATTGCAAGCCTAGTGATGCAAATACTGTTAGCAAATCAAATTGCATTTCTTTACACTTGCTACCACAGCATTACAGAGTTGTACTGTGCTGTACTCGTTTTCTGTAACCTAAGAGTTTCTCACAGCAGTGCAGTATATGTAACTCTTATAACCTCTTATAACCTCTTAAATCTCATTATTTCTTGCTATTGCTAACATAGAATTAGTGTGTGAATCTAAGTTAGGTACTCGATTTCTGCATCAGGAATCTGCTATAAGGAAGAAAACATATTCTTCAAGCGATTTCAACAGAGCTAAACAATAACTTAATAGTAAATTGCAGATTTTGCAAGTAAAGCTTTATTATCAATTCCTTTCACATCATTACTGAGAAACCTAGTTTTTGCACTCGTCATCCCTTTTTAGAGCAGTGCAGTATGTGCAAAACGTAAAACTATTATATTATTGCTGTTACCATAACTGGTAAGTTGGGTTAGTGTCAAACTAAATTATCTACTATATTTTTTGTTTTGCTGAGCAAATGGAGTATAAACAAAACACGAAATCAGTCATATTATACTTTTGCTAATAAAATGTGTTTTACTTAATTTCGATGGGGCTCAGCAATGCTTTATAAGTATAACCTAAAAACATGTTTTCCAAGCGATTTTTGTGTTTGTGAAGCAGTGCAGCGTGAGCAAAACATCAAACTAGTTTCAGGTGGTCTTGCAAGATAAGTTGTCTGCTCCGATGGATAAAATCATTAAAGATGAAATTATTGAAAAACTATGCTCTGCAGTCATTTATTATGTTATCGACACTTAATACTAATACATACTGTGCTTTGCACATGAAATTGTTTCTACTTTGTCATCGCTGGGATGTGTGAAGACAGATAAAATGTTCTACTGGCAATTTTAAAGGCGATGAGCCGTAACTTATTAGTAAATTGCAACCCTAGTGATGCAAATACTGTTAGCAAATCAAATTGCATTTCTTTACACTTTCTACCACAGCATTACAGAGATGTACTGTACTGTACTCGTTTTTCTTTGTTTCTCAGCAGTGCAGTATATGTAACTCTTATAACTTCTTAAATCTCATCATTTACTGCTATTGCTAACATAAGATTAGTGTGAAATTAAGTTAGGCACTCGATTTTTGCATCAGGGGAATCTGCTATAAGGAAGAAAACATATTCTTCAAGCGATTTCAACGGAGCTAAACAATAACTAAAGAGTAAGTACTTCTTAGTTTTTCATCGCTAGAATGTGCTTGAAGACAGATACAATGTTCTACAGGCAATTTTAAAGGCGATGAGCCATAACTTATTAGTAAATTGCAAGCCTAGTGATGCAAATACTGTTAGCAAATCAAATTGCATTTCTTTACACTTGCTACCACAGCATTGCAGAGTTGTACTGTGCTGTACTCGTTTTCTTTGTTTCTCAGCAGTGCAGTATATGTAACTCTTATAACCTCTTAAATCTCATTATTTCTTGCTATTGCTAACATAGAATTAGTGTGAATCTAAGTTAGGTACTCGATTTCTGCATCAGGGGAATCTGCTATAAGGAAGAAAACATATTCTTCAAGCAATTTCAACAGAGCTAAACTTAATAGTAAATTGCAGATTTTGCAAGTAAAGCTTTATTATCAATTCCCTTTCACATCATTACTTAGAAACCTAATTTTTGCACTCGTCATCCCTTTTTTAGAGCAGTGCAGTATGTGCAAAACGTAAAACTATTATAATTTTGCAGTTACCATATCGGGTAAAATGGGTTAGTGTCAAACTAAATTATCTACTATATTTTTGTTTTGCTGAGCAAATGAGTATAAACAAAACACGAAATCAGTCATATTATACTTTTTTGCTATTAAAATGTGTTTTACTTAATTTCGATGGGGCTCACCAATGCTTTATAAGTATAACCTAAAAACATGTTTTCCAAGCGATTTTTGTGTTTGTGAAGCAGTGCAGCGTGAGCAAAACATCAAACTGGTGGTCTTGCAAGTTAAGTTGTCTGCTCCGATGGATGAAATCATTAAAGATGAAATTATTGAAAAACTATGCTCTGCAGTCATTTATTATGTCATCGACACTTAATACTAATACTAATAAGTCATTAAGAAGAAATAAAATGTTCTACTGGCAATTTTAAAGGCGATGAGCCGCAACTTATTAGTAAATTGCAACCCTAGAGATGCAAATACTTTTAGCAAATCAAATTGCATTTCTTTACACTTGCTACCACAGCATTACAGAGATGTACTGTGCTGTACTCGTTTTCTTTGTTTCTCAGCAGTGCAGTATATGTAACTCTTATAACTTCTTAAATCTCATCATTTACTGCTATTGCTAACATAAGATTAGTGTGAAATTAAGTTAGCACTCGATTTCTGCATCAGGGAATCTGCTGTAAGGAAGAAAAAATATTCTTCAAGCGATTTCAACGGAGCTAAAAAATAACTAAAGAGGAAAATTGCAGATTTTGCAAGTAAAGCTTTATTATCAATTCCAGGCAATTTTAAAGGCGTCATTTATTGAAAAACCAAGTTTTTACTGCACTCGTCATCCCTTTTTAGAGCAGTTGCAGTATGTTTTCTTTGCTCAAGTGCAATATAAAACTATTATATTAAATCTCATTACCTTTGCTACTGGTAAGTTGATTTAGTGTCAAACTAAGTTAACTACTATATTTTTGTGTCATGAGCAAGTGAGTATAAACAAACAAAACACGAAATCAGTCATATTATACTTTTTGCTAATAAAATGTGTTTTACTTAATTTCGATGGGGCTCAGCAATGCTTTATAAGTATAACCTAAAAACATGTTTTCCAAGCGATTTTTGTGTTTGTGAAGCAGTGCAAGCGTGAGCAAAACATCAAACTAGTTTCAGGTGGTCTTGCAAGATAAGTTGTCTGTTCCGATGGATAAAATCATTAAAGATGAAATTATTGAAAAACTATGCTCTGCAGTCATTTGTTATGTTATCGACACTTAATAATAATACATACTGTGCTTTGCACATGAAATTGTACTTCTTACTTTGTCATGCTGGGATGTGCGTGAAGACAGATAAAATGTTCTACTGGCAATTTTTCAGAGCTAGACTGAGCCATAAATTATTAGTAAATTGCAAAGTTTAGTGATGCAAATCCATTAGCAAAGTTAAATTGCAGGCTGGCCCTTGCTACCACAGCTTTACAGAGATAAAAACTCGATTTCTTTGTTTCTCAGCGGTGCAGTATATCGATAACTTTTAAATCTCATCAAATCTAAATTATATTAAATTGAAATTAGAAATATCCGATAGCCATTAATATCTTCTAAAAAGATATTTGATGAAATGTTTTCATGAGATTAACTAAAGAGTATACATATATGTTTTTCATTAGATTCTTCAGCAATGATGGTTTTTAAAGGCTCTCCATCTTATTAGTAAATTGCAAGCCTAGTGAGTGCAAATCTTAGCTTTCTTTTGCATTTCTTTACACCATTCCACAGCATTGCAGAGTTGTACTGTGCTGTACTCGTTTTCTTTGTTTCTTGCAGTATATGTAACTCTTATAACTCTTAAATCTCATCATTTACTGCTAGAACAGATCTTACTGTGAGGGGCATTAGGTCATCGATTTCTGCATCAGGGCAATCCGTTTGAGAAAGCATATTCTTAAGCGATTGGCGACATCATAACTCCAACATAGCAGAAATGTGCTTGAAGAAAGATAAACATGTTTAATTATTATTATTAAGGCGATTAGCCATAACGAGTTTTGCAAGCCTAGTGATTCTTGTTGTTGTTCATTTCTATATCATGTAGCACAGTTTCGTTACAGATTTTCTTTGTAACTTTTGCGGTATATTTTTTAAACCATTTCTTATTATTTTGGCTTGAAATTTCGTTTGTTGGAAATATTTCTGCTGAATTGCTATAAAAGAGCGTATTGGAGTGATTTCACATTAAAAATAAGAAAGGGGTGGGGTAAAGTTATTTTCCTCTCTGGGATGTGCGAGATCCAGCTCAGTCTACACACAGGCAAAGGCTGAGTCGTGGAGGCTATACGCATAACTAAATGCAGTTTACCCTATCTCTGACATGTCAGAAATAGTTCATCCACCTCCTCTGCTGATGGAAGAGGCTGAGGAGAGTCAATATGTACAAAACGTAAAACTATTATATTTTTTGTAAATCCATTTTTGTCAAACTAATTTATCTACTAATATTTTGGCTAACAGTTAGCTAAATGTATATACATAAAGACTGGACAAACTGAAATATGGACTATTTTTTTATTTTTCAGCATAGACTGAACTAGAAATTAAATGTAACAAGTTAACTCAGTCAACCAATAAGCATTGACTGGCTCAGGAGAACCAGGAGCCTAGTAATCGATATCATCGAACAACCAAAATCAAATTAATGTTTTCCCGTTGATTTCATTTTATTTAATTTAAGTTGACAGTTTGTACATTTAAAATTAAACAGAATAACTAAAGATTCTTCAGCAATGATGCTCATTGCCATGGCCTAGGCCAGGAGGGTGCATCAATGACTTTTAGGGGGCCATTCCTTGGTGAATTTACTTCTTGCGTCACACATTTCTTGTTTGCTTATACTCCCTTGCTCTGCAATACATAAATCTTGCTGCTAACTTAGTTTCACACTAACCCAATTTACGTGAGATGGTAACAATAAAAATTAATAATACACTTATTATTAACTTAGATTAGACACTAACTTAGATTCACACTAATCCTATGTTAGCAAAAGCAAGAAATAATGAGATTTAAGAGGTTATAAGAGTTACATATACTGCACTGCTGAGAAACAAAGAAAACGAGTACAGCACAGTACATCTCTGTAATGTTGTGGTAGCAAATGTAAAGAAATGCAATTTGATTTGCTAACATCACTAGGTTTGCAATTTACTAATAAGTTATGGCTTATCGCCTTTAAAATTGCCTGTAGAACATTTTATCTGTCTTCACGCACATCCCAGTGATGACAAACTAAGAAGTACAATTTCATGTGCAAAGCACATTATTATGTATTATTATGTGTCTATGACATAATAAATGACTGCAGAGCATAGTTTTTCAATAATTTCATTTTTAAATGATTATAACCATGAGAGCAGACAACTTAACTTGCAAGACCACCTGAAACTAGTTTTAAGTCTTTGTTCACGCTGCACTGCTTCACAAACACAAAAATCGCTTGGAAAACATGTTTTTAGGTTATACTTAAAAAGCATTGCTGAGCCCCATCGAAATTAAGTAAAACACATTTTAATAGCAAAAAAGTATAATATGACTATGTGCATGCTGACTTCATGTGTATCCGCAGATGTTTATAGATGTATTGGTATGATAACTATGAAAAAAAATCCTGCGTGGCGCCTCATAAGCAGCCACTCATTTTTTTGTGCTGTACTGTACTGGACAAACACCTTAGTCTAGTGTATCTCGCTATTAGCACCTCTGTGAGGTAATCCTGACAAACCTACAGCAGCTCGTGGCCTTAGTCCTTAGGTCTTTCTTCATTCTTTCTTCAGGAAAGCTCAGGTTCACCCTAACATCTGGAGTTTGAAGTTGCCAAATGAAATTGCTTCAGGACCATGCTACTAAGGTACCCTGAAAGTAAACTAAGACTATCATGCATTCATTCATGTGATGTGGTTTTGTGGTTGAACAGTATATAACATGTATCGATTTGTATTGGTTGTATGCATTGGTTTTTGTGTTTCATTTTGCGTTCACGATGCATTTAAAAGGGTGTCGAAGCTGATTTGTGGTTTATCTCATGTTTTACATACAATTCACTCTCAGAATGTTCACAGAGGGGCAGATAACACAATGACGGCCTAGGTTTGGAGGTTGGTTGTTCAATTTCATAATGCAATTAATCAGATGTTAATACTGAACCTCTAGTAAGTCTACAAAGGTTTGTAAAGACAATAGGTGTTTGGACACAGACAAAGGGACAGGATATATGTGCCAGTAACAAAGAAATTAAAAGATGTTGTTTGATCAGTTGTTTGAGGTCTGGGGAACTGAAGAACAAGTTAGCCATTACCTTTCACACCACAACCACTATAAGCTCAGACTGCTAACAGAGTACAAGCTATAACTTATTTATATGTTGTACCTTCTTAGTGAGCTCTTTTCATCCAAATGAACTACAGGACTACAGAAATTTATTTCTGTGTCACAACCCCCATTTCTTTGTCAACAGGGACCATTTGTCTAAGCGTACTAAGCTGAAAGTGATCAATGGGCACTGCCTGAGATGTTTCTTTAGTACAGTGGGGGTTAAAGGTTGTCTTCTGATAGGTCAGTTTGATTGTATTAGGTTTGTATTATATGGATATTGTGTTGGTCGCATGGTCAGTACTGTTAATAAACTTTTTACTTCCAAATCTGCAAACTAATTTGGATTTAATGTTAATGTTTTGACACCACCTATAGCAATACAATATATTAACATTATAGCAATGCAAATTCCACATTATTTAGCCATATTATTTTAATAACTTAATAAAAAATACACAGTCTTATAACATGCTGTCAGCATTTCTTTATTCATTTCGCCATTGCTACAGCTAGGGTTGGGTAAAGATACATCAAAATGTATTTTAAAATAAATGACCAAATACCTTAATTTTAATTGTATCAAAATAAACTACAAATACAGCAGCCAAACTATGTATCATATTAAACTGCTGTATTTTTGTGTCTTAAAAGTACTTTTACAAGGGAGCATGACATTTCTTCGCAAACCTTCCATCAGACTCTTGATTAAGTAAACAAAGTTTAATAGCAACAGCTTTTCCCGAGTCATGCAATATATCTGACAAATGCAAGCAGTTAACAGAACAGATATTCACATATCCTTTTGATCTTATAGATGTAGGTTAGTTTTAAAGTAACCAACAGTTTAATGTTTAACAATTTCAGTCATTGTTTGCAAATGACTCATAATTGTTTCCTAATATAGCAACTTTGTGGCTGGTTACTTTTATATGGATAAATTATGTAGTTTAGTTTATGCTTGATTTGTTTAAATGTCCATATAGGTTACTAAACTGAAATATTGTGTTGCATTAGTCGATCTCAGCAGTGTGTCATGTCATCAAAACAAGGACAAATTTAACATGATAAACACAATACTTTTATTTCAGTGCAAACATTACGTATAAAGTGTTTAGTTTGGTCTTCCAAGTAAAATACCAACTACTGGAACATATTTCTCTGTAATTACCTTACCACTGTGCGTAAAAAAATCAATGTGTTCTATATAGTTATGGGTTACAGTAAGTGTAACATTTGCGCACTGTAAGTGTCGCCTTGTTCCCCCTTGTTTTGTGTAGTTACGGGGTAAGTGTAACATTTGCGGGCTGTAAATTAAAGTGGCACCTTGTTCCCCATTGTTCTATGTAGTTATGGGGGTAGGTAAAATAAATGAACACAATCTGAACATTTTCAAATTTTTATTTCATTTTAAACACCATTTGAACTTTTCATTTGCTCCGGTGTGCATGTCCTGACTTTGCCAAGGGGTTAATGTTCTTTAAGACCAACATTTAACAACAACTGCCTCAACCAATCAACGTTTTTAATGTCATTAAGTCCTCTTCACCTTACCACCTTACCAACGTGAAATACATCCACGAAACTATTAAGTGCTTTATTTCACGTTGGTAAGGTGATTAGCATCATTAAGATGATGATGAAAATAAATAGCCTTTAGATCATCACACTTTATAAATTCTGTTACATGATGTTGTCTTCAGATCATTGTTTAAATGTTGAGCTCAAATCATCATCAGTTAAATATTCCGTCATGTGAAGTTGTCTTCAGATCATTGTTTAAATGTTGAGCTCAAGACATCGTCATTTAACTATTCTGTTACATCATGTAACACTTTTTTTTATTCTGTTAGATAATGTTGTATTCAGATTATTGTTTTACATGTTAACCTCAAGTCCTCACCCCTTTTACATGATGTTGTCTTTAGATCATCTATTTAAATGTTGACCTCTTGTCATCATCACTTTTTTTATTCTGTTACATGTTGCTGTCTTCAGATCATCGTTTTAAATGTTGACCTAAAGTCATCATCACTTTGTTTATTCTGTTACAGGATGTTGTGTTCAGATCATCGTTTTAAATGTTGACCTCAAGTCATCATCACTTTTTATATTCTGTTGCATGAAGTTGTCTTCAGATCATCTTTAAATGTTGACCAAAGTCATCATCACTTTTTTTATTCTGTTACAGGATGTTGACTTCAGATCATCTTTTTAAATGTCGACCTCAAGTCAGGTTATCATCATTTAACTATTCTGTTACATGAAGTTGTCTTCAGATCATTGTTTAAATGTTGAACTCAAGTCGTCATCACTTTGTTTATTTTGTTAAATGATGTTGTCTTCTGGGCCCCGTTCTTCGTACGTCGCTAACTCAGTTAGCTGGATTTGATTGTTGTCGATTTCGGCTGATCTTGGATTGTTTGGTTCTTCGAAGCTCATCCTGGACTTGCCTCTATCTTGAACCTGCTCGGGAGCAGGTTTGTTTCATGTAAACAGGATTAGATCGCGGCTTTATAAGCGGAGGCGGTACGGTAAATCTGTTGCACTTGCAGACATGTCTTGCCCTTTTTTACGGGAGCAACCTGTTGCAGAAGGTGCGAAGATAATTCGCAGAGTTTTAAGAGAGTTCATCGCGTTTTGCGACACAGACAGGATCCATTAGCACACAGCTATTGTATTCTTTTAGAAAGATATCGTTTTTCACGCGAGGTTCTCATTTATATTATTAATTTGGTGGAACCTCACATTAAAAGTTCGACTCGTCGGAGTCGGGCTTTAACAGCAGCACAAACTGTGTGCATCGCCTTAAGATTCTTTGCGTGTGGCACTTTCCTGTACACTATTGGGGATGCGGAGAACTTAAGCAAAAGTGCTGTCTGTCGTGCCATTCGCAAAGTTTACCTGGCGCTCAAGCAAATGGCCAGGATCGGTGCATGACTCCAGAATTTTCAGAGAGTCACATTAATATTTTCCTTACCACGTTCAAATAATGTGCACATTATTTGAACGTGTTAAGGAAAATATTAATGTCAAGCTCCTTGTATTACACACCGATTATGTTCCTAACAGAACTGCATTTTACCATTATACAGGTGATTACGACGGGATCCTGGTTGGTGCAGCCTGATGACGACCTCCAGCCAGTGCACTTGGATCAACCTAGTGGCAGAGCTGCACGGGACAGGGTTGTGGAAAATCATTTTTGAGACAAATAAAATATTGTTTATGATATATATATATATATATATATATATATATATATATATATATATGCACGCTTGTGTTTTTTTCTCACTTTTTTATTAAAGAGACAGGGCAAATGTGGATTCAATGACTTTTATTAGTTGTTTTGTGGGGAAAAAAGGGAAAAAAAAGGGTCATCTCTTGCCTGCAAGGAGACATTGACATTGTTATAAAAGGTCAAAAGTGCTGTGTGAAACGTTTTACCCTGAAGTTCCTTTTGCAGCAACTCTATTTCTAGTGCCATTTTCGTCTTGATCGTTGGATCTCAGTCTCCCCACAGTTTTTGTTTTTTTAGTTTCAAATATTCAATCTTGTGCTGCAGGCTGCGGTTATACAGAGAATGGATGTCACCCTGTGCCATTTGCAAAGAAAATATTGAACACCACATGCCACAAAATAAATTGATATGCAACACTGTCCACCTCTGTATCACTTCTCTGTACAGACTCCTGCAACTCATTGCGGTCAAAATTAGCAAGTACATTAGTAGATAAAGATAAACATATATATATTATTTGGGTGCATTATTTAGGGTGTTTTTGTACTTACAAGTACTTCCTCCAAAGGACACTCATCTGAGAGTGTCTCTTCACTGTCCTGTGCAATTAAAATACATGGTATGAGAAAGTCATAGACTGTCTCCACTATTGATATTGATTTCACTATTAAGGGAAACTTACTGCACATGCTTCAGCCACCACTTGCATGGGAACAGGCAAAAGTGTGGGTGTGTTATTGAAAACTGCACAAAAAAGTTTGGGTACACAAGGAAAAAGAAATGTGAAACATTTTCCCATTTACTGAAAGAAGGTTTAACTGCCTTCCGTTCATGTGAACGCAATTCAGCACTACTGAATTTACAGTTGACTGAAAATGAGTGTATCGGACCTTTGGATTACACCAAATGCAAGGTAACTACCAATTATTTTACAGTAGCTTGTACAAAGAGAATTAAAAGACTCTTTACCAGTAATGAAGGTGCTGCTGTGACTGCTTCCTGGCTGTGGGTCTAAGGAAGAGCTGCCCCCAGAGATACCCTGAACATTCAAGGGCCAGCTCTTCTGCCGGGGTGTGATGTGGGGGTGCAGGACCACCGCCTGTTTTTTTAGTTCTGCCTTTTTCCTAGTGGCTGACAAGCACATCATTTCATAGTCATTAAACAAAACACATACATACATATGTACATACATATATAAATATTTGTCTCCTAATATTTGTAAGCCGCTTTGGATAAAAGCATCAGCTAAATATCTAAATGTAAATGTACATATATACATATAATATTACCATTTTGTAGTATATTCTTGTATTTCACATTTACTTGTTCCCAAGTTCTAGTGGGTCCTGTGGTGGCTCTAACATAATAGATTAACGTAATTATTAAAAAGAATTGAAGTGTACATATATTGTAATAATTTATGTAAAACATCTAACACACTCACTACTTACGCATTTAATTTGTCAGCAACTTTTTGCCAGCCCTCTCTCCTGACCTTTGCAGCCTTTGAGGTGTTCCCTGGCGTTTTTATTAACTTTTGGAACTCGCCATAGCCCTCCATCAAGAGTTCTTGCTCTGCCGGTGAGAAAAAGTGAGCGCGCTCTTTGGCCATTGTAGACAACCAATAGCAGCGTTGTTGATCATTTTTTCTACGATCCATACATATCCCCTTTTATATCAGCGCATGAACGCGCAATGATCTCAGATAATTCAGTCCAGTCATAGTAATCATCAACAACAAGGGCGTTCGAAGAACCCAATTAGCCAGATAATGATTAGGCGGATCATATCATCTCAGATGTGTCTTTTGATCTCGGATGTAATAAGCGACATACGAAGAACGGGGCCCAGATCATAGTTTTAAATGTTGACCTCAAGTCATTATCACTTTTTTTATTCTGTTACATGATGTTATCTTCAGATCATTGTTTAAATGTTGAGCTCAAGTCATCATCACTTTACTATCCAGGATCTGTTCAGATCATCGTTTTAAATGTTGACCTCAAGTCATCATCAGTTTACTATTCTGTTACATGATGCTTTCTTCAGATTATTGTTTTAATCATTACTTAACTATTGTGTTACATCATGTAACACTTTTTTTTATTCTGTTTGATGATGTTGTCTTTAGATCATTGTTTTAAATGTTGACCGCAAGTCAAATCAACATCACTTTTAAATGTTGTCATCATACTTTTCCATGATTTTGTCTTCAGATCATCATTTAAACGTTGACCTCAAGTCATCATCACTTTACTATTCTGTTACATGATGTTGTCTTCAGATTATACATTTACATTTAGGCATTTAGCTGATGCTTTTATCCAAAGCGACTTACAAATATTAGGAGACAATGAAGCGACACATCAAAAGTGGCAACAATAGTACTAAGAGGTGCTTTCCTAAGTTTACAATGTTTTGCAGTGCTAGATAGGCAGTACTTACCTGTAGAGGAAAGAAAAGAGTTTAGTGTTATCTTCAGATCATCCTTTGAATGTTGACCTCAAGTCATCATCACTTTACTATTCTGTTACACGATGTTGTCTTCAGATCATCGTTTTAAATGTTGATCTCAAGTTATCATCACTTTATTATTCTGTTAAATGATGTTGTCTTCAGATCGTTTTAAATGTTGCGTTGTAGTCATCATCACTTTAATATTCTATTACATGGTGTTGTGTTCAGATCATCGTTTAAAATGTTGGCCAAAGTCATCATCATTTTTTTATTCTGTTACACGATGTTGTCTTCAGATCATCGTTTTAAATGTTGAACTCAAGTCATCATCACTGTACTATCCTGTTACATGATGTTGCCTTCAGGTCAACGTTTTAAATGTTGACCTCAAGGCATCATCTCTTAACTATTCTGTTACATCATGTGACACTTTTTTTCATTCTGTTAGATTATGTTGTATCAGATCAACGTTAAAAATATTGACCAAAGTCATCATCACTTTTTTTTACTGTTACATGATGTTGTCTTCAGATCATAGTTTAAATGTTGACCTCAAGTCATCATCACTTTACTATTCTGTTACATGATGTTGTCTTCAGATCATAGTTTAAATGTTGACCTCAAGTCATCATCACTGTTATATAATGTTGTCTTCAGATCATTGTTTTAAATGTTGACTCAAGTCATGTCATCATCACTTTATTATACTTTTACATGATGTTGTCTTCAGATCATCATTTTAAATGTTGATCTCAAGTCATCACTTTATTATTCTGTTAAATGTTGTCTTCAGATTATCGTTTAAATGTTGACCTCAAGTCATCATCACTTTATAAATTCTGTTCCGTGACATTGGGGTATATATATGCCTCTTTGTTAAGGTGATCTGTTCTTTCCTATTATTCCATTTGTCAAGTCTACAATGTGTAATTCTGAGATTGATATTTTGATGTAATTTTAGCTTATGTTTTAACCTAGTTCTTTGTTTTCCTTTGCCTTTTAGGTTTTGTACCAAAGATGGATGAGTTCATATGGATAACTGCTGTTAGGGGTCAAGGGAGGAGACAAAGTCAGAGCTGGTAAGTTTATCAGGTTTTACTGAAGTAGATGCAACACGCCGTCCACCAGACAGCGCAAACAGAGGCAAAAACACAGTACAGGTAAATATCCAAACACTGAGCGAAGCAAAAACAGGTAATCATCCACAAACTGGAGCGCATGCAAAAATAGGCGAGCATTCAAAAACAGGTAGGTATCAAAAAACGTCTCAGGTTACGACTGTAACCTTTGTTCCCTAAGAGGGAACGAGACGCTGCGTCTCCCTGCCATACTCCCTGCATCCCTGGGCGCAGCTTCAGCACTATACGCTGAATGTGTGTGCGTCCCAAGGTCCTTTTATAGCTTTCTGGTCCTGACGTCACCCGCCTGTGACGTTCAGTCTAGCCATTCGGCAATTTTACACACGTGCTTCAGATGCAGTCACGCAAAGGCGTTCCCATAGCGTCAAACGCTGACGCAGCGTCTCGTTCCCTCTTAGGGAACAAAGGTTACAGTCGTAACCTGAGACGTTCCCTGTAAAGGGAACTCAACGCTGCGTCAGCGTTTGACGCTATGGGAACGAGATCCCAACGTCGCCATGCGAGCAAGTCCCTGGAAGTGTGTATCCGCAGAGCACGACTATAGGAACTGACCCGGTGCTCGCACTGGACACAGTAAATTAGCTTTTTCCTGGTCCGAATCCTTGAAGGGAGGAGGACAGAAGGCTTGTAGCGTAATGTGCCTCGGCACATTGGTGGGAACTTTAGGCACATATCCTACCCTCGGGTAGAGAAAGGCCTTAACCATGCCCGGTGCGAATGCCAGTCATAAAGGAGAAACTGAGAGAGCTTGGAGATCGCCAACTCTCTTCAGAGAAGATACTGCCAACAAGAAAATTGTCTTGAGGGTCAGGAATTTGGCCGACACGGCCTGAACACCAGGAAGAGAAGACTTCCCACTTTAAGGCGTATTGCTTCCTCGTGGAGGGAGCCCTGGATTGTAAAATGGTGTCTACGACCTCGGTCGAAAGACCCGTGCTGGTGAACCTGGCCCCCTCAGAGGCCAGACCCACAATTTCCATATCTCTGGGCGAGGGTGACGAATGGTTCCCTGCGACTGAGACAAGAGATCTTCCCTGACAGGCATCCTCACCGGGGTGCCGTCTAGGAGCGAATCAGGTCCGAGAACCATACTCGGGCCGGCCATAACGGTGTGACCAGTAGGAGGCGAACCCCGTCCTGGCGCACCCTTTCCAGGACTCCCGGGAGCAGAGCGGTCGGGGGAAAAGCGTACAGGCGTAGCCACGGATGTACGAGAGCGTTAGGGAGAACCATAGAGGACAGTGCGTAGTCTCTTGAGACGCAAACAGGTCCACTTCTGCTGAGAGAAAAATATCCCAGATCATTTGCACCACTCCTGGGACTACCACCTTACCGTGGTGGAGGTGTTTGAGTGCCTGAATGATCCTAGGAGCTACGTTGTCGGGGGCTATATGCCCCTGGTAGGGTCTCCCAAGGCAAACAGGTCCTAGGTGACAAGCCAGACAAAGAGCGGTACACCCTACCCCTTATGAGAAAAAACACCAAGAAAGTCGTGACGTCGCCCGGTATGGCGCAGCCGGGGCCTCACCCTGGAGCCAGGCCTGGGGTTGGGGCACGATATCGCGGCCCTGGTGGCGGGTCTTACCCCGAGGGCCCGGCGGGCCTAGCCCGAAGGAGCGACGTGGGGCTGACCTCCCGTGGGCCCACCACTCTGCGGGAGGGACCGTAGGGGCGGTGCATTGTGGTTTGGGTGGCGGTCGAGAAGCGGGGACCTCGGCGACCCAATCCTCAGACACAGAATCTGACTCTTGGGACATGGAATGTCACCTCGCTGGGGGGAAAGGAGCCTGAGTTAGTGCGGGAGGTTGAGAGGTACCGACTAGAGATAGTCGGGCTCACCTCCACGCACAGTTTGGGCTCTGGAACCCAACTCCTCGAAAGGGGTTGGACTCTCCACTACTGTGGAGTTGCCTGCGGTGAGAGGCGGCGGACTGGTGTGGGCTTGCTTATAGCCCCCCAGCTTAGTCGTCATGTGTTGGAGTTTACCCCGGTGAACGAGAGGGTCGTTTCCCTGCGCCTCCGGTGGGGGATAGGTCTCTCACTGTCATTTGTGCCTCACGGGCGAATGGCAGCACAGAGTACCCGGCCTTCTTGGAGTCTCTGGGAGGGGTGCTGGATAGTGCTCCAACTGGGGACTCCGTCGTTCTGCTGGGGGACTTCAACGCTCACGTGGGCAATGACAGTGACACCTGGAGAGGCGTGATTGGGAGAAACGGCCCCCCCGACCTGAACCCGAGTGGTGTTCTGTTGTTGGACTTCTGTGCTAGTCATGGTTTGTCCATAACGAACACCATGTTCGAGCATAAGGGCGTCCATCAGCACACGTGGCAGCAGGGCGCCCTAGGGCGGAGGTCGATGATCGACTTTGTGGTTGTTTCATCTGACCTCCGGCCGTATGTCTTGGACACCCGGGTAAAGAGAGGGGCGGAGCTGTCAACTGATCACTACCTGGTGGTGAGTTGGATCCGTTGGCGGGGGAGGAAGCTGGACAGACTCGGCAGGCCCAAACGTTCTGTGAGGGTCTGTTGGGAACGTTTGGCAGAGCCCCCTGTCAGAGGCATCTTCAACTCCCACCTCCGGCAGAGCTTTGAACAGATTCCGAGGGAGGTTGGGGACATTGAGTCCGAGTGGACTATGTTCTCTGCCTCCATTGTCAAGCTGAAGAAGGAGTCCTATCGAGCCTGGCTGGCTTGCGGGACTCCTGAGGCAGCGGATGGGTACCGGCAGGCCAAGCAGACTGCAGCACGGGTGGTTGTGGAGGCAAAAACTCGGGTCTGGGAGGAGTTCGGTGAGGCCATGGAGAGGTTCTGGCAAACTATCCGGCGCCTCAGGAGGGGAAAGCGGTGTCCTACCAATACTGTATATAGTGGAGGTGGGGCTCTGCTGACTTCGACTGGGGATATTGTCGGACGGTGGAAGGAATACTTCGAGGACCTCCTCAACCCTGCCAACGCACCCTCCACAGAGGAGGCAGAAGCCGGGGGCTCGGAGGTGGGCTCGGTCATCACCCAGGCTGAAGTCGCCAAGGTAGTTAAGAAGCTCCTCGGTGGCAAGGCACCGGGGGTGGACGAGATCCGCCCTGAGTACCTCAAGTCTCTGGATGAAGTGGGGCTGTCTTGGCTGACACGTCTCTGCAACATGCAGCGTGGAGGTCGGGGACAGTGCCTCTGGACTGGCAGACCGGGGGTGGTCCCTCTCTATAAGAAGGGGACCGGAGGGTGTGTTCCAACTACAGGGGATCACACTCCTCAGCCTCCCGGGAAAGTCTATGCCAGGGTTCTGGAGAGGAGAATTCGTCCGATAGTCCAGAACCTCGGATACAGGAGGAACAATGCGGCTTTTGTCCTGGTCATGGGAACACTGGACCAGCTCTATACCCTCTTTAGGATACTGGAGGGTTCATGGGAGTTTGCTCAACCAGTCCACATGTGTTTTGTGGATTTGGAGAAGGCATTCGACCGTGTCCCTCGTGGTGTTCTGTGGGGGGTGCTCTGGGAAGTATGGGGTCCGAGGCTCTTTGTTAGGAGCCGTCCGGTCCCTGTATGACCAGAGCAGGAGCTTGGTTCGCATTGCCGGCAGTAAGTCAGACTCGTTCCCGTGAGTGTTGGACTCCGGCAGGGCTGCCCTTTGTCACCGGTCCTGTTCACTATCTTCATGGACAGGATTTCTAGGCGCAGCCAGGGACCGGAGGGGGTCCGGTTTGGGGACCACAGGATCTCATCTCTACTTTTTGCGGATGATGTTGTCCTGTTGGCCCCATCAGGCCAGGACCTACAGCGGGCACTGGGGCGGTTTGCAGCCGAGTGTGAAGCGGCTGGGATGAGAATCAGCACCTCCAAGTCTGAGGCCATGGTCCTCAGTTGGAAAAGGGTGGCTTGTCCCCTTCAGGTTGGTGGGGAGCTCCTTCCACAGGTGGAGGAGTTTAAGTATCTTGGGGTCTTGTTCACGAGTGAGGGAAGGATGGAGCGAGAGATCGACAGACGGATCGGTGCAGCTTCTGCAGTAATGCAGTCGATGTACCGGTCCGTCGTGGTGAAGAAGGAGCTGAGCTGCAAGGCGAAGCTCTCGATTTACCGGTTGATCTACGTTCCTACTCTCACCTATGGTCATGAGCTTTGGGTCATGACCGAAAGGATGAGATCCAGGATACAGGCGGCCGAAATGAGTTTCCTCCGCCAGGTGGCCGGGCGCTCTCTTAGAGCTCGGTCACTCGGGGGGAGCTCGGAGTAGATCCGTTGCTCCTCCACATTGAGAGAGGCCAGCTGAGGTGGCTTGGGCATCTGTTTCGGATGCCTCCCGGACACCTCCCAGGGAAGTTGTTCCGGGCATGTCCCACCGGAAGGAGGCCCCGGGGAAGACCTAGGACACGCTGGAGGGACTATGTCTCTCGGCTGGCCTGGGAACGCCTCGGTATTCCCCCGGAAGAGCTGGAGGAAGTGTCTGGGGAGAGGGAAGTCTGGGCATCCCTACTTAGACTGCTGCCCCTGCGACCCGGCCCCAGATAAGCGGAAAGAAGATGGATGGATGGCATTTGCACCACCTCGGGGTGAAGTCTCCATTCCCCTGGCCTCGGCCCCTGCCTCGACAGGGCTTCTGCTCCCACATTCAACCGTCCCGGGATGTACGCTGCTCTGACCGAGAGCAGCTGCTCTGACCCAGTCTACCTCAGTAATACCTCAGCAGGCCCAGACCAATGGTTATCTGACAGGACCAAAACATGGTTGTTTCTGAGGCGGAAGGAACTGCCATGCGACTAAGTGTCTCATCTGAAATATGCCACTCGACTGTGACTCGTTGATGAAGTCCAACCCCCCCAGTCCATCTGTCGTCTGAATGGACATATTGACCCCAGAACAGGGCCCTGCTGAAACCCAGGCTTTCTTGAAGTGAATAGTGCAGACCCCTCGGGGGAAAACCCCTGACTCCACCATTGAGTCCCATTCTACACCTAGGAAGGTTATTCTCTGAACTGCAGGAGAAAGTGAACTCTTCTGAATGCCGTTCAGCCGTGCAGACATGACTCCCAACAATTCCATATGAACTCTTCTTGCCGTTCACAACATCCCCAACAATGTTCCATATCGCCAGAATGAGCCAGTCGTCGCCTATAATAATATCACTTCAGTATCTGAATGCCCTGTAAACGCATGGCGGTGACAGGGCAGCATCTACATTTGGTAAAGGTCTTGGGGTGACAGAGCTAGACCGAAGGGAAGCACCCGGTATTGGTACGCTATGCCCCGAGAGCGAACCTCAGGAACTTTCTGTGCTTGGGAAGGATGGAGACATGGAAGTATGCGTCCTTCATGTCTATTGTGACAAACCAGTCCGCAGATCTGATTTGGGTCACAATCTGTTTGAGTGTAAGCATCTTGAACTTCTTGAACTCTATTTCTATGACCCCCTTTGCCAGGAGTGTGAGTACTTCGTGTTCCATGACCAGAGCTTGGTCGGGACCCACCTCGGTGGGCACGACCCCTCTAAACACGGCGGGCTTCGCCCGAACTGAATCGTGTAGCCGTATTCTATCACTTGTAGAACCCAGCGTGAAATGTTTGGCAGAAGTTTCCACGCTGCCAGGTAATTCACTAAAGGAACCAACCCCTAGGGGCTGGTGTCTGGTCTTATGTGTTGTATTAACTCGGAACCCTGGGCTATACTGGCCGGGGAAAACTCGAGGGGGTGCGATGTTGAGCGCACCGTGTGGTGCCCGGATGCTGCTGCGCCCCGAAGGGAACAAGGGAAGGACCGGGCGCCGTATAATGAGGCGTTATCCGATCCGACCCAAGGGGGCTGTGTGGGGGCAACCTGACTCCACAGAAGTCAGGTGCCCCGCCTCTTAGACCCCTCCTTCTTTGCCTGGATAACAGCCCTCAGGTCCGTTTTAGGCTGAGAAGGATGGGGCTGACCACCAAAGCCGAAGTTGTTCTACATGGCTTTGATGGGAGTAACGGGGCTTTGAGTGACGATGACGGGGACAGATAGCCCGCGAGCGTCTGTTCCACCGCTGGCATCGTCTCATACCCGTGCTCCTTAGCCCCGCAATGTTAGAGTAGACAGACATTCGGGGGTTAAAAACACGGGCAGAGTATGGCCGGGACCATGATCCTGCTAATTCATTATGAAGGTCAGGGAAAAATGGTAAGCCCCAGCGGTGAGGTGGATTTTTTGGTTTTAAAAAGCGCTCATCAAGTTTACTGGGTTGACGTGTGCTTTGAACTTCCGCTGGCCAGTCGAGTTTTAACTGCGCGACTGCCCGCGTTACAACCTCAACGAGCTCTTCGTACATTGGGGGCGTGATGGATCTTCGCTCCCCATATCCGCGCTCTGCATATCTCCCTCCTCGGAGGAAGATAGCAAGAGACCCGGACTCCCGACTCGAGCAGCAGGAACCGCAGCGCGGGCTTGCTGCCCGAGCGCGAGAGAGGACGAAGCGGAGAGGGGCGGAGAAAGAGCTGAGCCCGTCTCCAACCCATCCGCTAAGTCCATCTGCGATCCCCATGACGGGAGACGCCGCTCTGCCTCGGCAGAAACGGCACCGCCACGGGAACCGCTCGCATGTTTATCTACACATGCAAGCCTAGAGCGGAGTGTGTCGGTTTTTCTCGAGCGCCGACCGGGCATGATCTACCCCTAAACATGCAACACAAAAGTCATGCTGATCCCCGCTCGTGATGTAGCGAGCACAGGGAGGCACACACTTTCTAAAAGACATGCTTTCACTTCACACACTCTTAATTACGCCGTTTTCGAGCGCCCTAGAAAAAAACACTCTCATACACACACGCGCAGCTGAAGGCACAAAAGCTGAATGTGTGTGCGTCCCAAGGTCCTTTTATAGCTTCCTAGTCCTGACGTCACCCGCCTGTGACGTTCAGTCTAGCCATTCGGCAATTTTACACACATCCTTCAGACGCAGTCACGCAAAGGCATTCCCATAGCGTCAAACGCTGACGCAGCATTGAGTTCCCTTGACAGGGAACAGGCAAGTATCCAAAACAGGTAAGTAAATCCAAAAGACAGGCAGAGGTTCAAACAGGTAATATCCAGACAGGCAAAAATCACACGACAGGTAACAAACTGGCAAGAACAACAATACCCGCGCCAAGAACTGAACAAAAACATGGCTTTTGAAGTGTCCGTGATGAGGGGTGTCAGGTGCTGGTGATTCAGATGAGTAAAGTGATGCAAAGTGATGTGGGTAATGGAGTTCTCAGAAGTCCGGGGATGCAGAGCGGGTGAAGTGCGGGGTGAAACTGTGACTGTACCCCCCGGAAGGCACGTCCTCGCGCCACAAGACCCAAGGAGGAGGGAGGAGAGGAAGGCTGGGTGGGAACTCGGGGGCAGGAGGCTCGGGGGACTCCGGGGCAGGCTTGGGGGACTCTGGGGCAGGCTTGGGGGACTCTCAGAACACTCGGGGGCGGCCACCCTGGCCGCGGCCGAACACCCGGGGGCGGCCATCTTGGCCGGGGCAGAACACTCAGAGGCGGGAGTAAGATTGGTCACAATCCATAACCTGGCCAGGTCAATCCCGCAACTCCCCAGCAACCATGTCAGAAAGATGGGGAAACTCCCTCGAGGCCCCTTCCCAGACAACTTAGCCTTGGTTTGGATGTTGAGACCCACATATAAGAAGGTACAAAGGCAGTTGTCCGGGAAGTCGGTCTGAACGGCGAGGCACAGGAAGCGTCCCAGATGTTCCTCGAGGGAAGCCTCCCCTTGTTTCAAAAGAATGAGTTGCTGGCCCGGGCTGGTCATGGTCGGGGTATTCTTTCTGTTGGGTCCGGTATACTGTTAGGGGTCAAGGGAGGAGACAAAGTCAGAGCTGGTAAGTTTAACAGGTTTTACTGAAGTAGATGCAACACGCTGTCTACCAGACAGCACAAACAGAGGCAAAAACACAGTACAGGTAAATATCCAAACACTGAGCGAAGCAAAAACAGGTAATCATCCACAAACTGGAGCGCATGCAAAAACAGGTGAGCATTCAAAAACAGGTAGGTATCAAAAAACAGGTAAGTATCCAAAACAGGTAAGTAAATCCAAAAGACAGGCAGAGGTTCAAACAGGTAATAGATCCAGACAGGCAAAAATCACACGACAGGTAACAAACTGGCAAGAACAACAATACCCGCGCCAAGAACTGAACAAAAACATGGCTTTTGAAGTGTCCGTGATGAGGGGTGACAGGTGCTGGTGATTCAGATGATGATGCTGATGATCAGGAACAGGTGCGGTGAGGTGCAAAGTGATGTGGGTAATGGAGTTCTCAGAAGTCCGGGGATGCAGAGCGGGTGAAGTGCGGGGTGAAACTGTGACAACTGCACACAAAGAGGATAGATGTAAAGAAAACAACAAAAAGACAGATGAATCTATGTTCTGGAAAAGGATTCTGAAGCATGTATTTAGCTTTATTAAGCATTATTAAAGATAGGCTCACCACCATAAATGCCTCAAAGTGAATACTGCAAGTCCACAAAATCTGAAAAATGAATATTTATTGTTTACATGTAAACGTTCTGGAGCATACATGGCCCGAAGTCAAAAGGATGTTAAATGTTTCCTTTAAAAAGAGGACGGACTCGATTAACAAACTGATTATAATTGAAAGAATTTTCAACAATTTTTTCAAACAAAAGGACATGACCCAGCAAGTTCTTCTGAGGGTCACTCAGACAACATTTGCCATGAACTAGTAAAATATATTCAAGATTTAGTATCTCTTGGGAACACGGGTATACTGACCTTAACATTCAAGCATATTTTTTCACCCCCAAAGACATTAAAAATATTCTAACATGCATGATGCGGAAAAGACAGCAACAGATCTATTGGCAAGATGATGCCAATAGTACATCACAACTACTCGAGGGTCCTTTCAATGACTCTGTAATTTTTATCAGCCTTACAGTCCTCAACAAGATCTTATGATAGTTTTGCAAACACCATCAATGAGAGATAACCTTTAACAATATGGAAGAGATACAGATATTCTCTATCTTCTCTACTTCCTGACAAGTGTTCAAGTCGCTGCTATAAAGATATACCCACACAACAGGATATTACCCACCTGTTACCGGTGCGGTGTACCTTGAAGACAGGAAACTCGGAGACAGGAATACACAAGGAATAATCTTTACTCTGAGACAGGAACAGAACTACATGATACACTCTTAACATAACGTTAACACGAGACAAAGACAAAAGGGAGATGCAGGGTATAAATAGAGTCCTTGATGACGGTGGGCAGGTGCAGGTGATCACAGAAGACGAGTAAGTGGAAACAGGTGAGAGGAGTGCAAGGGATTATGGGAAATGGAGTCCGGGAGAACACATGGGGCTGTGACAGTACCCCCCCTCCCGGAAGGCGCATCCTCGCGCCGCAGAAGGATCAACAGAGGAGGGAGGGTGGGGGTCCTGGAGGAGGATAAGGTGGTGAGGACGAGGGCAGTGAGATAAAGTCCATCCGGCCAGGGTGGCGATGATGGTGGGAGGAGCCACGGAAGAGGGAGTGACGAATCCGGGGACCCGACCGCCAGAACCGACACCGGGGACTTGGGATCCCCAGGCGGAGATGGAGAGCCGCAGAGCCAGGGCGACTTGAAAGACCCGGAGGGCTGAGGCGGAACCGACAGCTCTGCCGACCGAGATGGAGCAGTGGATCGGCAGAGCGCGGCGACAGTGGAGGGACCGAGGACGAAGGAGGAGCCGGAGGGAGGGGGGAGCCTGACCGAGCCTGTGGGACGCACTGCCGAGGCGAAGGTGGAGAAGGGGAGGCCAAGGGAGAGGGAAGGTTGACTCCCGACCAAGGCGAGGCCGGAGAGACGAGGGAGCCTAGTGGAGGTAGTGCGAGGGCGGGGCACAGTGGAGGCGAGGGAGGTAAGGGCAGAGGTGGAGCTGTAGGGTCGGAGGGCTGGAGAGGAGTCTGGGTCTCGGAGGCAGGAGGCGGAGCAAGGGGAGCTGCACTCCATGTAGGCGCCAGGGCCCGGAAGGCCCGAGGCGAGCCCCAGCGCCTAGGTGGCGTGGCATGGAGGCGAGCAGAGGGACAGAGGGGACCAGGGGAAGACAGGGAAGCCGGCCAGGTAGGACACAGAGGGGGCGGGAGAGGGAGGCTGGGCGGGAGCTTGAAGGCCCTGTCAGGCGGCTCGGGGTCAGGCGGCTCGGGGTCAGGGTCCTCCGGGGCGGAGTCAGGAATCTCAGGGGCGGAGCCAGGAACCTCAGGGGCGGAGTCAGGAACCTCAGGGGCGGAGCCAGGAACCTCAGGGGCGAAGCCAGGAACCTCGGGGGCGGCCATCTTGACCAACTTGCGGAGGGGACAGCACCCACAGCTCTTCGGCACCCACAGCTCTCCAGCACCCAGTCTGCAACCTCCACGAAGCTCCCGCTCGGCCCACTTCCAGACAGCAGATCTTTTACCTCCCTGTTGAGGCCAAAAAGGAACAGCAGCCGGAGGTTGCCGTCTGGACACCCTGCTATCTCTCCCATAACTGCAAAGAGCAGGGTGTGGACCTCGAGGGATCGATCCTCCTGGCCCAGGCAGAGGAAAGCTCTTGCCTGGTCAATAGAGTAGGCATCGTAGGACATCTTCTTTCTATTTGGGTCTCGTGTTCTGTTACCGGTGCGGTGTACCTTGAAGACAGGAAACTCGGAGACAGGAATACACAAGGAATAATCTTTACTCTGAGACAGGAACAGAACTACATGATACACTCTTAACATAACGTTAACACGAGACAAAGACAAAAGGGAGATGCAGGGTATAAATAGAGTCCTTGATGATGGTGGGCAGGTGCAGGTGATCACAGAAGACGAGTAAGTGGAAACAGGTGAGAGGAGTGCAAGGGATTATAGGAAATGGAGTCCGGGAGAACACATGGGGCTGTGACACCACCTCCATACTTTACTATGAGAATGGTGTTATTTGGATGCTGAGCATAACTGGCTTTAAGCTGAACATATTGCTTGGTGTTGAGGCCAAATCATTTGATTTTAGTCTTGTCTAACCATAAAACTTTGACGCATGACCTCAGAATCTTCTTTCTTTTGACCTGTAGCTGCTATATCTTTGACTTTAATGTTATATATTGCACTGAGTGAATATATCACATGCAAGTATGGGTGTGTGTTTGTTTATGTGTCAATAGGAAACAATAGGTTACATTTAGCAATCAATTTACATCTTCCATGTGTTCCTTTTGTCATTATTTAAAATAATCCAGTGAGATTTTCAGTACACTAACTACACGTAGATTAGGGACAATGTTGAAAATGTAAAAGGTCTAAGAGTGTAATTTTTATATTTAATTGTGCTAAATGTCATAGGCCCACAAGTGAGCCCATTTGTTAAAATATCCTATTCGAACATTATCTCAACAAACTATATATCATTGGAAAGCTCTAAGAGTGTAGTTTTCAGATTTAATTGTTTGTGTGAAAGGAATAATGTAGTAAGATTAAATTTGATAAAATATAAAATATTATATATTATAGGCCTCTGGGGACACACGTGTTTATTATATGTATTTATATAATAGCCTTAGTCCTTAGTGGAAATTGTTGGTACAGCAGCTGAAAGTGTCACTGAAACTCCAGATTTCATGATATCAGTCTCAAATTTAGACTTATGACTTTGTTTACAGGAAAATTTTAGGAGAAAAATATATTTTTATTGTGTTGTTTTTAATAAATGAAAAATTGCATTAATTGTTTTATTAAAATAAACTTAAACTGTTCTTTTCAACTTATCATTCATAATAAACTTTTAAATGTCTTTAAAATGATCCCAAGATTATTTCTTGATCAAAGCATTCTAAAGTAACATTCATTTGGAGGTGCACATCACAATTTCAGGTCTTCAATAAAAGGGGGGTAACAGTTAACAGGTTAATGTAAATTAAATTAATGTAATTGTGTTTGACTTATGATTTGCTTTTGTTACTATTAATGAAGGCCGACTAAATCAAGAGTGAATTTTCCAGTCCCTCTGTTTTTAGTTTCTTCCATCGTTTAAAATACCAGTTCCTCTGTGGTGTCCGAAATCGTAGATTGGATCACCTGGTTGATGTGCTACTGAACAAGACGGACAAGTACTTTAACATAATCCAGGATTTGCAAGATGTTGGAAGGGTCAATAACCCCCGGAATACAAAAGAGGATGCTAGACAATGGTTGGGCCAGGAAAGTTACCATAGCTTCAACAGAATCATACATATACAATGTTCCATGTGAGAATAATCCTCACATAATTTACTGTGTGTGCCCGTAGAACAGTTCTGCAGTTGTGTAGCTTGAACAAAAGGAAGTTCATGTAAGCACCTGATTTTATTCACACATGTCACATGTGTTGATGGTGAGATTTTTCCAGATATAAACCCACAATTACAAACTCATGCCAATAACTTGATACAGGGGAATAAATATAGCATTTTATGCAAAGCCACAAAAGAATTACAGGTTGAAAGTTTGTTTGGCAGAGCAGCATTAAAACCATGCACTGGGAGAAATCTATGCAACTGCTGCATTTTCTCATATCATAAAACATTTGTCAAAAGTTTTGACAACAAAAAACATTTGACAAAAAAAAAAAAATATTGACATTGTATTTGTACATTATTGTACAATTGTACAGTATTGTTTGGTAATTTCAAGCTATTACAATATTAAGCATAGACTTACCGTAACTATATACATATCTAAAGTAATTGTCGGTTGTTGCTTTGTTTTATTTACAACATAAAGTGATCTATTAACTTGGAGTTTACAGAGGATTCTTTCTGCAAACTGTGTTTGAGGTCCCGTTTTCATTTTACTCCCCTTGCAGTTGCAAATGCACTGTAATCAACAACAATTAAATCAAACCATAATTACAGTACAAAGAATTGTTTAGACATGTCTTCGACAGCCTGCATATCTGCAGTTGTGATGTCAGTTTAAATCACTTGTACCTTACACTTACCCTCCACTCACCCTTAACAATGAGACAAGCAAAAATCTATACAACGTAAATAATAAAGAATTTGAACATTCTGCAGCCTGCAGATCTATTCCTGGGAATAGGGAACTATTCCTGCCCTAAAATTACCACTTGTCCTGCATTTTGGGGGACTGACCTGAAAACACATTCTTTGCTCTGAAATATCAGACACTTCAGTTTAGACTTTAGACACTTAATAATATTATTAATATTTTGTAACATCTTATGTAATCTTTCTTTAAATTTCAATTCGAAAATAAAAAATAAGAAAACACTGAACAGATGTATTAAGAAATGTCAAGAAAACACTTATTAAAAGCCTATTAGCGATTTACAATCGTATCCCACTAAATCACATCTGCTGTCCTGCAACAGAGCATTAGCCAGGTGTTCACACTCGTGAACAATTATGACAATTATGACACCTGACTATTATGAAGCTGAGTTCTGCACTTGATTTCTGGGTGTGTTACTATGTACTATAACCCAAGAAGAGAAAGAAAGTTCTGCATGCGATTTCAATGGTGCTGTGCAATGATTCATCAGTATGAAACAAACTAGACATTGTAATGAGATTTGCAAGTAAAGTTGTCTGTTCACATTTCTGAGCTTTTTAGCAGTGCAGTGTTAGCAAACCGCAAAACTAAAACATAAATGCTTTGCAAATTAATATAATATTTTATGCACTAGGTTTCTGTGTTTTTGAGCAGTGCAATATATGCAAAATATAATATAATATAATATGGTTTTCTGAGCAGTCCAACGTAAGCAAAACGTGTTATGAGTTCTGCAGCTGAATTTGGGTTTGTAATTGTTGAAATCATGTAAAGATAAAAATAGTGTAAAACTATGTTATGTTCCCGATTTCAGAGCAGCTAAAGCAGTGCAGTGAAGCAAAGCGTAAAAATAGTACATAATACGTTTTGCAAATGAAACTATACTTCCTTGTCAGCATGTGGAAATGCAATAAATGCGTGTAGCAATCTTTACACTGGGCACCAATTAATGCCTTGCACAGAACACTAGAGGTGTTAGTGAGATTTAATCTCAAGTCACTTGAAGTGTGCGTGTGTCAGATGACCTCTTCCACCTTTTTCCTCATTCAGTTTTAATACATGCAGTGGCCAGGATAATCACTCTCATTGTGGCAGTTAGAGGGGGGCCCTTTATGAACTGGACTTTGTTCTGCTGTTTATTACATGAGAAATCATGTTCCTGCTGCTCGGGGCGGGAGTCCACGCTTTCTGCTATCTTCCTCCGAGGAGGGAGATATGCAGAGCATGGACACAGGGGAGAGCGAAGAAACATCACGCCCCCCCATGTATGAGTAATTAGTTGAGGTTGTGACGCGGACAGTCGCGCAGTTAAAAATCGACTGGCCCGCGGAAGTGCAGAGCGCTCACCAGCCCAGTAAACTGGATGAGCACTTCCTAAAGCCCAAACCATTACCTCCCCGCCGGGGCTTACCATTTTTTCCAGACCTGCATAACGAGTTATCAGGCTCATGGATGCAGCCCTATTCTTCTCGCATTTATAACCCCCGTATATCGGTTTATTCTAACATCGTGGGGGCAAAAGAGCATGGTTATATGGCGATGCCGCCGGTGGAACAGACGCTCGCAGGCTATCTGTCCCCCTCCTCGGCATCGTCGTTAAAAGCCCCAGTACACCCATCAAGGCCATGCAGAGTAACATCAGCCTTGGTGGGTAAAGCTTATGCCGCAGCAGGTCAAGCTGGGACATGTTTACATACAATTTCAATGCTCCAGGCTTACCAGGCAGACCTGCTGCGGGACCTGGATGAGGGCGAGGGTGTGGACCCGGACGCGGTGAAGGAGCTCCGCCGGGCCACTGACGTGTCGCTCCGTGCCATTCGCGAAACAGCCAAGGCGGTCGGTAGATCTATGTCCGCATTGGTGGCTACGGAGCGGCATCTTTGGTTAAATCTGTCAGGCATCAGAGCAGCCGACAAGGCCTTGCTGCTCAATGCGCGTTGTCCCCGAGAGGCCTGTTCGGGCGAACCAGGCCGTAAATGCTGGGCGGAGCGCTGTCGACAGGTTCAGGGACACCCAAGAACCAGGCTGCGGCCTTTCTCCAGTTCCTCCTGACTGCTGCGAGTCATCCCCCGCGAAAGCCCCTGGGATCGATAGCGGCTGAGGCTGCTGGGCGGGCAGCAGCCTCAGCCCTCTACCTCCTCATACAGGCAATACAGGCAGAAGGAGAGTGTTAGTTCCCAGCGAGCTCCACCACAACGCCAGTGGGGCTCTGGGAGGCACTGGGTCAACCCGGCCTTCCCAGCCTAAGACGGACCTGAGGGCCGTCATCCAGGCTAAGAAGGCTGTAGCGGCTCAAAATCGAGATGTTGTTCTCGCTCACATGAAAGTGTTGGGTTCGCTTACGGCTGATCAATACCGCTTCCCTTCGGTCTCAGAAAAGTTCACTTTCTCCGGTTCAGAGAATTACCTTCCTAGGAAGTCGAGAATGGGACTCAAAATCGAGAATCTCGCCACATGAAAGTGTTGGAGGTTACGCTGCACCAAGCCTCACTTCAGAGAATTACATACATAGAGTCATGTCCATTCAGTCAGCCATGACAGGGGTCAGGCTTCATCAACGAGTCACAGTCCTGCAGTTTCAGCAGATACTCGGTCTCATGGCAGCCGCATGGGCCTGCTGTACATGAGACCCTTACAATGGTGGCTCAAGTCCAAGGGGTTTTCCCGAGGGGAACCCTCCCGCACTATTCAGGTCACTCACAAGTGTCTGAGGGCACTAGTAGTGTGGAAGAAACCTGGGTTTCTCCCAGGGCCCAGTTCTGGGGTCAATATGTCATCGCATAACGCTAATGACGGACGCATCCCTGATGGGCTGGGGGGCGGTAATGGAAGGCCGCTCTGCCAGAGGCTTATGGAGGGGCCGCCAGCTCGAGTGGCATATAAATTACCTAGAGATGATGGCGGTACAGCTTGCGTTGAGGCAGTTCCTCCTCGCCTCAGAAACAACCATGTTTTGGTCCTGTCGGACAACACATCGGGTGGTTGCATACATCAACCACCAAGGAGGTCTGCGGTCACGCCCTCTGTACAGATTGGCACACCAGATTCTGATGTGGTCCCAAAGGGAAGCTGCTCGGTCAGAGCAGCGCACATCCCGGGACGGTTGAATGTGGGAGCAGACGCCCTGTCGAGGCAGGGTCCGAGGCCGGGGGAATGGAGACTTCACCCCGAGGTGGTGCAAATGATCTGGGATGTTTTTCTCCCAGCAGAAGTGGACCTGTTTGCGTCTCGAGAGACTACGCACTGTCCTCTATGGTTCTCCCTAACACCTCCAGCCCCACTGGGGCTGGACGCTCTCGTACATCCGTGGCCGAGGCTACGCCATGTCGCAGCTTTTCCCCGATCGCTTCTGCTCCGGGAGTCCTGGAAAGGGTGCGCCAGGACGGGGTTCGCCTCCTACTGGTCGCACCGTTATGGCCGGCCCGAGTGTGGTTCTCGGACCTGATTTCGCTCCTAGACGGCACCCCGGTGAGGCTGCCTGTCAGGGGAGATCTCTTGTCTCAGTCGCAGGGCACCATTCGTCACCCTCGCCCAGAGTTATGGAAACTGTGGGTCTGGCCTCTGAGGGGGCCAGGTTCACCAGCACGGTCTTTGACCGAGGTCGTGACACCATTTTACAATCCAGGGCTCCCTCCACGAGGAAGCTATACGCCTTAAAGTGGGAAGTCTTCTCTTCCTGGTGTTCAGGTCAGCGTCAAGACCCAGTTAACTGCCCGATCAGCGTGGTGCTGGAGTTCTTGCAGGACCGCTTTTCTTCAGGGCTGATGCGGCAGCTATCTCTGCCTTTCATAGCCTTGTTAACGGCCAGTCTGTGGGTCGAGACCCACTGGTCATACGCTTCCTCCGTGGTACTAGGAGACTAAGGCCTGTGTTGCGTGCCAGGATCCCCACTTGGGACCTGGCGGTGGTACTTCAAGGGTTAGCGGTTGCCCCGTTCGAACCCATTGAGGCCGTGTCAGCCAAATTCCTGACCCTCAAGACAATTTTCTTGTTGGCAGTATCTTCTCTGAAGAGAGTTGGCGATCTCCAAGCTCTCTCAGTTTCTCCTTCATGCCTGGCATTCACACCGGCATGGTTAAGGCTTTTCTCTACCCGAGGGTAGGATATGTGCCTAAAGTTCCCACCAATGTGCCGAGGCACATTACGCTACAAGCCTTCTGTCCTCCTCCCTTCAAGGATTCGGACCAGGAAAAAGCTAATTTACTGTGTCCAGTGCGAGCACTGGACGCCTACGTTCACAGAACTGCTCCCTTAAGAAAGTCTGAGCAGCTGTTTGTGTGTTTTGGTTCTCCGCGCTGGGCTGCCGGCTGACCAAACCAACTCTTAGCAGGTGGATAGTCGAGGCTATTTCACTTGCTTATGAAGCTTCTGGACAGCAGTCTCCACTTTCTGTCAAAGCTCACTCAACCAGGGGTATGGCGGCCTCTAAGGCCTTAAGGTCAGGGGCCACGCTCGAGGATGTTTGTAATGCGGCCGGCTGGTCCTCGCCGCTCACGTTCGTGCGTTTTTATGATCTGGACCTGGCTTCCATGCCAGGCTCCCACGTATTGCGGCCCTGAGGGGTCCGTCCTTTCTGAATGACAGCCGGGGTGTCTTGCTGTTTATTCTCTCTTGGGGCCTGACTTCGAGGGCCAGGACCCGTGCCAGGGGCCCCATGCACTTCGGCCTTGAAGGGTCGATGTGAATTGAGACAACGGCCAGCAGAGTCTCGCCGTGTATTCTTTTCTTCTGGTCCTGGCTTGAGAGCCAGCTACCAGTCTCTGGGCTTTACTCCTGTGCACCTCAGCCAGGGCCCCGAGGGGTCCTGGTGACTCATATCGCATTGGGTGAGCCCATGCGTTGATGCCTGTCTGAATACCGGCCAGTGAATTTCGTCGAGTATTCCCTGCATGCTTTTACTGTGTCTGGACTGAGGTCCTGTACATTTCTCTTTCGCCCCGAGGGGCTTATTGGGGTTATTAACGGCCAGGAGATCTCGCCGTTTTACTCCCTCTCTACAGGTCCTGGCCTGAGGGCCAGGGTCTGGGTTTTCACTGCCGGGTCAGTCCCTATAGTTGTGCTCTGCGGATACACACTTCCAGGGACTTGCTCGCACGGCGGCGTTGGGATCTCGTTCCCATAGCGTCAAACGCTGACGCAGCGTTGAGTTCCCTTGACAGGGAACGTCTCAGGTTACGACTGTAACCTTTGTTCCCTAAGAGGGAACGAGACGCTGCGTCTCCCTGCCATACTCCCTGCATCCCTGGGCGCAGCTTCGGCACTATACGCTGAATGTGTGTGCGTCCCAAGGTCCTTTTATAGCTTCCTGGTCCTGACGTCTGTGACGTTCAGTCTAGCCATTCGGCAATTTTACACACGTGCTTCAGACGCAGTCACGCAAAGGCGTTCCCATAGCGTCAAACGCTGACGCAGCGTCTCGTTCCCTCTTAGGGAACAAAGGTTACAGTCGTAACCTGAGACGTTCTGCACGCGATTTCAATGTCGCTGAGATTTACCAGAAAATGCAAACATAGTTGATGTAATTTTTTACAAGTCAAAGTGTACTTGATTCTATTCCTATCACAGCGTTAAAGAGAAACAATGCACTCCATGTTTTGTTTCTGGGTAAATGGTATTAGTGTGAAACAACAATCTGCAATCAATTTGTGTGTTGTTGAGCAATAAGCAATACACTGTAAGGATAATCAGTGGTGTTATCCTTTCTTACTGATGCCATAGTGGGAACATGGGATTAGTGTGAAGTTACATTCTGCAGTCGATTTTTGCTGAGCGGTGAAAACTTTGTTGTGCTAAGAAAATCAAATGAATAAACAAATCATGAATATAGTGGCATCCTTTCTTACTGTTGCCATTACGGAAACATGGGATAGTTTGAATATCAGTTAGACACTCGATTTCTGTATTGCTGAGGAATGAAATATAAGCGAAACATAAAACTTTAGATGTTAAGTCAAAGCTTTTGTCAACTGTCATTTAGTTTACACTGATGTAGATGAGGCATTTAAAAGGGTGTCAAAACAGAACTTTGGTTTACCTCATTTTTGAGGTAAGGCCCTTTGAAAGGTCTCCAGCTTAGCTGAGGTTGTAGAGAGCATTCTCCACTGCAGAGCTTCCTATTGCATCTTTTAAAACAAATGTGCAGAGAACCATTGTGTTTTGCCCAAGAAGGGGTTGCTGGGGACCAAGCGGACTTGGCAATTAGATAGTTGGCACACAGGCTGGAAATTACGAACAAATTCCAGTTGATCCCCTTTAAAGTAAGGAGATTGCAACCTGGTGATTGTTCCAGGGCTGTGATTGGCTGATGATGTCAGAGAGAGCATGCATTGATACATATAAAATATATATTTAGCAATAAGACAAAAACAAAACTAAATCAACATGTACAACATGTAATAGCTTCATTGAAACACTCAAATCACTTCTGTCTGACAGAAACATTCATGTTTTAGATTTAGAAACCCACATTATATACAATGTGCAGGGATGGACTGGGACCAAAAATCGGCCCTGGCATTTTGGCCCAGACCGGCCCACCACCACATACGATCACAAATACCACCCGTCCTTGCACTCCCCTGCCCTGAATATGTATACCAACTCCTACTCTTTAAAACTACTAATGCCATGTAATGTGTAACTTCAGCATCTGCCTGAAGAGCTTGTTTTTGTTTGTCACGCAGCTTTTCTGCACCTCCTTTATGTTTCTTCTCCATGATCACACTGAAACTGCGTGCAGGCAGAAATCCCATAGATGGTGCTGTTCAAAGATATGATTGGGCCAGTCCAGTGTCAATCAAGAAAACAACCAATGGGCCACTGAGCTACGTGTTTCATGGGCCGCGTCTGTCAGAAGGAAAAAAAACCCTTATTTTTGACTAAAATGTTTTGGGCCAGCAGCCCAGTGTCAATTGAAAAAACATTGGGCCTACCACTTTTATGGGCCTGTTCATGGGCCAAGAGAATTTTTTTTTGCGGTCGGCGACCGTCTGCCCAAAAAAGCACGTTGGCCCACCGGGAAAGTGTGGCCCGTGACAGTGTGGAACATAGAAAGTAACTGAGATTGCAGGGTTCTGTGGCTTTAAAATTGCCCTCTTAAGATAAGTCTAAATAGACCATTTTAATATTTTAAAATAAAGCAACTGACAACATACATAATCTAACTCTAAAACTGAAGTATTAATGCATTTGCTGTTTATGTGCATACAGTACTGTTTATATAATAAGCGTGCTATGTTGGCTGCTGCCGACATAGTAAACCTGAGATGAAAACATTTGAACATAAGGGATTACAGTCCTTATTGTTGTTGCTTATTATATAAAAGACAGCATTTGTCTTTATTTTTCATGAATCAAAGACTACTGGTGTACAGTAGTTGAACAGCAAACCAGTCAGAACCAGTCAGATTTGTCAGATTTGGATAAATATATTACCATATAAATGTACATGTATGTGAGAATACATTATACACAATATAAACATAACCAGTCAGATTTGGATAAATATGTAGCATACATATTACCATATAAATGTACATGTATGCAGGGGTTAAATTGGGATTTGTTATGTGGGGGGGCTCTATGGTGTCGGCCTTTTAGAGGGTGCACATGTGTATGCAAAGCCTACAAAGTCTTATCAATTGATAAGCTGTAAAATATAACAAGTTAAGAAAGCCCTCTGTTATTAACTCTAAAATGTTGATCAAAATCATTCTAGATGGTGGGAGTGTGCAAAGCTACATCTAACAATAAAATGTTTCTGTAGGCCTGTGTCATCTCCTTTGTGTCGGTATCAAATAAATCTGCATGTTTTTTAAATATTTAATCCAAGGGCATTTTTCCCCTTAACCTCCTTAATACTTCATCTTTCATTTCAAATTCTTGCGTGTACATTTGATTTTTAAATTCAATTACAATACTATGATTGTTGTTATTTATACGTTATCAAATTAAATAATTTACACTGAAAAAATACAACTGCATTAAATAATGTTTACATTTTAAAAAATATATACAAATAAGAAATTATGGGGGGAAATTATACTTTTAAGCAAAATTAAAACGCCAGTGACGGCCAGTGAGCGTCTAATGTGTGAGTCGAGTCGTTAATTCAAACGATCTGTTCAAACGGCTGATTCATCATTTATGCATGGGCTAATGAAACATTGACTGAATCGGCTGGTTGCTGTGAGATGCACTGTGGTTCTGCTGTGTAGAATTATTTTCGCTGCTGAAATAGAACAGAAGCAGTCTGCCTAAAATGTAAGTGACCTAATATTAAAAACACAAAAAAACCCACAAAAAAATTAATAAAAACTTTTTGAATTTTTACCTCAGCATGCTGAGTTTCTTTGTGTTGCGCGTTTTTATTTCTCCTGGAGAGGCTGCATGAGCCTCGCCTCATCAGCGCAACCTTACCGTCAGTACATGTGTATATATAGTAGCTATCTCCACTATTCGCCACTTACTCTATGTAATAAATATAATATAATAATGTAATAAAACCAGAATAATACTTGTGTTTTGGCAATTGCCTAGTTATTTTAGGTTATTGATGTTTTAATTAGGTTACTTGTCTGGCGTTAATGAAGTGTTAATGACGAGCCCTGGAGTCTATGTGCCGGGGCTCAGCCCTGGATGGCCCCGACAAATTTAAACCCTGCATGTATGTGAGAATACATTATACACAATATAAACATATATACAGTGCACATATGCTGAATTATACATGTAGCCAATATTGATATATTTACAAATATATAAAGCCATATATGAAGATATTAAACTAAATATTTACCTTGACTTGTCTTCATACATTGCTAATACATATTTCCATATAGATTATGGAAATTCCAATTATCTGTAAACATCCGCGATGCGCAGGATTAAAAAGATTATTAAAAATTTAATATTTTATAGATTAAAAAGATTATAGATTATTTTGACTAGATGTTACTTTCAAAATGTTGTCCGCATATTACAATAGTTTGTCAACCAGCGATAAGCAGTGTTATTTAATGAAATTCACATATTTCACTTTTGTGCTTGGGGGCCATGAAATATATATATATATATATATAGTGTTAGGGTAATATCTTCTGCATTTAAAATACATTAACAATAAATGCTATACAAAAAGTAGAAACGCGTAATACAGGAGAAGCCACCTCTTTTGATGATGAGAATCTTTCCTGAGCCATTGCGGATCGAAGCCAGTTGCTTATACTTCTCATAGCTTAATTCTGATGTCAGTCTGAGTCAGTTTTAGTCTGTTATTTAGTGCATCTCTGAACCTTTTCACACACACACACACACACACACACACACACACACACACACACACACAGAATATATATTCAGAATATATTTGTCAGATTTGGAGGTAGCATACACATTCCCATTTACAGCATGAATGTTGGCCAAACAGTTACAGTTTTTGCCTATTGCTTACACATGTTTTGCTAAATTTGGCTCATTGTGTCAAAACTCTACACACAAGCAAATAAGACACAACACTGGGAAATAAACCATTCACATCTATGTCAAATTGAAACTCTGCTATCAAAACCTAATCCTTTGTCAAAATGTCACTCTGAGGACAAAATGATACCCACTTGAATCATATGAATACACTTTCAGATCAGCAGCAACACACTAGTCTACTTTATATAAAAAATTGCTCTTTTGTTTTCAATGTTTTTATTCAGTTCCACAGAGGGCATGTTTTCACAACAACCAAAAAATGAAATACTGATTTCAAAATCATTACATTACAGTGGTATATTTTACAGTACAGTAAATTCAGTTAAATCAAAAATAAAACAAACAATACACTACTGTAAACACAGAAAAACACAATTGTGCGCAAGTGGGCTTATGGATCCTGCCGTCTGTTGGGGTGTGGCCACAGGATCTCATCAACATCACAAGCAATGTCTTCTCTTGCTAAGCATCGGGGAAAATATCCCCTTGTGTGTCGAACCCATCCCTGGATAGACCTCACCTCAATGTCTCCGCAGGCCTGTTCCATTGCCTGCAGAAGAGGCATACGGGCATGTGGTTGGCAGTCATATATGCGCCATCTAAGTGGAAAAAAATTCCTCTATAGGATTTAGAAATGGCGAGTAAGGGGGCAAGTACAGAACTTCAAAGTGATCATGGTTGGTGAACCAGTTCTGGACCAGAGCAGCCTGATGGATGAACATTATCCCAGACAACAACAAACCTCATCTGTTTTTGCTAAGGTTGAATCCAGCCTCATCAATGTAAATACATTCATGCGGCTGGGCAGCTCCATCCATGTCCAATATTCTCTGTAACAAAAAATACATATTGTGGATGGCTTTACTCAAAGCACTGCAGAGACTTGGCTGGGCCAAATGTTAGATTTCTTTAAGGGATCATAAAGTTACAATCAACAACAAATTCCTACGGGGGAAGTCAACACCAGAACCCCTTTTGGCTCCAGAAAGTCTGGGTTAAGGGATGACCTGCCGGTTGTTACTTAACTCAGGAGGACAGTTATGGTACCTCTCTGGCCTTCCCCAGAGAGGGTGACCCCCCAGCTCAACTCCCTGAGATTCTCCAGGCCCCCTGGAGATTTGCAGAGAGGACTAGAGAAGTACATTCCAAACACCCCAAAGAGACTCTCTAGGGTGAGCGGGACAAAACTGCCCAATTTGTATCTATATATATATATATATATATATATATATATATATATATATATATATATATATATATATATATATATATATATCTATGTGTGTATTCCTCCATAATCACTTGATACCCTGCCATAGTTATTGCATGCATTTCAGTGTCATTGAAGTTTAACTGTTATTTCATGACAGATGAATGAATAACTATTGTTCTTACTTCACTTCTCTCTCGTGTGTGGTATCAAAATGATCCACAAATTATTTCCTAAATAATGATGCACAGTACATAGTCATGGCGTGCATCATACTCAATTACAATAAGTTGTGTGTTGGTGCAAACAGGACGTAACCCGCACCTGTGTAAATCATTTGTCACAAAGCAGGACAAAGAAATTTCTCCATGCCGCCGTCCTTGTGCCATTGGTCAAAAGACCTGACAGGGGCGTGACAGCTGTGCCTTTAAGACCACAATGCATCGGACAACTCTTTGCTCAGAAACTTGGAATCTCTCCAAAACTTCGTGGGACCTGCCCTTCTTCAGGACAGCTTTTCCGGCAATCTTACTTCGGCAGACTTCAACACTTCTCAAAACTTGGCTCTCGAACGGACTTCTCGCGAATCCACCGGACACTCTCTCTCTTTCTCTCCAGCACCCAGGATTCTTGCCGACGCAACTAACTGTTCAATGCAAGTATCACCATTCAACAGCTTAAGCATTGCCCCTTGGCTAACCAAGGTGAACTTTTTGTAGAGAAAACCCGTGGTTTGTGTCCTGCTGATTTAATATGCCATTCTTTACTCTTTACTCTAATTTTTCTATGCTTTATCTTGTATGAATGTGAATGTGTATGTGTTTTGTTATTTAATCAATATCATATCTCAGTAGCTTAGTTAATAAATATTCATTTGTATTCACTCATGATTGTCTCTGCTTAATGCTCATAACACATCCCTTAAACTGTGCGATACTGTTACCGGCTCTGTATGTATTACTGTATTGGGCATGGACCGTTGTTAATCAAGGCCAGAAGAATAACGCGTTTATTGCACCAGGTAATGCTACAAAATACATATAGTTAATAATCTTTATCTGTAAGTATTTCCATTTGAGCCACAAGTAATTATAACCTGAAACTGAACCGTGTTTTAAATAACACCGTCTTAGTTTCACTATAACTAGTAGAGATGCTGGAGAGTGTTTAAATAACACCATCCCCACAGAATCACTACAGCACACACACTTACACTACTACATATACATAACTGTAGTGATCCTCACACGGGGCACCAATTATGTAGTGATCTTCACACGGGGCACCAATTAATAGTACGCCTCACACAGGACACTAGAGGTGTTAGTGAGACTTGACCCCACGTCACTTCAAGTGTGTGTGTGTGTGTGTGTGTGTCAGATGACCTCTCCCTCCTTTTAACTCGGGGCATCAGCTGAGGAATTCCACCTCAACATTTGTTGGAATAAATCCAACATAAATCATAAATAATATGATAAGAAAAATTATGTAAAGTGGAGGGAGTAAATCACCTGGGGTATCTGAAGGATTTTGTGAGATTTGTGCTAACTTGTAGAGCCTTTTACTGTATTATCAACACAAGGAAGACACAATTGTAATAAAAGAGGATTTATTTACAGACATACAAGAATAACTAGCACACTACTAAATGATACTAAAGAGCTAAAGGATAGTAAGATTGAGTGTAAAGAATGAAGAGAATGCAGGTAACTAAGGTATAAACTGAAATGAACTGAAAGAGTACACTAATGCCAAGGTCTCTAGAAAGAGGTTTGGTAAGTGATATTTACGTTCATGTGAGCAGTCCGAGGGTGGCGACGTCTTCCACTGGTGAGGCTGGGCCTTGTTGCAGTGGCGAAGGAGTCTGAATCCGTTCAACAGCCTTGAACACGAAGCGCTGTGGGATGCTAATCTCCTGGAGCACCAAAAGGGTCCTGGCGATCTGGAACACGCAGATGAGGCCCTGAAGCTGGTGCGGAAGGTCCTTGACGATCTGGAACACGCAGATGAAGGTACCTGGAAGTAAGGTTGCCCTCCTGGGCTTAACCTTGTTGCAGACGTTTGGGATTGCCTTTCTGGACAGCAGGCTCTGAACGTGGTTTCTCTATTTCAGTCCTTGCGGGGAGACTCAGAACTGGGTGATCTGTTATGCTTCCTAGCACAACAGCCAGAAAACTCAGAACGGGTGATCTGTTATGCTTCCTTCCCGGAAACTCAGAACCAAGAATTTGTGTTGAAAGGGTACTTTTATCCCCTTTCAGATAAGGAGGAGATTGCATTTTGGCGCTTGTCCGTTGCAGGGCTGTGATTGGCTGTTGATGTCAGAGAGGGCTCACTCATCCTTTCGCTTGTGAAGTGAATGTATTTGCATAGAGTAAAGCACAGCATTAAAACTGTGTCTTCACTGTTTTACCTATGGAGTTATCACTTCCCAAACCACTTTCAAAATACCTTTGGCTTTGTCCTGAATGCAAAGAGTATAAACATGACAAAAATATATTAAACTATCATGCATGAATTCATTCATATGTGAATAGCATTTGTAAAACTTCCGTATTTAACACAAATGACTATTACAAAGTATGTTCTCAGAGAGTACAGAATGAATTTGTGATATGTCCAATATGTTTGTGTCCATTTTTATTAATTAAGGACTGTAGAGATGTGTCCTTTGTTTTAGCCAAAGCTGCCGCATGGCCGGTTAATTACCCGCCACATGTGGAGGTCCTGAGGAGTTTTATGGCCAGGCTGGCCTGGATCTTTGGGTGATGGTTTTAGTTTGATGATAAGGCTGCCCTATAGAGGGTGTCTGGCAGTTTCTCTGGTAGCCTTATCTGTGACACTGGTCCTTAGTTTACATTAAAGAGGGACCCTGCTTGTAAAGTTGGGACCTGAAATGCCTTCTGGAGTGCTGTTCACTACATCACCAACCCACCCCACCACACAGGTACCTGTGTAGCTTTGTGAATGTATCTATGTGGTACTAATCCAGTGGTACATATTCGTCTGTTACTGGACTGCACCCATTCTTTATTGTAAATGTAAAGGACTGAAACACTTACCTGTACATATTCATGTCGAAGTTCTATGACCCTGACACTGTTCCTCTCAAATGGGACCCTGTACAATTGCTTCATGGTCATGTTGTGCTTTACCAAGATGTGTCTGATAGTTGTAATGCTTACTTGATTTATGTTGTTGAATACTTGCCTATCTGCAAGTATTTGTTGCTGTAGCTGGTGGAGACGGATTGCATTGTTTGCTCTGACTAGGTTCACTATGGCAAGTTCCTGCTGTTGGGTGAACAGGCGTTGGCGTCCACCCCCAGTAGGTCTTCTAGCCATTCTGTAGAAAAATGCAACCACAAATTGTTCTCGTTTGCTTTTTTTTACAGTACTGTGTATACTGAACTTGACTGTATTTACCATACACAGTACTGAAACATCTCAACACGTTATCACGGTATGTTTCACAAAACTACCACTGTTGTTGGAAAAGGAGCATCAGCCACCCTGGAATACAATACATGTGATACAGTAACATGATATGGTACAGTACTGTAAATACAGTCTGAGTAGAGTAAAGAGTTGAAGACATGCCTGCTTTCCAGTCGGAATGTCCTTATTATGGATGAAACTGTGAAACGGCTTAGATTAGGATGGACTCTCTGCCCAGCTTCCCTTATAGTCAGGCCATGGTTTATGACATGGTCCACCAAAGTTGCTCTTATGTCATCCGAAATAACGGTCCTTGCGTGGCCTCTTCGACCACGTCCTCCTCTCTCTCTCTCTCTCTCTCTCTCTAGTGTCTAGGAGCAAGTGTGTTGCTGAAAGGAGCAAGTGTGTTACACAATTGCAACTAAAGTGCAAAGCAGCGCTTTTGTTTAAGGTATGGTTACATTTTGTTTAAGGTATAGTAACAACAACTTCAAGTTATGTTACTTTGGTTTAAGCATGTGTCTATAGTGTTCAAGCAACAGGCAAAAACTGTAATCTCACCTACAAAACTCACTCAGACCAACATAACACTGGCAACAATTCTCATTCAGAAAACACACATTTCATTCACAACACACTGACCTAAAAAACACTAACAACAGGAAGCATTACATAATTGATGAACTTTTCTTTTTTTAAGTTTCAATGATTTTCCACATAAATCAGTTCTTCATATAGAATACTGTAACACAATTTCACTTTATTGAAAGCATTTGTAACACGAATGAATCAGAAATGAATCAAAATAAAGATTTTTTATATGAATATAGTACTTGAAAATTATAACCAAAAGGTGAAAAAAGAGGGAAAAACTCCAGGGCTGCAATAATAATAAAAAAAAGAATAAATAAAATGCATTCTACACATTACTGTAACAACATGTGTAGTTCTAGTCTGCTCTCTCTCTTGCATTTGGCCACAAGTTCTCATCAACATCACATCTGATGTCGTCTCTGGCAATGCATCTTGGAAAGTACCTCCTGGAATGTCTAATCCATCCCTGGCAGTCTTCAGGAGAAATGTCTCCACACCCCGCATTCATTGCCTCCAGTAAAGTCATCTGGTCATGTGTATGGTGGTCATAAACCTTCCACCTCCACGTAGAAAATAACTCCTCTATGGGGTTTAAGAAAGGGGAGTACGGAGGCAGGTATAATACTGACATCCTGGGATGTGCCACAAACCACTCTGTGACTGCAGCAGAGTGGTGAAATGCCACATTATCCCACACAACAATGAAGGAAGGGGAGTTTGATGCCCTTTGGCTTCTCTCCTCTGCTGGCACAAGTCGAATATGTAGGTCATTTAGAAACGAAATGAGCCTCTCTGTATTGTAGGGGCCAATGAGTAGTTTTTGTAACAGCAAACCTTCATTGGACATTGCTGCACACATCGTGATGTTAGCTTCCCTTTGGCATGGGACCTCCACAGTCGCTCTCTGTCCAATTACATTTCTTCCCCTGCGTCGTGTTTTTGCCAGGTTGAATCCAGCTTCATCCACAAAGATAAAAGTATGTGAAGTTCGTCTGGCTTCCATCTCCATTACCCTCTAAATTGCAAACAGTTTCACAGTAATTGACATTATGCATCAATGTGTATGTACCCTGTTTGGTTACTGAACAGACATCTTACCTGGACATATTGATACCGGAGTTCTTTCACACGTTCACTGTTTCTCTCAAAGGGTACAGTGTACAGTTGCTTCATCCTTATTTTATGTTTCTCTAGGACTCTGGCAATTGTTGTAGTGCTAACCATATTCACATTTTCAAAAGTGCCATTGTCTGCCAGCACTCTCTCCCGAATTTCCCGCAGTTTTATTGCATTGTTGGCAATTACCATATCCACAATGGCAATTTCTTGCGCATCAGAAAAGATTCTGCCTCTCCCTCCTCTTGTGGGCAACCTTTGGATCCTACAGTAAATCACAACTATTCCTGTATTGTAATAGGCTTCAAAATGTCAATATGTGTAAAAATGTAAACATTAAATTGTATTTTACTGTAATGTGTAATTCAGTTATCATAAAGGGATGCTCATCTTACCTGTTGTTTTGTCGGAAAATGCATACTATTGATGCAACTGTTGAACGTGGCAGATTTGGTTGCACCCTTAGACCAGCTTCTCTCAAAGAGAGACCATGATTTACTACATGGTCAATAATTGTTGCTCTTATCTCATTAGAGATCACCACTCTTGGCCTTCCTCTCCTTTGTCCTCCACGCACTCTCCCTCTCTGAACCGCTCTTCTTTGATCCATATTGGCCAACAAATTCTGTTTCAAACTATCCCCTTTTATACTAAATCATGGTAATGAGACTGAGGCAGAAAACCTGGGTGGAATTTCAGCTAAAATTGCAATTAGCTTGTAATGATTATTTTTTTAATTTTTGGTTATAAAATTGAGAATATTTTAAAATAATTACTGCATAAATGCAGTTGGAATTTGACATCATTCTGTTTTGAATGTGTTTTTAATCATTTTGAATGCAGTGTGTTAGCATTAGAAAAATGTGCTGAAAATACATAGTATTTTGCATGTTGTGGAGTACGAATAGGAAAAGAAGATAGGAAAATTGTGAAAAGTGTGGTCACTGAATGCATTTTGTCTGAAAGCAATGAAAAATGGTTCAGAGTTTGGTCTGCATTGACTTCTGTTTCGCTGACTGTGTGAAAAGTTTTGAAAATGTGGTTTCAGTATTGAACAATGCTTGTTAGCAACTGAAAAAAACTGTAAATGTATGTGAAAATACATTATACACAATATAGACATAAATACAGTGCTGATATGTGTGAATCATATGTGTAGCCAGTATTGCTATATTTACAAATACATAAAGCCATATATGAAAATATATGAAAATAAATATTTAACTTGACTTGGTTTCATACATTGCTAATACATATTCCCAAATAAGTCTTAACTATGTGAGCACTATATATGTTGACATGTATTCCCCAATATATGGAAAGTGGAAATTTCTTATGTGTTATTCAGTAATATATTAACACAATGTATTATTCTATATAATTACCAATATACTGAACAATACATTGATCCTTCATGTAGTATTCTTCACACGGGGCACCAACTGATGGTGCGCCTCATACAGGACACTAGAGGTGTTAGTGAGATTTGGTCTCATGTCACTTCAAGTGTGTAATTGTGTGTGTCAGATGACCTCTCCCTCCTTCTACCTCGGGGCACCAGCTGAGGAATTCCACCTCAACATTTGTTGGAATAATCCAACATAAATCATGAATCATATGATAAGTTGTAGGAACCAACAGAGGAACCACCCACTGGCCCAATGGCGGAGTCCAGTGGCGTGGCGAAGATTTCAGGGCCTCTTTTCCGGCACTTACTTGTTACTTTTAACATTAGGCAATTTTATCTTACTCCAGTTTGATAGTTATCTTGATTTCTCATATGATCGAAAGACAATTGATCGTTAGCAACTATGAAATTTGGATAAATGTTTGATTCTTCTGCCTTCTTTTAATTTATACTAAAGGGAAATTGTATTCATAAATGTTTTAACTTTCAACGAGTTCAACATTAATCACTATCTGCTCTGATATATTCTTGTGTCTTTAATAACCATTATTTACTCTCATATATTCTGGTGTTGATATTAATCATTATAATAACATTAATCAGTAAAACAATATTAATCAGTATTTGCTTGTATATATATATATATATATTCATAGTCTTGTGTGCTTGTATGAAATGCTTGCCAGTGGAAATTTACCAAGGAGAGAGAAGGACCGGTATAACCATATATAGAGTATTCTATCTTAGGTCAAAGTGCCCTAAGCACTCCAAGTATGTGTCTTAACCCTGAATTTGTGCAGACCAAGATCTATCTTTGCAGACTAAGCAGACTAAGCAGAAGATAACAGTGACCAAATATGAGAAGATGCCCACCGGAAGGGTGGAGAGGTGCCACCTGCTAACCTTGGGGAGAGGAGACCATAAAAATTGGGTTTTGAGGGATAGGCAGGGTTCATTCGGTCGTATTGCTCGATTGGTGGACTCCTATAGGATTATATAATTAGGGACAGAATTGAACCCAGAGCTCTGCATATTTTCTTCAAGTGTGATATTCTTCAATATACTTTTGATTGTTAAAATAAATCCTTTTAAAGATATTTTTTGAGTCTTCCTTCCTGAATAAACGAACACGCGGACTTGAGGAATTAAATGCCAAGTCCAACAATACGCATTCATCCAATTCTCATGTCGCTTAGAGTCTCGCGCCGACTGTCTACACGTGGATCCCACGGTCACAAACTCGTCAGTCTTGATCACTGCCAAAGGTCCACGACAAGTAGCGATTAGATGGCTGTTTCCTAAAATAATAATAAAAATTTTCACATTTGTTGTTCTAAACAGAAAATTAGCACCTATGGTCTAAGTACACCTCAACTAATGCCAAGTTGTTAGCCGAATCACTAAAATTCTCAGCTGGTGTGCTCGTATGCTCCACCTAGACAGGATTTTAGTCCGTCACTAACCTGATCGTAAATTTGCGGTAACAAGGATATAACGGGATCTGTTAGAGTTTATAAATTCGTAACAATGCAGAATAAATTCAAACATAACAATTTATGTTACAATTACAATTTGTATGTCAGGTAAGAATAACATGTCAACAAGCCAATTAAAGAATTACAATTCTATAACCAATTAAATACAGACATGATATCAGAATGAGAAAATCAGAATTGCATACCTGACTAAGGAAAGAACTATGCACTATGGGGGCTCATCTGGCTACAGAATCCCCCGACCATTTTGCCAGCTTCCCTTAAATACCCAGATCAAAGTAAACTTCCTCCAAATGGAGATGTAATTTACATGGAAAAAGACTCTGTACCTGCTCAGGCCACCAATGGCCAAAGACCACAGGAGGGAAACACTCCCACAGCAGTAAGTAGAATTTAAAAAAAAATTAAACCTTTGTAATGATCTGATACTGTTGTGGGAAGGAGACCATTGTGTCAGTCGCACTGAGACATTTCACATGATACCAAACATGCATATTTAAATATTTTGTCCACACAGAATGTGGTATATCTTAAACACAGTTCATATGTGAGTTTTAGGGTTCTCTGAGCTGACAGGAAGTGGGTAGAGAAAGGGGGAGAAGGAAACAGATGTGAAGGTGTGAGCTTGCAATCACCATACTTTGAGGTGTGCTCTCTGAAATGGATATACAAACTTTGTGGGGGAACTCATTGTGTTAGAAAGAGTCCTTTGTTCTTCAGGATGTAATGCCCTTTTGGTCTGGACATCTTGGCACCAGCCTTACAAAGTAAAATTATGTAAAGTGGATCACCTGGTTCATCTGAAGGATTTTGTGAGATTTGTGAGAACTTGTAGAGCCTTTTACTGTATTATCAACACAAGGAAGACACAATTGCAATCAGTTATTAATTTTATAATATTTATGATTTAAGATTTATTACCAAAAGACATACAAGACTAACTAACAATACTACTAAATGATACTAAAAAGCTAAAGGATAGTGAGTTTGGAAAATTGAGTGTAAAGAATGGAAAAATGCAGGTTACTGAGATTACACTAAGGTCAAGGTCTCTGGAAAGAGGTTTGTTAAGTGGTATTTACGTTCATGTGAGCAGTCCTATGGTGGCGACGTCTTCCTGGTGAGGCTGGGCTTTGCTGCAGTGGAGAAGGATTCCGTTCTTGAACAACAGCCTTGAACATAAAGCTCTGTGGGATGTTAATCTCCTGGAGCACCGAGAGGTTCGACCTGGAAGACACAGATGAGGCCCTGAAACTGGTGCAGAAGAAATGAATATGTGATAGTCTGTGTCCATTCTTTATAAATTAAAGAATGTAGAGATGGTGTCCTTTAGGTGTCCTTTGTTTTAGCTAAAGCTGCTGCATGGCCAGTTAATTACATGCCACATCTGGAGGTCCTGATGAGTTTTATGGCTGCTGCATCAGGCTGGCCTGAATGTTTGGGTGAGGGGTTTGGTTTGATAATAACTTTTATGAAAAAGAAGTTTATTCAAGTGCGCTGTTAGTATACTTCTTTTAAACTAAATATAAGAAAGCCGACTTTCAGTCTACTTCTTATGTACTTCTCTGAAATGTACTTTAGGTACTTCTCAGCAATATACTGGTCTCACCTGACTAATACTGACAGAGAAGTTTAAGTATATTTTTTCCTATACTTGTTCATTGACGTATATAAAAGGATAATTAGGTATTCTAAGTATTTGTATTCTAAGTATCACTTGCAGTCACTTACAGTAGTTGTTTTTACTCTTTTGATTAAGTAGCCTATTACATGTTGTTTCACATAAAATTACATAGTGTCTTATAAACTTTTATGTTCAAGTTCACATACTGTAGTAACAAGCTTTGAGGTGGATTATAGAGTAAATTAAATATACATGGACCTGAATCTTGAGGATAGTAAGGTTGAGTGTAAAAAATGGAAAGAATGCAGGTAACTAGGATGTAAACTGATATGAACTGAAAGAATACACAAATGCCAAGGTCTCTGGAAAGAGGTTTGGTAAGTGATATTTACGTTCACATGAGCAGTCCGATGTTGGTGACGTCTTCCACTGGTGAGGCTGGGCCTTGTTGCAGTGGAGAAGGAGTGTTCAACAGTCTTGAACACAAAGCGCTGTGGGATGCTAATCTCCTGGAGCACCAAGATGGTCCTAGAGATCCGGAACACGCAGATGAGGCCCTGAAGCTGGTGCGGAAGGTCCTTGACTATCTGGAACATGCAGATGAAGGTACCTGGAAGTGAAGGTTGCTCTCCTGGGCTTAACCTTGTTGCAGACGTTGATGTTATTGCCTTTCTGGACAGCAGGCTCTGAACGTGGTTTCTCTATTTCAGTCCTTGTGGGGAGACTCAGAACTGGCGTTGCTGTTATGCTTCCTAGCACACAGGCTGGAAACTTTTTTTCTCCTCCTGCCTCTGTAGTGAACGTATTTGCATAAAGTAAAGTACAGCATTAAAACTGTGTCTTTACTGTTTTACCTATGCAATTCTCACTTCCCAAACTACTTTTAAAAATACCTTTGGCATTGTCCTGAATTGACGGAGTATAAACATGACAGAAAAATGTCGAACTATCATGCATGCATTCATTCATATGTAAATAGCATTTGTAAAAACCTTAGTACACACAAATGACTATTATAAAGTATGTTCTTGAAAGAGTACAGAATTAACATATAATAGTTTGTGTCCATTTTTATAATTTAAGGAATGCAGAAATGTGTTTTGTGTGTTTTAGCCAAAGCTGCCGCATGGCCAGTTAATTACATGCCACATCTGGAGGTCCTGACGAGTTTTATGGCCAGGCTAGCCTGAATCTTTGGGTGGGGGGTTTAGTTTGATGATAAGGCTGCCCTATATAGGTGTCTGGCAGTTTCTCTAGTAGCCTTATCTGATGGATTGGAATCCCAATGTAGCAAACCTTTCTGTCTATCATGGCAGTTAGAGAAGGACCCTGCAATAAAGCTGGGCCTGGAATACCTAGTTGTGTGCTGTTCACTACAATCTGATCTGCTTTGAACAAAGTGATAATAACCCACACAGAAACATATACATTTTTTCTGATCTTAAAGAAAAATTGTAGTAAAAAAGTAGTACTGTAGCATTTTACTGAAAGTACATTAAAAGAACACTTGCAAGTATACCTGCAGTTAGAGATGCACCAATACCACTTTTTTCCTCTGATCTGATTCCAATAACAGAGCTTGCCAGTAATGGCCGATACCTAGGCGTTTCGATATCAGTGTTCTTTTTTTGCCATAAAAACTAAGGAATGTATACAACTCAGTTGGTCATTAAGATGAATTTGATTTAGGTAAAGAAAGAAATGCAAATACCTGACTGCATTACTTGATTAAAATGAAAGAACATGAGAGATACATTATTGTCTTGATATACAATCTACTGATATTTGTGCTTTCTTTAATAATTTATTACAGTACAGTTGTTACGGGACAGAAGGGACAGAGTCAGCGGCTGTCAGAGACGGTAATTTATTAACACAAAGGATTAATAAACTCAACACTTCTTTAGCAAGGAAACAACTGAAAGTAATACTGTCCTTGTAAAACTCAGGAGAAAGTAGAAATTCAGGAGACGAGGAATCATAGGAAGATGAATCACAGCAACAACACTGGAGAAACAACGAGGGAGTATCGGGATCACAGGAGCCGAGAATGCCGGTAAGCAAGTCCGTGTATCAAAGTTGAGACTGGACGGTGACTGGTGGTGGGTGAGTGTATTTTATTCTGAGGTGATGATGAGAATCAGGTGGCGGTGATTAGAATTCGGGAGAGGGTGAGCGCTGTGATTGGGTGAGCTGTGAGCCTGGCGTGTCCGTGACAGTACCCCCCTCCCCACGGCCCGCTCCAGAGGGCCGTGGACCCCGACGTCGTGGTGGTCGTCCTCTACCTCTTGGCGCCGGCTTGTTGGGGTGTTCGGCATGGAAGGTCTGTAGCAGGCTGGGATCGAGGAGGTCGTGACGACTGACCCATGACCTCTCTTCGGGTCTGTAGCCCTTCCAGTCGACCAAGTACTCCAGCTGTCCACCACGGCGTCGGGAGTCCAAGGCTGGATCAGAGAGTTTTGGGCGTATTCGGCTCAGCCGAGGTACTGGCTCCAGGACTCTTGATGATCATGGCAGAAGGTACGCAGGTATCGGCTGATCTCTTGAACCTTTCTCTCAGTCTGCCCGTTCGATTGAGGGTGGTACCCAGATGACAGACTGATGGTCACACCTAGGAGAGAAAAGAATGCCTTCCACACACGAGAGATAAATTGAGGACCTCGATCTGAGACAATATCTTCGGGTAAACCAAAGTACCTGAATACATGGTTGAAGAGAAGTTCCGCTGTCTCCATAGCAGTCGTCAAACCCCTCAGGGGAATCAACCGGCATGACTTGGAAAACCGATCCACTACGATGAAGATACAGGTACAGTTTTTGGAGATGGGTAAGTCTGTGATAAAGTCTACTCCTAGGTGTGACCAGGGGCAGTTAGGAACGGGCAGCGTGTGAAGTTTGCCAGCAGGTAAATGACGTGGAACTTTGGCCATGGAACACTCACGGCATCCCCGTATGTATCGTCTTACATCCGCTGCCATATTGGGCCACCAGAAGTGTACCTTCAGGAGCGAGAGAGTCTCATTGGCCCCTGGGTGGCCAGTGCCGAGTGAGGTGTGAGCCGCATGGATCATAGGTGTACGTTGAAGCCGAGGTAAGTACTGTAGTTCAGGTGGACAGCCCGGCGGAGCTTGAGCTGAGACATTGGTAGAGGGGAGTGTTTCTTCAGACCAGACGATTGGGTTGACTATGAGCTGTTCTGGGAGAATGGGCTCTGGTTCCTCACAGCATTCAGGGGGTGAGTAGAGGCGAGATAGGGCATCGGCTTTGGAGTTCTTGGAGCCAGGACGGTAGGAAATGGAGAAATGGAATTGGGTGAAGAAAAGAGCCCATCTAGCTTGTCGAGGGTTCAGGCGTTTGGCAGTGCGTATGTATTCTAGGTTCTTGTGATCAGTAAACACTTGGAATGGATGGCGAGCTCCCTCTAACCAATGCCTCCACTCCTCCAGGGCCAGCTTGATGGCAAGAAACTCTCTGTTACCGATGTCGTAGTTGGCTTCCGCCAGGCTGAGTTTTCGGGAAAAGAAGGCACATGGGTGGAGGCGACTAGGATTCCCCTGCTGCTGAGACAAAACCGCTCCTACCCATGTTGAAGAGGCGTCCACCTCCACTATGAACGGCTTGTTGGGGTCAGGATGTGCCAGGAGAGGAGCGGTAACAAAGGCATTCTTCAAGCGTTGGAAGGACTCTGTGGCAGTTGGGGTCCATGGGAGATGTTTAGGAGCACCCTTCAGGAGATTGGTGAGAGGATGGACAATGGAACTGAAGTTTTTGATGAAATTGGCAAAGCCTAGGAAGCATTGGAGTTCTTTTATGGTTGTGGGAGTAGGCCAGTTGGTAATGGCGGATACCTTCCCCTCGTCCATCTGGATGCCACTACTATCGATGTTGTACCCAAAGAACTGCACTGAGGGAAGATGGAATGAACACTTTTCAGCTTTGAGGAAGAGCTGGTAATCCCTCAGGCGTTCGAGGACCTCCGCAACGTGTTGGCGATGTTCGGCCAGGCTCCGAGAGTAGATCAAGATGTCATCAATGTATACTAATACAAACTTGTGGAGAAACTCCCGGAGCACCTCATGGATGAAATCTTGGAAAACGGAGGGGGCGCTGACCAGTCCATACGGCATAACCAGGTATTCATAGTGTCCCGTTGGAGTAACGCAGGCGGTCTTCCATTCATCCCCCTCACGGATTCGAATGAGGTTGTAGGCACTCGCGGAGGTCCAGCTTGGTGAAGATGGTGGCACCGCAGGCTGTTCTAATGCTGCCGGGACGAGGGGAAGAGGATATCTGAACTTGACCGTGATTTTATTGAGGGCTCGGTAATCGATGCAGGGTCTCAGTCCGCCGTCTTTCTTTGCCACAAAGAAGAAACTCGAAGCAGCAGGGGACGTGGATGGACGGATGTAACCTTGTTCTAGTGCCTCCTTGATGTATTCCTCCATGGCCTTCTCTTCCGGGATAAATACCAACTTCAAAAAGTTAGGAGCACCAGCAAAAATTTAGGAGCACCCACCAAAAATTAATGAGCACCACAACTACAAATTGTATATTATCAGATTTCTTTATGTAGCAGGGTTAGGTTATCCGTGTTTGGCCGGTTTGGAGTTGATTGGTGGACCAACGAGATGGAAGCTGCCCTACTATTTAAGGACTCTTATTTTAGCGTTATGCTGTCTGGTTGATTCTGAACTCTCCTCTTCCTGGCGTTCCTCTTTAGCTCCTCACTGAGTCAGGTAGGGTAAGACCAAATTGGTTCTGTGAATGGAGCCGTGAGTTAATCTGCTCTATTTATAGTTTGATTTTGCAGAGCCGGGCTGGTGGCATTTATATTAACGGCAGAAGTGACAGCTGACAGCGTTAAACACAGGTATGTTTCGTGCTCACATTAAATCTTTTGGTTGTTTGTGATGGTGTTATTTACTTTGTGTTAGCTCTCAGTAAAACAGGTGCTGTAAAACGCGTTTGGTGCGTGAGTCACAACATTTGTTGGAGTAATATATGGCTTTATGCTGGTGAGAATGCGTGTTGTTTCTCTTTCCTGTAAACGGGATTTGGTAGATTGTTGTTTAATATTTGCTCTTGTTAAAGGTAAAAGGGAAAGGGAATATCACCCGTCTCTAAGCTGATCTCTGGTGAAAATACTACCTGTGACTGCTGTTTTGCTTAGGGGCATGTTTTGGGTTGAATCTGGACCTGTCCTATGTCATTTGCTGGCAAGCCATTGATTGGTGGTCGCTTGGGCCACCAGCTGTGCCTTTGTTAGGCCACTTATTTGTCTCATTTTGATTGAGTTTTCTGTGTTTTGTATTCGGGTTTCTTTTATAACCTTTAATCTTTTTTTGTATATTACCTTTTGTTTTGTTTTGTTTTGCTTTGTTTTGTTTTGTGTCATTTGTGGTTGGTTTGTGGCAGCATTATAATTGGTTTATGTTTCTGTCATATATTGTATTATGTTATAGTAAAAGAATTTACATCATTTATGTTATTTGTTTTGTAATTCTGGTGTCCTTCAGGCAATGATATTCTCTTTTTGTTACTGCATTCTGTGCTCTTAGGGCGCCAATATGCATTGTCCCTCCCTACAATTATTGTTTGTAAATTCAGTCTGGTTGTGTTTATTTTTTATTTTTATAATCTTCTTTTTGTAATTTTGTGAATTTTTCCCTTATTTCTGTCTCCAGGAGCCAGTGAGGTATCCGTGTGGAGCAGGGAGGCTAGTCGCTTTCCTTCCATGGTGTCTCACGGGGTGCTGTGTGTGTGTGTTGATATAATTTTGCCTTATTGTGTGTGTGTGTGTGTGTGTGTGAAGTGTTTACTGTGGTGTGACTTTAGGTGGGTTTGCCTGAGCTGCAGCCGCCCTGCCCTGTTGCCACGAAGCCTGGCCCTGGAGTTATTTTAATAATTTGATGGGGTGTTTCTGGAGGAGAGAATTTTATTGCTATTATAATAAAGCCGTTTTTGTATTGATACTCGTCTCACATGGTTTTACTTCCCCTGCCTTCAAATGGTAAAATGTACCTGTGTCCTTATTGAGAAGTAATTCCCTGGCGCTCCACCAGGGTGCGCGAGTCGGATTAAACTAATAGTGATTTTGGGGTCTGTTAGACCATAACGCACTACCACATTTTTAGCGTGAGTCGACAGGAGTTTACCTAGCAAGGCAGGGATTTTTTCTGAGTGAGGCGTGAGCATATTTTGTGTTGATTTAAAATTTGTTGTATGTTTTTTTTTTTTTCAGAAGCAAAACAGCAGCGTGTGTTTCCATCGCCTTTGGATAATTCGTGTTCCCTCCAGCTGCGGCCATTTCCTATAGTTGAGGTGGAGTGTAGCTATGACATGGAGGATGAAATCGGGGAGTTGCGAGAATTAGTAGTACAGTTGAAAGCAGATAATGACCGCCATGCACTGGAGAGGAGTTGCCTGGTCCCAGTACTGTTCCTGTTGCCCTTGCAGGCGTGCCTGGCCTTCCCAGTCAGTTGAGGCTGATTCAGTTGTGCGGAAAGATTTTGTTTTGTGCCCAGAGACAGGCGTTGTCCAAAATTTGGTGGTAAATCCGGTTGCAGGTATTGACGAGTGGGTGGAGAGGCTGAGGCATGCATGCTTGGGCTCGCTATTTGTCCAAAGCCGATAAAGCATTTTTCTCTTGATCACTTGGAAGGTGAAGCCGCGGAGGAGATTAGGCACCGTCCCCAGGGAAGAACGGGGGACCGGATAAGATTATAGCGATTTTGCAGGAGTTGTATGGTTGTTCTCACTCGTGCGTGGCACTCCAAGAGCGTTTTTTTTCAGGAGGCAGCAAGACGGGGGAATCTCTACTTGAGTTTTCCCTGGCCTTGATGACTCTTCTGAAAGGGTTAAACAACAATCACCCAACGCTATCCCTAATGCCGAAATTGTACTGCGGGATCAGTTTGTCGAATCGCCGCCGATAGTGCCCTCCCCGTGAACTAAAGCAATTAGTTACGCCAGCCTCTTCTACCTTATTAGAGTTACGGCAATTAGGTGGGAGCGGGAGAGCGCCAGAAGTCGCGAGGGGTAGGAGTCAGTCCAGTTCCAATGGCTTATGGCATCCAGTATGGGGGTGCACGGGCATTCTCAGTCGGAGTTGAGGGAGCTGCGGAAATGTTGAAATCACAGCAGCAACAGTTAGACCAACTTACTCAGAGTATTGTGGGTAGGCAGTTTCCTCTCAGCTGGCTAATCGGCCTTCGTTGCATCGCATATTACTCATCGTGTCAACAACCAGGCCATTTTGCCCGTGACTGTGAGGGGGGGACGGTTATTCCTCCCTCTTTAGATCACCGTGAGTCAGCTTCTGCGTGAGGGTGGGCATACCGGTTCCCAACCGAAAACTAGTTCCCTGCAGAGTCTCAGATTCGGTAGGAAAGATCATGACTCGGTGACATCAGGTTCCTGCCACATTTAATGGCGTCATGCCCTCACCTTGTTGTTTGTATGGGGGGGTACAAGTGCCCTGTTTGATTGATACTGGCTCCATGGTGTCACGACACGGAGAGTTGTTTTATGGAGCTATTTGCACCATGGGGCCAGGATCGCCTCAGGGCATGCCAGTGGCTGCAGCTTCATGCGGCCAATGGGACGTTGATACCGTCTATATCGAAGTTGGACATCAAGCTTTCGCGTCAGGTAATTCCGGGTGTGGCGTGCTGGTGGTTAGAGATTCTCCTGGGGGCACCGGCCGGGTCCCTGGTATTTTGGGAATGAGCGTGTTGAGCCGGTGCTATCAGGAGCTCTTTGGGCAGCATGGTACGCCCTTTTGACACAATCGCCTGTGTCAGGGGCCTCTAAGCCAATGTTCCAAGCACTACAGCACTGTTGTCAGGTAAGTGCTGTCAAGAGAGTCATATACGCGGTGCGACTATGCGGGTCGCAGTGCGTGTCGTGTTCCAGGTGGCACGATAAAATTAGTGGCTGCCACTTGTTCTGGGCACTTCGCTGGGGATACCGTGCTCTTTGAACCACCAGAAACTGGTTTGCCTGCAGGTCTTTTGGCATCGGCTGCGTTAATGCGAGTGACGCAAGGTACCGTGTATGTACCTGTTATTAACGTAGGTAAGACTGATGTAATGTTGTTCCGCAACTCAGTGTTGGGCACCTTGCATAGTGTATTTATTGCGAGTTTGCCCCGTGGTGTCTCTGAATGTAAATCAGTGTCGGCCTTAGTAAATCTTCAGATGCCCACTGTTCTTTCTTCAGTACAGGAACAAATCAAGAAGCTTGACTTGTCTGCGTTGTCAGAGACTGAACAGGAACAGGTGAGGGCGCTGCTGTTGAAATTTCATTCAGTTTTCTCAGAGTATGAAGGCGATTTGGGATGTACCCGGCTTCTTTCTCATGACATCCCTTTGACCGATTCTGTCCCAGTTCGACAGCGGTACCGACGGATACCGCCGTCGGAGTATGACGTGGTAAAAACGCATATAAATCAGTTGCTGGAAACGGACATTATTCGAGAGAGAGCTTGCAGTCCGTGATGCCTCCCCTATTGTGTTGGCCAAAAGAAGGATGGCACGCTATGATGTGTGTGGACTATTTCGCCAGCTGAACGCAAAAAACCGAAAAGATGCTTTCCCTCTGCCACGCATAGAGGAAACTTTGGACTCACTGACAGGGGCCCAGTGGTTTTCCACTATGGACCTTGCCAGTGGGTACAATCAGGTTCGTCACAGAGGGGATAAACATAAGACTGCCTTTGCACACCTCTTTGGTCTTTTTGAATGGAATCAAGATGCCGTTGGCTCCGCAATGCCCCAGGCACCTTCCAGAGGCTAATGGAGAGGGTGTTTTGGGGATCAGCAGTGTCAGTCCCTTTTATATTTGGACGACATAGTGGTGTTTTTCTTCCTCTATGACCCAACATCTAGAGAGGTTAGAGGTGGTTTTGAGTCGGTTGGAGCGAGAGGGGCTGAAGGCTAATTTAACTAAGTGTAGGTTCTTCCAGCAAGAGGTAGGGCTACTTGGGACATGTTATTTCGCCAATGGGGTGTCGACAGATCCCAGTAAGATAGAGGCAGTGAAGCAATGGCAGCGCCTACAGGGGGTGGCAGAGCTTCGGGTCGCTTCCTGGGGTTTGCCAGTTACTATAGGCGGTTTGTAGAGGGTTTCGCCAAGTTGGCGGCTCCTCTGCATCAGCCTAGTAGCTGAATTTGTTGGTCGTAAGTCCAGGGCACGAACAGAGTTGAGTTTTGGGGCTGCATGGACCCGAACAATGTCAGGAGAGCTTCGAGGAATTGAGGGGTAGGCTCACCTCTGCCCCTGTATTAGCTTATGCCGACTTTTCCTTCCCTTTATCCTGGAGGTAGATGCCAGCCATAGAGAGGGTTGGGGGCAGTTTTGTCTCAGGAACAGGGGAGAGTGCGGCCTATAGCTTATATGCTAGCCGCAGTCTTAGGCCCACTGAGCTAACATGTCAAATTACAGCTCTATGAAGTTGGAGTTTTGGGCGCAAGTGGGCCATGACCGAAGTTTAGAGAATATCTGCTGGGGCAGAGGTGTGTCGTCTTCACTGATAACAACCCCCTCAGCCACCTGACTACTGCCAAACTTAGCCCCTGGAGCAGCTGTGGGCTGCACAGTTATCTGCCTTTGATTTTGAGTTAAAGTATCGCCTCTGGAAAGAGTAACCAGAATGCTGGATGCCCTACCCGACAGGGTCCCTCTAGTCAGGGTGAGTTGGAGGCAGTACTGCCCAGCACAGCACTCCCAGCCATTGTGGGGGAGCTGGAAAGGCGAGTGTGGTTTCCAAGCAGCAGTTACAGTGCTGCCTGGCCTGGCCGTGGATATGCAGAAGTTGCAGGAGGAGGACCCGTTATAGGTGAAGTGTTAAGGTTTTGGCGGTGTGGGGTCCCTCCTAGCTCTGAGGAGCGTCGGCAGCTGTCCAAGGCTGTGATAAATCTTTTACGTCAATGGAGCCGGTTGTGTGAGCAGGACGGAGTATTGCACCCGATTTTAAGCTTTCGGATGGGGAGAGGAGGCACTTCAGGTGGTGTTCACTATTGCATCAGGAAGTTTTGACACTGCTTCACCAGGAGCATGGGCATCAAGGGGCGGAACGCACCACTGAGTTGGTGCGGCAGCGTTGCTATTGGCCTGGCTTGACCTCAGATGTGGTACAATGGTGTCGAGAGTGTGAAAGGTGCCAGGTTGCCAAAGACCACCAACTCCGTCCTAGTAGCTTTATGGGCCATTTGTTGGCCTTTAGGCGGAAAATGAAATACTGGCCATGGACTTCAACCGCAAGCCAACTCTGTTCGGGGCTGGAGAACGTGGCTGGTTATGACGAGACGTTTTTCACCGAAAATATACGTTGGCCGTGCCTCTACACGAGACCAACGGGCGGAGACCGTAGCCCAAGTTTTGGTGGCTGAATGGTTTTATAAGTTCGGTGTCCCCAGTCGGGTCCATTCCGATCAGGGCCGTAATTTTGAGTCCCTCCTGGTACGGCAGCTTTCGCGCATATATAAGGTTGAAAAGTCTCGCACTACCCCGTATCATCCGGCGGGGAATGGGCAGTGCGAGCGCTTTAATAGGACATTGCACGACCTTCTGCGTACCCTGCCTGTGTCCAGGAAAATGGACTGGGCCTCGTGCCTCCCCCAATTGTTGTTTTGTTACAACACTACCCCTCATCAGGCGACTGGCGAATCCCCATATTTTTTAATGTTCGGGCAAGAGCCAAGGCTCCCGGTGGACTTCCTTTTAGGTAGAGTCCAGGAGATTGGTGTTGGTAGTGTGCACGAGTGGGTGAGGGAACATCAGGCCAGGCTTCAGGTGGCTTTGAAGGGCACGCAGGACGATTGGAAGTGGCGTGCTGGTCGTCGTGAAGAAAACATGATGCCCATGTCCGTGATGCACCACTGGGGGAGGGCCAGCTAGTTTATCTACGAGAGTATGGCTTTAGAGGTCGCCATAAAATTCAGGACCTGTGGAGCCCGGTGGTGTATCAGGTCATAAAATCACCCAAGGAAGGGGGGGTAGTATACACCATCGCACCAGTGGATGATTTGGGAAGGGGCAGATGCGTCCATCGCAGCCTTGTTGATCCAGAAGGATGTTTCTGTTCCGCCTCGACGGTATCTCCCCCTGTTTTGGCAGAAGAGGTGCCTTTAGCTGAAGTTTCATCAGACGATGTTGATCTGCTTAGGTTGGTGCCGGCAATCCCCGGCAGGTTGGGGACCAGGCCAGGTACCGGTTTCTCTGGCTTCTACCTTGCAGAGTGGACCGTGGGGTCTGATGGGAGGCCCTAGCTGTCCGGAGCTGTGAGATCCCTGATTTCATATCTGGTGTACCTCCAGGACCTGCCGGGTTCGCCGGAGGGCCAGCCCTGTATGGATGGTGTCCCCTTGAGGAGGACTGGGGAACGACCACTGCGGGCCACCACTAAATTTGCACCGCCTACCACGGGCTGTTGAGGGGAGGCACGAGCTGCTGCTACAATACCAGGCCCTAGTTCCAATGGGATTTCTGCTTGGTTTAGGCCGGTGGGATGTAGGACAGAAATAGTCCAAGGTCTGTCATTAGTTTATCGTCGGGACGGCGATCAAAAATAGGGGGTAGAATGTAGCAGGGTTAGGGTTATCCGTGTTTGGCCGGTTTGGAGTTGATTGGTGGACCAACGAGGATGGAAGCTGCCCTACTATTTAAGGACTCTTATTTTTAGCGTTCGGGTGCTGTCTGGTTGATTCTGAACTCTCCTCTTCCTGGGCGCTCCTCTTTGCGCCCTCACTGAGTCAGGTAGGGTAAGACCAAATTGACTAGTTCTGTGAATGGAGCGAAGTTAATCCGCTTCTATTTATAGTTTGATTTGCAGAGCGGGCTGGTGGCATTTATATTGGCGGCAAGTGTGTGACAGCGTTAAACACAGGTATGTTTCGATAGCTCATTAAATCTTTGGTTGTTTGTGATGGTGTTATTTACTTTGTGTTATAGTAAAACACAGGTGCGAAACGCGTAGCGCTTGGTACGTGAGTCACAACATTTGTTGGAGTAATATATGGCTTTGCGCTGGGAGTACGTGTTGTTTCTCTTTCCCTGTAAACGGGATTTGGTAGATTGTTGTTTAATATTTGCTCTTGTTAAAGGTAAAGGGAAAGGGAATATCACCGCCTCTAAGCTGATCTCTCGGTGAAAATACTACCTGTGACGCCGCTGCTGTTTTGCTTAGGGGCATGTTTTGGGTTGAATACGGACCTGTCCCATGTCATTGCTGACGGCTCGCGGGTCGTTTAGCCACCACTGTTGCCTTTGTTAGGCTGCGCTCTATTTGTCTCATTTGATTGAGTTTTCTGTGTTTTGTATTCGGTTTCTTTATAACCTTTAATCTTTTTTTTGTATATTACCTTTTGTTTTGTTTTGTTTTGCTTTGTTTTGTTTTGTGTCATTTGTGGTTGGTTTGTGCAGCATTATAATTGCTTTATGTTTCTGTCATATATTGTATTATGTTATAGTAAAGAATTTACATCATTTATGTTATTTGTTTTGTAATTCTGGTGTCCTTCAGGCAATGATATTCTCTTTTGTTACTGCATTCTGTGCTCTTAGGGCCTTCAGCGTATTGGGGTCCCTACAATTATTGTTTGTAAATTCAGTCTGGTTGTGTTTATTTTTTATTTTTATAATCTTCTTTTTTTGTAATTTTGTGAATTTTTCCCTTATTTCTGTCTCCAGGAGCCAGTGAGGTATCCGTGTGGAGCAGGGGAGGCTAGTCGCTTTCCTTCCATGGTGTCTCACGGGGTGCTGTGTGTGTGTGTTGATATAATTTGCCTTATTGTGTGTGTGTGTGTGTGAAGTGTTTACTGTGGTGTGACTTTAGGTGGGTTTGCCTGAGCTGCAGCCGGCCTGCCCTGTTGCCACAAAGCCTGGCCCTGGAGTTATTTTTAATAATTTGATGGGGTGTTTCTGGAGGAGAGAATTTTATTGCTATTATAATAATAGCGTATTTTGTATTGATACTGCCTCACATGGTTTTACTTCCTGCCTTCAAATGGTAAAATGTACCTGTGTCCTTATTGAGAGTAATTCCCTGGCGCTCCACCAGGGTGGCGTAGTCGGATTAAACTAATAGTGATTTTGGGGTCTGTTAGACCATAACGCACTGCCACATTTAATTTGAAAACAACACCAATCAACACTAATAAAAAAACAGCAACAACAATCACTGAACAGGGCTCGAAATTAACTTTTTAACTTGGTAGCACTGGTGCTCCTTACTTTAAAGAGTTTTAAAAAATTTAGGAGCACCCACCGACAATAAAGAATAACAGACTGCTGCTCAACTTAAGCAACCATGTATTGCTTATGGCCAATATGCTAATTGATTGACAAAAAATAGTACAATTTTCATTTTCATAAAACACATTTTCCATTTATAAAACCTAAAACACCCCACATGTTATATGCTTAAAAGTAAATTAGTCTCTCTCCTGTTGTTCCAAACCTGTATAAGGTTTAGTTACTAACTTTTATTAAAATATCTTCTTTGTACTAAATTTATACAGGTTTAAAACAGTTGAGTAACTAATGATAGAAAAGTGTGAACTATCACTTTAAATTGTATGTGGGAGGCGAAAGTTCTCATATCACACTGTCAATCATCTCTTCTGCACTGACTAAACCCTCAAATGTTCTCATCATAACCTTTAGAGAAACTGTTGAAACTACATCGCATCATGTTATGCTTATATTGCATCTTCTGCAGTGTCTCGTGCCTGAGCGCTGTTTCATACTAGGGGTGGGAATCTTTAGGTACTACGCGATCCAATCCGATTCCGATTCTGGGACTCACGATCCGATTCCAAAACGATTCTTCATATCATTTTTATGCTTTAGTTTTTATGCTTTTTGTTTATAGTTAGAATCTCTTTGACAGTATTCCCATCTTGAAGTTTAATTTTAGTGAGATTTGATTAACTAATTTCGGGAGGAGCACGCACAGATAATTGAACCGGCCAATTCATCATTAGTAATCACAGCGTCTGCCCTATCAGCGCAAGAGAGAACCTCTATAAAATAATCAAGCAGCCTTACCTTCGTTCTCTCTAGCGTTTCGGCATCCCTCCTCCACCCCTACGCCTCAACGCTACCTTCCGTGGGGGCAGCACTCTGGAGTTCGGACGAAGCGCCGAGCTTCGAGCCCCCCTCGACAGGGGAGCTCCCGGTTCGGGAAGAACTGCCGAGCTCTGGGGCCCTCCCCGGACAGCACGCCAAATACGCACAACTATTACGCTTGCTTATTATCTGTAAAGGCGAACTCGTGAATTGCTTTTATTTTAACAAAGTTATATTCAGGATGAACAAGTTCTGACATAGAATCAATTCTGAATCGTTAGAGAAAGAATCCAGATGCATCGATGCATCGATTTTTTCTCCCACCCCTATTTCATACCGCACAGCTGAGCACCTGGCGACTGCTGCACCGCTGTGAGGGAAGCACGAATGCTTTTTGAAGGGGTTTGCTCGTGAATGTATTTAAAATACAAACCTGCCATTACTATGCAGTCAGTTGCGGTGCAGTCGCGAGGTGCGCGCTCCCAGCTGTAACACACGCTGTATGAAACACAGCGCTCAGTTGCGAGGTGCGCGCTCCCAGCTGTAACACGTGCTCAGGTAAACACGTATGTAACACATGAAACACAGCGCTCAGGCACGAGGCGCGGCAAACTCATCTCTCTAGCGTGTTTTAAAAAGCAATGAAAGTAGCACTGAACATACTCTGCCGTATTCAGTGCTGCGCACCTCGCGACTGCACTGCAACTTTCTGTGCACTGAAAGTTCTGTCGATGATGAGTGTTTTTACGAGTACGAGTACATGAGCCCAGTATCGGTGCATCCCTAGAAAATATTATCTCCCCACCGGGCAATATGTTTTATACTAAAGAAAAAAAAAATATTTCATCAGTTAAGCCCAGTTGGGTATTAAAAGATATTATTTTTTACATTTAGAAACCCACACTATACAGTATACAGTGTGGAAAGGCCTAGTAAGTAAAGGCTCTGTGGCCTCAAAGTTGCCCTCTTAAGAGAAGTCTGACTGGACCATATTTTAAAATAAGCCTACTGACAACATACATAATGTAACATTTAAAGTGCTCTTACCATGAGCAGAAACAAAGTTACTGAAGTATAAAGCATTAGCTGTTGATGTCCCTACAGTTCTGGTTTATAATATAAGCATGTTATGTTGGCTGCTACCAAGCAATTTTTTACTGTGAGAGGGTTAAATCTGAGAGTGATTGAACATTAAACAATGTAAAGCAGAACATACTTTTACTTTGAGCTTGCTTTTCCTCTTCAGCCTTTCATTTTTTTAGCTTTTCAGCTCCAAAAATATATAGTTTTGGTGTCATTTTAATGTAATATTAACAGCAATATTACGAGTCGCTAAATCACATCCAGTCGTTAACTTTTCAACAAACATGCGCAGTATGGTGCATTTTTCCATAAAAAACTATGCCTTAAACCATGCAGAAAATTTTCTACTGAGACCAAGGGGCCCTAAGCGACCACCTGGTGCTGCGTGTGCTCCTCGTTCTCTGGTGAGTGCAGTGGGTCCGAGTGGTGGTCGGTCACACGCTGCTGTCTGCGGGAGGAAACGAGAAATAACATTTGTGTTCAGTCTGTTGGCGAAGTATCTCCCCCTGTGGCGTGTCTTGTGCAGCTTATGTAGCCACCGCTTCACAAGCTGCAGCATTGGTGTTCTTGGTTCCAGCCCGATGACACACCACGAAGTGGAAGTCCTCGGAGGATGGGCTCCGATGTGAGGGCCTCCTTCACCTTCTGGAAGGCTTCCTTCGTTGCTGGTGTCCAATGTACCTTTTCCGGCTGCCCCTTCCTGGTCAGGTCTGTCAGTGAGGCGGCTAAGGAGGAGTCGGCCCACCTGGAAACCCAGGTACTTAGGCCTTAGAGAGCGCAAGGTGGCATTTGTGAGGGTTGGTGGTGAGTCCAGCCCTCCGGAGCTCTGACAGCACCTCCGGCAGTCGATCCAGGTAGTCCTCCCACGTCTCGGAGTGGACTACGACGTTCACCAGACATGCGGCAGCGTAGGACTGATGTGGCCGCAACAGGATGTCCATCATCCGCTGAAAAGTAGCGGGCACTCGGTGGAGGCCAAAGGGTAGGGTCTGGTATTGCCGGTGGCCGATAGGAGTGGAAAAATACGTCTTCGGTTTTGCATTCTCGGCGAGGGGCACCTGCCAGTAGCCTTTAGTAAGGTCCAATGTTGAGATGTACTGGGCCTTACCCAAACGGTCCAATAGCTCATCCACTCGAGGCATGGAATATCTGTTGAACTCAGAGACTTCATTGAGGCGGAAATCATTAAAGAACTGGAGGGTGCTGTCTGATTTCGGGACCATCACGATCAGGCTGGACCATGTGGTGCGTGACGGTTCTGTCACCCCTAGCTTCAGCATTTGTAGCACTTCCTCCTCAATAGCCTGGCGACGAGCCTCAGGGTAAGGTAGGGCCGATGCCGAACGATGACTTCTGGAGGTGTCCGAACACATCCGAGAATTGACCAACCAGGTCTGCAACTCCCCCTTCTTTACGTCCACAACCACAGAGTCGGAGGTGGTAAGCTGGTCCTTAGTCCCAAACCACTTTTTCAGAAGGTTTATGTGGTAGCTGCTCGGCTTTCCTCCTTCCCAGCTGTCTGATTTGATAGGTTACCGGTCTAACTTTTTTCAGGACCGTGTAGGGACTACGTTGGGGACTACGACCAGATCTTGATCCCCGGGTTGGAACTCCCATGGTTGTACGGGCCGGTTGTAGAGGCGCTGTTGAGCTTGCTGCACTTTACTCAAGTGTTCCAGGATTAATGGCATGACCCGGTCGATCTTCTCCCTTATCTGTCTCACATGCTCAATCACGGATCGGTGGGCTGCCGGCTGTTGTTCCCAGGCCTCCTCGCCACATCCAGGAGTCCGCGGGGTTGTCGGCCAAAGAGGAGCTCAAAAGGGGTGAAGCCAGTGGAGGCTTGCGGGACTTCGCGGACTCCGAAAAGGACGTAAGGGATCCTGAGGTCCCAGTCGCGTTTGTCACGACGACCGGTCTCAACATCTGCTTGAGTCTGGTTGAAGCGTTCGACCAGACCGTCGGTTTGGGGATGGTAGATGGTGGTCCACAGGAGGATTCTATGGCGACGTTTCTTGGCAGGTGGCGCTTGGCAGAACCCCTTCACTTCAGCTTCCCCGGCCAGTGGAAGCGATCGCGGACCCGCTGGATGGTGTTCACGGCTCCGAAGTGCCCGGCCAAGGGATGTGCATGTGCCAACTCCAGTATGGTTTTCGACTTCGTGCGTGGCACCACCAAATGCACATTATTAACTCCTCACTCCTCTCTGGCACTTTCCCCACTACATTTAAACAGGCCCGGGTCACCCCATTGCTTAAAAAACCCACTCTCAACCCTTCCCTCACTGACAGCTACAGACCTGTCTCTCTCCTCCCGTTCATCTCAAAAACACTGGAGCGAGCTGTTTTTAATCAGATTTCATCCTACCTCACCCAGAACGACCTACTGGACAAAAGACAGTCCGGTTTCAAGAGCAACCACTCCACTGAGACTGCGCTTCTGTCAGTCACTGAGGCACTGCGACTGGCAAAAGCAGAGTCAAAATCGTCTGTCCTCATCTTGCTGGATCTTTCTGTTGCCTTTGACACAGTTAACCACCAGATCCTACTGACATCCCTCTCATCGCTAGGGATCACAGGTACCCCACTCCGGTGGTTTAAATCTTACCTCTCAGACAGGTCGTTCAGGGTGTCATGGAATGGGGGGCTGTCCAAAGCCCACCACTGGTGTTCCTCAGGGATCTGTTCTTGCACCACTCCTCTTTTCTATCTACACAACATCCCTGGTACCCATCATTCAATCACATGGCTTTGATTACCACTGCTATGCTGACAACACCCAGATTTTCTTCTCCTTCCAGCCAGACGATCCCACAATAGCATCACGCATTGCAGCCTGCCTCTCATCTTGGATGACTGAACACCACCTTCAGCTAAACCTTGCCAAGACTGAGCTCCTGGTACTTCCGGCCTCACCTGCAACGCAACACAACCTCACAATTCAAATTGGCAACACTACCATTACACCATCTAAATCAGTAAGAAACCTTGGGGTAATCTTCAATGACCAGCTGTCCTTTACCGAACACATCTCAAGGATATCACGGTCTTGTAGATATGCACTCTACAACATCAGGAAGATCAGGCCATATCTCACAGAGCACGCCGCCCAACTGCTAGTCCAAGCCCTGGTAATCTCCAGACTGGACTACTGCAATGCTCTTCTGGCAGATGATACAGAACGCAGCAGCTAGACTTGTTTTCCAGGAACCCAAAAGAGCACATGTCACACCTCTCTTCATCTCTCTCCATTGGCTACCGGTTGCTGCCCGCATTAAATTTAAATCATTAATGCTGACATTTAAAACCATCACAAATTCTGCACCCTCATACTTTAACTCTCTTCTACATACCTACAACCCATCCAGAACCCTGCGCTCAATGAACGAACGCCGACTGGTGGTACTCTCACAGAAGGGCACTAAATCTCTCTCTCGTTCTTTCTCCTTTTCTGTCCCCGGCTTGTGGAATAATCTCCCTAACGCAATCCATTCTGCCACATCCCTCACCTCCTTTAAGAAACAACTAAAAACACACCTCTTCCACGAACACCTGACATCATAATACAAAAAAACCCTCTTTTCTTTCCTCTACAGGTACTTATCTAGCACTGCAAAACATTGTAAACTTAGTAAAGCACTTCTTAGTACTATTGTTGCCGCTTCTGATGTATCGCTTCATTGTCTCCTACTATTGTAAGTCGCTTTGGATAAAAGCTTCAGCTAAATGCCTAAATGTAAATGTAAATGTAACAGTAATTTTTCCTCCCCCCTTCGCTGAGTGACACAATAGATCAGGCCGCTTTGGACAATGAAATGCGGGAGAGGATGGGGTCCAGGCTGAGCATCCTTGCCTTCAATGACTGTGTCCAGCAATGCTTCAGCCTGTCGTCTTCTCATTGTTCTTTTCCAAATGGTTTCAAAGCCCCCTCCCGTCACCTGCTGAAACACATCTTGGAAAAGGTTAGGGAAATTAGGGAGGGGGACTCACCATCTCTTCCACTGTCCGAGGCCAGAAGAACTGGGCACTCTCCGTCTTTTGGCTGGCCGTGTAGTGATGGCTAGCAGGCGGTCAAACCTGGGCAAGTCTCGTCCAATAGCCAAAGTTAGGAACACAATCAGGTAGGTGTCCTGGTGCTGCGAGTGCTCTTCGTCCTCTGGTGAGTGCAGTGGGTCTGAGTGGTGAGGCTGTGGGCTGGTCAGTCACACGCTGCTGTCTGCAGGAGGAAACGAGAAATAGCATTAGTGTTTAGTCTGTTGGCGAAGTATCTCCACTTGTGGTGTGGCTCGTGCGGCTTATGTAGCTGCCGCTTTACAAGCTGCAGCTGTGGCCGATCAGCCCGGGATGAGCACGTGCAGGTGATCCTTGTATGTTTCCAGGGCAATGCTGATGATCCTTTGGGATGCTCGTCACAACTGGTTTCTTAGTTTTTAATTTGGCTCTGTATGGCAGTACATGACCAGACTCATCTTTTTATTGAGTTGGACCGATCTGGGATTTACTTTCGTCATTATCATTTAGCATGTGTGTCATTAAATTCACTGTGGCTCCCATGACATCTGAAAAGTAAGAAAAAAATCACACTATGTTCTGAGAAAACAATCTCTATACCACACTTGTGCATCATGTCTCATCCCAATAAGTTCAATGGGCAATTGGGGATAATAGCAAACTTATGATAGAATGGAACATGATCAGGGGCCCTCACTTCAATTAATGGGGTTATGTGGCATTTCATGTCAGTCCCAGAAACCCCTACAAAACTGATAATACAATTTGTTATTGGGCCATACAAGTTAGCAGAGATGGATGAGCAGTGTCCATCAGAAAACATTTATTATTTTTATATTTGTTATATTTGGGAGTTCATTTGGATGTTTAATGAAAATGAAAAACAAATCATTGAATGTGATATTGGACTGACATCGCTCTGTGGCTACCCCTTATAATTTTTCTTGTTTTGCCAGTTGGTCTGATAATGTATCTGTGCTTGTTTTGGTTGATGTTTACCCTGTTGTAGTTTAAATCTCCCCTCTCTTTCCTCTTCTTTATTTCTGGAGTCTCCGATCCAGTTTCCTACCCGCCCACATCAGTGGCATGTGTCTCCTCCCACATGTTTCCTGTCAAGGTCTTTCACAGGCACAGCAGCCATTTCAGGCTGAGGCACTGCAAGCATAGCTCCCTATTTTGTCTTTGGCAGGAAAGAAGTGAAACCACCAGATGCATCTAACTCACGAATACGTGATGCTTTGGGTAACACCTTAGTGTGACTATTGTAGTTTTATTTACCCATACTTAACTATCTTTATTTGTTTTATCTTTAGTAGGAAGTTAGTGTATAGTAAAATCTGCAAAACCTGATCTGTTTCAATCAGTTATTGCCCTTAGTTAACTGCACATGCACATGTGTATTTGCATTACCTTTAGAGGAAACTTGCACTGCATCGCCATAGTGACACTTCGGGGAACGCCTCAGTGTGACTATTGGCGCTTTTCCACTGCAGGGAATGGCACAGTACGGGTCGGTATGGCACAGGTCGGCTCGGCTCAGGTTGCTTTTCCATTGCATTTTAGTACACCTTCAAAGTGGGTGGGATTATAGACTTGTCGTCATATTTGAGCCACCTCTACTGCCCTGACCGAATACGATACAAACAAACACACAAAACGTCTCAGGTTACGTATGTAACCCTTGTTCCCTGAGAGGGAACGAGACGCTGCGTCAGCGAATGACGCTATGGGAACGCCTTTGCGTGACCGCGTCTGAAGCACGTGTGCAAGATTGCCGAATGGCTAGACTGAACGTCAAGGGCGGGTGACGTCAGGACCAGGAAGCTATAAAAGAGCGTGGAACGCACACACATTCAGCGAAAAGTGCCGAAGCTGCGCCCAGGCATGCAGGGAGTATGGCTGGAAGACGCGGCGTCTCGCCTCCTCTCAGGGAACAAGGGTTACATCGTAACCTGAGACGTTTCCTTTCAAGGGAACTCAACGCTGCGTCAGCGAATGGCGCTATGGGAACGCGCAATCCCAACGTCGCCCGTGCGAGCAAGTCCCTGGAAGTGTGAATCCATAGAGCACAATAAGAGGAACTACCTCGACAGGTTAAAGCGTATACCCTGGCTCGCCAAGCCAGAACGCCATAAGGGAGTGAGACGGCGAGATTTCCTGGCCGTTTACAACTACTCCGAGAAGGCCCGTAAGGGCAAGATATGTAGGACCTCAGTCCTGATATAAGAACATACAGGGAGATTCACTGGCCGGTAACCAAATAAGCGCGAAACGCATGGGCTCACCCACTGCGATGGAAGTCACCAGGGCCCCACCAGGCCCCGGGGAAAGTGCAAAGGAGCAGAAACCCAAGTGCAGGTAGCTGGCTCTCGAGCCAGAACCGCAAAGCTGGAAACACACGGCGAGACTCAGCTGGCCGGTGTCCAAGTACAAGTCGACCCCTTAGGGCCGAGGTGCATGGGAACCCTGTCCGGGGGTGGCCCCTCGAGCCAGGCCCCAAAGAGGACGAGAGACAAGACCCTACTTGCCGCAAGTCAGATAAATAGAATACCCAGCGAGATTTCCTGGCTGTCATTCGTAGAAAACAATCCCCTCAGGGCTGCAGAACATGGGCACCTGGCGTGGAAGCCAGGTCCAAGTTATAAAAATGCACGAACGTGAGCGGCGAGGACCAGCCGGCCGCATTACACATTACACGCAGCCTCAGCACCCCGATGACGGCGAGGGATAAACTGCGAAAAAAAGCCGCAGCCTGGCTCTTCGCTTCCCGGAACCTGTCGACGACGGAGTTGACCGCATCGCCGAACAGGCCCCCGGGGGACAGCGGGGCATCAAGCAGCAAGGTCTTATCGGCTGCTTTGATGCCAGAGAGGTTTAACCATAGGTGCCTCTCCATAGCCACCAAGGCAGACATAGATCTGCCCACTGCCTTGGCCGTTTCCCGGATGGCACAGAGACACACATCAGTGGCCCGGCGCAGCTCTCGAACTGCGTCCTGGTCCACACCCTCGCCTTCATCGAGCTCCCGCAGCAGGTCAGCCTGATAGGCCTGGAGCATGGAGATCATGTGGAGGCATGCCCCAGCCTGACCTGCTGCGGAATAAGCTTTCCCCACCAAAGCCGAGGTAGTCCTGCAAGGCTTTAATGGGAGAACCGGGGCTTTGAGCGACGATGCCGAAACCGGGGACAGATAGCCCGCAAGCGTCTGCTCCACCGCTGGCATCGCGTCATACCCGTGCTCCGATGCCCCCGCAATGTTGGAATAAACTGACGTACGGGGACTGTGAACACGGGCCGAGTAAGGTCTATTCCACGAACCTGATAACTCATTATGCAGGTCGGGAAAGAATGGTAAGCCCCGGCGGTGAGGTGGCGTTATAGGCTTAAGAAAGCGCTCATCCAGTTTGCTAGGCTGGCGAGAGCTTTCAGCTTCAGCGGGCCAGTCGAGCTTGAACTGGGCGACTGCCCGCGTTACCACCTCAACCAGATCTTCATACATGGGGGGACGCTCACTTTCCCCCGTGTCCACACTCTGCAAATCTCCCTCCTCAGAGGAAGACAGCAGAAAGTGTGGACTCCCTCCACTGGCAACAGGAACCGCAGCACGGGCATGTTGACCGAGATGGAGAGAGATGAAGCGGAGAGGGAGAGAAAGGGCGGGCCCGTCTCCATCACATCGGCTAAGTCCATCTCATGATCCCCATGACGGAAGCCGCCGCCCTGCCTCGGCAGGACCGGCGCCATCATGAAACCGCCAGGCTGGGCATGTTTATTTGCACATGCCAGCCGAGAGCCGGAGAGTCGCGGAGGGGGAGAGCTTCACAATGCCCACAGTCGGCGCTCTCAAGCGCCGACCGGGCATGATCCACCCCCAAACAAACAACACAAAACTCGTGAGAATCCCCACTCGTTATAAAGCGAGCACATGGGGGAACACACGGTTTGAAAGACATATTTTTATAAACTTTCTTTCTCTCACTCAACACACACTCAGTTAATGGCGTTTTCGAGCGCCCTAAACATTCAACAAACACACACACGCGCAGCTGAAGGCACAAAAGCTGAATGTGTGTGCGTTCCACGCTCTTTTATAGCTTCCTGGTCCTGACGTCACCCGCCCTTGGACGTTCAGTCTAGCCATATTCGGCAATCTTGCACACGTGCTTCAGACGCGGTCACGCAAAGCGTTCCCATAGCGTCATTCACTGACGCAGCGTTGAGTTCCCTTGAAAGGGAACAAGAGCAATGGAGGATATTGGCAATGGCAAATCAATGCCAAAAAGAACCAAGTGCACAACTAATGCTCGCATACAGGTAATTTAATTCTGTGAGAGGATAACGGAACATGCAACTGATGCGAGGAAAGGATTAAACTCTCGAGCGTGCATATGCATATACAGTAGTGCGTATAAAGTGCACAATGCATATGTAAACAATGGTCTGTAAATAGAAGCCATGGCAAAAGGCAAATGTTTGTTACAACTGTCTGTAAGTGACATAATTAGCACCATTATTTCAAATTATACCATTATATAAGCACAACCCACACACTGTCCGGTCTCCCTTGTGGATAAAGACTCAATATTCATGCTCTGCAACTTACCTGATTACACGCTCCTCGTTCTCCAGCACCCTCCTGTGTATTCCCAAGTGTCTGTGTGCTTCTACTTACCTGCTCCACTTGTCTTCATCAGCTGCTGCATCGCCATCCCATTGTCCAGCTCCTGAAAGCGAAACACTGTCATTGTCAAGTAATATTCTCAGAGACTAATATAAATATTCATATCAGTTATTACTCACCTGCATTGTTGTCTGTTGGTTGGTGCAATTATCTTGTCTGTATAGTTAATACTTACCATCCTTGTCTGAGTCTGCTTCACTTTATAGTTTCATTGTCTTGTAATATTAATGGATTGATGTTGTGCAAAAAGAGTATGAAAAATAGATGAGAATAAAGTTGGGAATAGTTCAAATTAATTAGTTAAAATTATACTGGACTAATAAAACAAGAATATAATATTGTTATAACATTGTTATGTAATAATGTTTTTTGTTTCCGTTACGTGACATCTTCGTAGTATGTCCCAGAATGTGCGTACTGTTTTGCTACACAATCAAAAGTACTTTTCCCAGTGCTTTAAGTGGGCCGTACTGTGTTCCAGAGAATTGTGTCCCCAGTTTGTGGTTGGGGGAAGGAGGGAGCATACATTCTGTGGATACTTTCTTAAGGGGAAACAGGAGAACTTACTTCTCTGGAATACCGGCACTGCCATATTTTAGGCGCACAGTCACTTTTTTATGCGTACCAACACTTTTCACATGTTGTACATTGCCACACTTTGCCCTCACAGGCTAAAGTGCCCATGGGTGAAACCAAACAGTAGGCTGCATGAGCAAGGGGAGTAGAGAGGATTCCCATGCTCACTAAAAGCAGTTGACTCAGCTACAGATCCGCTGATTCTGTTCTGTGTTTTTCATTTATCGCTCACTCCTTACAGTCTGTGTATGCTTACTGGAGATGACCGTCCCATCGACAGGTAGATGTATGTTTGTAAGTATGTTTGCAGTTTTTAAGTATTTCAAACTATTGAAATCGATATAATATATTGATAACACATTCGCTGTCGTTGAGTCAAGCTTATTTCAAATAAACAAATTCCTATACTGTAATTGCACTTAACAAGTGATATATTGTTCACACAATTTTACAACTGTCCCCCCGATCTGAAGCAGCTTTCTGCAAATGTTATCCTGATCCATGAAAAAAAATTTCTTGCTGCAATATGAAACCCTTAATTTTTCTGGGTACTGTATGTCATGATTTCACTCGGCACCTCTTGTTTGAACTGCATTTCCCACGATCCTCTGCACCTCACCACCTGTTCACTATCAGCAATCTTGTCATCACCTGCACCTGCCTCACGTCGTTATGGACTTTATTTAATGTGTTGGTTTTCTGTTCTCCTTTGTCTGGTGTTGTTGTTACTTTGAACGTGTTGTTATTTTTTGATCGTGTGCTGTGCATTGGTTTTCTGCCAGTGATTCCCCCTCTGAAGTGAGGTCTGTACCTGTTCTTGTATTTCCACTGATGAAGTTCAGTAAAAGATATGAATCTGAATTCGAGTGTTCTGCCTGGTCTGACACACGCTAACACTGTAGACCAGTGTTTCCCAATCCAGTCCTACATGGCACCCTTACCAGGATGTTTTAGATGTCTTTCTATACAAGACACTCGATTCAGCTCATAATGCTTTTTATCAAAGATTTGCTTGTCTAGAAAATACATAAATTCTATTTTATATCTCATGAATGTCATAATGCTTAGCGCATAAATAAATATTACATGTTATCAAATGTGTAAAGAAATTTTGCTGCACACAGCCTGGACGAATTATCAGAACAAGATATGGAATATATAACTAAATATATGCAGTAACTAACATTTTCTTTGTTTAACATGGCAGTGATTCTCATTTGAAATAAATAAATTGTGAAACCTTTTTGTTTGCAGCCTTCCCATTCTACTGCATTCTATCTTGTGGAAAATTGTTTATATTACACATATGCTAAATGAATAAATGAAATGTAAAATCTTGATATCCTAAAAGAAGCAACAATAGCACTTTTTGATAGCACTGGTTTGTAGTATATTTTTTCTTCTCTCACTATAATTTCTTAAAATAATTAGCTGGTGTGCTTGAATCCTGATTATTGTCATTTTTGACTTATCTGTAGCTTACACATGTGGATAGTTGACAAATGTCGCAAGGTGTGAAAAAACCAACCAACAATTTTGTTAAATCTTTCTCATACTATTTGTAACTCCAGCAATGAAAATAAATCTCTAACACTATTTGTATATTAATCTAGTTTTTTGTATATTAATTTTTGCTGTCACACTATGGTCACATTTATTTGTCAACTAACCATATAATATTGCTGTGCATATGTTTTAGCTCAATAAAAATAAAAACATTCATATAGAAAGCACACAGGTTTTTATTGCATATCAATTTCATGTATAAATTTTTCATAGCATTGCAAAGATTACATTTGGTATACATATCTATCCTACAGAATTAACATCAGAATCATGTCTTTGTCATGAAATTGCTCTAAAGTACATCCTCAGTAATCACAAGCTTAAAAAAAAGAATTTTTGAATTTTAGTATTATTCTACAATCCTCGAATTTTGTCACTAATTCTCACTTACAAGCACAGTTTAGTTCAATTAAAATCTGCCAAAAAGGCAGTAAAACAGAACATTTGAAACCTGCTAACCTAACCACATGAACAATAAGTGCAGCTACAAATTCATGATTGTTGTTTTTAATGTTTTTTTTAATTTAAGATACACATTTCACAAATTGACACCATTATAACCTCTAAAACACAAGTCATGCACATTTTAATAAAGAAATATATAACTCAGATCCAAATCAAACAAGCACCATCTATTTGAAACCCATGTTTAAAATGAATTTTCAGACATGGCATCTTTTTTTTGAAGTACTAAGCACTTTTTATAGTGAAGGCATGTTATTTATGTTTTTTCTTTAAATATGATACACTTGTTTATAATATAAGAGTGGGCTAAGAATAACATCTTTAAGCTAGTTTTTAACCATTTGTTCATTATGGTTTTCAGAATATGGGTCAGTTCTTTTACCACCTACAGCGCTTACAGTAGTATGTGACATGACCATTTTAATACTTTGAGTTTCATTACATGATCAGCAATTTAATGTAACAGACATTGCTTTTACTGAAGGGTCTGGGTAAATTATAGTAAGAAGGAAAATGTTAACACAATACAGAGCACCACCTGGTGTTAAATTAAAATATTATACTGCTCCACATTTGTCCACTGTGTGATCAAGCAAGCTCAATGTAAAAGCCAGTAAAAGTACCTTGTGTGACTTGCATGTGTTTAGAATATTCCTGATGTTTAAAACTCACATTTATTACCTTAATGCCAATTACATGCCTATTTTACCCATAAGCTAAAGTGCAAAATTCCTAGAAAACTACCTTAAATCACCAGTTAGGAGCGCAATAAAAACAGAACAAGTTGAATATGTGTTAAGCCAACTATGGTGCCCTGTAAGTGCTGTTTCCAACAATATGGCACACTCTGGTTGATAAATTAAGTCTTCAAAAATTTAAAAGTCTGTTAGGAGAGTAGTATAAAAAGATAAAAAGAAATCTTGACCTCAAGATATTTAAGAGATGGTTTGAATAATTACCTAAATATTCAATTTACTCTATACACTCATTATATTTTTACTAGCTGTTCACGATTAATTTGCTGGCTTCACAGTTTAGAACTGGGTAAGTACTTGGATTTGTGTTTATGGATCAGGGCATCTCTCAGTAACCACTATATGGATATTAAATGTCTTCGAGTCTTTTATGTGACGCAAACAATATTAAGCAATGAAATTATTCAGTTAGTTCAAATGCTAAATTTACAGTATAATGTGTGCAGTACTGTATGTTTTTTCAATATGTTTTCAATATGTATGTTTTTCAGTTGGGATATTAAAATCATGAAGTTTAAACCTAGCGATTCTCATTGTGTTTGAATATAAGTTTATAAAATGTGTCCTCTTTTTGATTTATTCAAAGATTTCATAAAAAAATACTCACAAACTTAAGCCATTTATTTATCACCCTACATTTGCTAAAGGGTTGAAAAGACTAGTGTCAAGATTATGTGCTCATATATTAAATAAACTGCTAATTCTATGTATTCAGATTTTGGCAAACCCATTTTTCTATCCCATAGTACAAAAAAAGAATAATCTTCAAGACATATCAGTAATTGCATTTTTTTAAACAGTGGGTAAAACATGCTTCTTCATCTTTCATTATTCAAAAACAAAAGAAAGAAAAATAAATAATAGACAAACATTCTTCAAATCTAAGTAGGCAACAACAGAAAAAATAACTGCTGACAGTAGAGATGACCACTTAGGGATAAAATGATTGTCAAAGAAAAGTGAGTTATTTGGCACACAACACTCTGCTACAAAATGTTAAATTATTTTGTACATGACACAACTATATTGTACAAATTTGGTCCTTCACTAATGAATTAAATTACTATTTAAGAACAGAAACTCAAAAAGAAACAATACTGTGTAGGAAGCAAAAAAACATACATACTGTACATCTTACTAAATTGAAGAAGGGGAAAGGAAAGATAATCTAACTGCCATAGCTGGGGAATAATTTAAGTCGTAAAAACACCTTTCAGGACCAGAGTCCTGTGTACAGCTAAAATACTAACCATAACAATAATTACAAAAACAATGATGTTATACACTTTGAACAACCATATGTTACTGTTGAAGGGATATGACAAAATTGCATGGCTTAATAAAAATCACAAAGATTTTCCAATGATTTCTAGCATAAATAGTGTGATACAGTGTTTTTTTAACAGAGTTGTTTGAACAGAAGTTAACATGCTAGTTGTGGGCTACACTTAAGTGCTTTCATTGATGTCTACTGATCTAAAACCTTTAAACTGTGTTGTAGTAAGTCTCTCACAAGAGTATAGGCATTTAAGGGAACTTGAGAATGGAATGCTGTATAAAATCTGTTCAAATCTTCTATTAATCAAACACATTAAGAAACACACTGTTCTACATTGCCTACATTGGGACCTTTTGGAACAATTACCAATCACCCATTCTGTATACAGCTTATCCCTATTGGGGTTGCAGGGAGTCTATAACAGCTATCTTGGGCCAAGGCAGGAAAACACGCTGGACAGTTGGCCAGTGTATCATAGGGTTAACACAGTCAAACACATCCACACTTTCATCTTATGGGCAATTTAGAATCTGAAATGTAATCTGATTGGCATGTTTTTCAACTGTGGAGTACCCCAGAGGAAACTCACTGCAGCACAGGTAAACCAGGTTAACCCTACACAGAAAGGCACCCCAGGACTCAACCAGTGTCTTTGGGAATATGCTAAAAACATATGGTATCAAGAACAGACTGTGTTAAATACAGTATATATAAATGAGGTGGAGAGGTGATTGAAGAGTAATTCAAATGCAGTGTCCCCTCTGGATTGAGCTCCTAAGGAGAGAACTATAGTGGCAAATTTCAGACAGGAAATATGCTGTGTGGCTGGAAATCAATGATGTCATTCTTGTTTGCTAATAAAATCTCTCATATAATGTGATTGGCTCCTGTGTCACTTAACAGTACAGTCTGCTACCTCTACAGCACATTTTTTCTTACAAGCATAGTGGTTCATTTACTGTGGCAGCACTGGTCTTCACTAACTCGTTTTTAAGCTTCTTCATGCTGGTTTCTTCTCCCTTTCTCTTTATACCTCCAACTATTCTGATCTCTCTTTTGTCTTAGATGTTGTTGAGGGGGTGAAAGGAGCTTGTTTCCGAAGAGCTTCCTCCCATGTTGAGCCAAGCATCCAAAGAGTTTTGTGAGGATGCATGCAGGTTGTTGTTCTCAGACAGTGAGAGCATCATTGCATAAGCCTGGTTAAAGAAAAGGGAACAATGTTCAATCTAAGAGCCAAAACAATGTCATCTAAATATTTCTGTGTATTTATCCTGCAGATTACTCAATGTAAAACAATGTAATTCTCTTTATTATAAGCTATTTTTTAAGCAGAAGAATATTTGAAGTAGAAAAATATTTAAAAAGTAGGTATACAAAAAAATAAGGTAGTCTTTTTTATTTAGGTACTTTCTATATAATAAAAATTTACGCTGTAAGGATACCAAAAAGATTTTATTTATGCATGCATGTATAACATTGCAGCAGTGGCGGACTGGCCATCTTGGAGTACCGGGAGTTTTCCCGGTGGGCCGCTGGACAATGTGTGCCAGCTCACTGTTATGATAAAAGGAAATATTAATAGCAATCATTTTTGAGCCTATTGTAGCTGCTGTAATTCTGTCTCCCTCAAAACACAGAGCAGCCCCATTGAAGCTCCACTTGTCAATGTCAAAATGTTAACCAATCAAATGCAAGAAAGACAGGGTTTGCTGTTCACAGAGGCCGAGCTGGAATTCCAACCAATCAAATTAAGTACGCTGAGCAGAAACACCGGTGGGTATAATATGAAGTTGGTCCATGTGTAGATAAAAAGTAACTACGACAGTCGCGACTGAATTGGAATATGAAAATGAATAAGTGTTGATTACAACACTGCATTTAGATGAACACATTGCATCAAAGATACTCTGCAGCGATAAGCATTTCAACCAGTCGCAGACTGGAATGTACCGGACAAGCGAATAAAACAGTTTCAGTAAACAATAAACAGTTTAGTTTAAACTATTTCCAGTTTAAAAAACTTTTTTGTTTTTCACGCTACTAAGAGGGTCAATGTGAAGACTTGATTTACTTAAGCCATAATGTAAAACAGCTATAATATCAATAATTTTTCTATTTGTTTTGTAACATGTAAAAATGTAAACGTATTACTGTATTCTGATAATTTACATTAATAATCTTGATTATAATATCAAGGGCAATAATAAACAATAATTATTTTTGTTTTAGTAAATCTTGCAGTCCTCTGTAATATGAATCTGTTTTTATGATGTTCCTTTTTACTGTGTAAGTAAAATTACATAATTACTTTAAACTTTGTTTTTGTAAAGTTTTGCTTTAAAATGTAATGAATTCTGTCTTAATATTTTATATTTGTTTTATAATAATTTATTTTAAATTACTGTTCTTGATTATTTTTACATTTATGTTTACACATTTAATCTTTGCTTCCTATATATTTAACTAGTTCTTCAATATTTGAAATAATTTTTTTATAAGTTTGGATTCTTTCAATTTTAATGATTCTTTTTAAGCTGTATTTTTATTTTTTTACAAGACTTTGTTGTGTGTTTTTTTATAATAAACATATTGAGAAAATGTTGCTTTTGAGACTGTATAAACAGCAGTAACTGTATAAACAGCAGCAACCTGTTTATACAGTAGTTTCTTGGAAACCTTTTTACTTTGCCCTGCAGTTTGAAAAACACCTGACAGCTGGTTGTTGCATTATTCTAATTATTCAAATATATTTTAATTTTGTATGTTATCTGTATAAAGTAGAAGGATTTGGAAATTATCATTACTATAGAATTTCATACTTACAGTATCAGTGAGGTTTTAATATTACGTTTTTGTTATTGTAAACATATTTCATTTATATGTACTTCATCTGTAATGTCAATATTTCAGTCCCTTTGGGGCACCTGGTGGTCAGTTCACAAATGACTTTAAAATGTGAATAATAACTTAGCGGTAATAGACATTCTGGTTGACTACCTACTGTATCACGGTCGGTCAGGGACTGTTTTCCAGCGGAAAAGTTTTTTAGTGCTTTATCGTGAATAAAGAAGTTGAAGGAGTTGTGGGCACTCGTTGTGTGTTTATGGTAGGTAAAGGTAATGCTGTACATAGTCACAGAACCATTTCTTTAGTTCTTAAGCCTTGCATTGAAAACAAGCAGAGACTGCATATCTATGGCAAAGACGCTCCAAAATGTGTGCAGCACTTTATTTACAACAGGAATGGCATTATCATTGACATGCATCACCATATCTCTATTAAGAGGCATGTCAATAGTTAAATATTAACTATTTGTTTTTTTATTACAGTTGTAGGCATGTAATAAAAAAATTGTAGATGTCCTAATTGGAATTACATAAGCAAATACATATACTTTGTTTCAAAACAGAGAAATTATTGGCAAGCATCAAATATATATATATATAAAAACTAATGAGATTTCTGATATTACCAGAAGTGGTAGCCAGTGAAAAGACGAATAGTGTGTAATGTGCTCTTTTGGGCACTTGGAAGACTTGGAAGTGGTTCGATTGCCTGTGCAGGAAAACAAGCAAAAAGAGCATTGCAATAGTCTAACCTTGGATAAATGCTTGGACAAGAAGTTGTGAGGCATGCTCAGTAAGATAAGGCTTGATCTTCCTGCAACTCAGCATCACCACAATTTGTTCACTGAAGGACAACTGGTTGGAGAGTTGGACTTGTGACCAAGAGGTCACCGGTTCGATTCCTAGTTCCAGCAGGAAACAACTATCATATGATATATATATATATATATATATATAGCATGCCCATGCTGGTCTAAAAAAGAAGTGTGTTCAGTCGCATTGTTGGTGCTTTGCTATTTTGAGGCAACTGAAATAGACTGTGCCATTGACCAACTGAAACCTGGTCTAAAGTTAATAACGCAATATATTTTTTGTTATTTAAAAAGCAAAAAACATTTAAAGAACAATACCCATTACTCATTAAGAGATGTTTTTCCGTGACCTTTGTGGATCAGGGATGGTCTGTACTAGACACCAAAGTCGTGGTGGGGCTCATACTCTCGTTTTGTGTCAGAGCATGAGGGATGACTCACAGTGCAAGCATAAGATCTTCACCCTTACTTAGCACACCACTAATTCACCCTCTAGTGTGTTTGCACACTGTTAAGACAAAAGGAAGTAAAGAGAAATAAAAAGAGGAAAAGCAAAGGGGGGCAGATGTAGCTATAATACATGCCTGTACTATCTGCATCTAATTCTTCAGTATTAGGCCTCACACATGGATAACAGCTAAAGAGAAATCATTAGATCATTAGAACCCCTCAGAGGAGTGTTCAAGATGGGTGTCAAATTAGGGTCTCCGGTGTACCACAAACCATATAAGGCTCTCTTAGCTAAGACACTTCTGTTCTGCGTTCGTCCCTTCCCCCAGTCCTCAAACCATGATGGGTCAAATTCCTCAGAAGGTGCAGTTTCTCAGCATGGAGCTGGTTGGTTATAACAACCTAACCTTATTTGCAGGGCAGGCAGGCTGGGGGGGTCACTAGCTTTCTTACTAGTTTCTTACCCTCCACAGCCTCCACAATTTCAGTGTCCACCATGCCTCAGCATAATTGGGCACCACAGGAAACACAATGCGTGGACTGTGCATGGAAATTCCTCCATGTAACTGGACAAAGCAATTTACCAATGATTTAAAATAAACTTGTAATTTAATATAAAAAAATTACAATACTCAACCGTGTAATTACAGGAAGTCTGTTATAACATTAAATGTGAAATGTACAGTTTTTACAGCAATTTTTATTACATTTCTTACTGTAGATAAAATCAATTACCTATAAATTACCTATAATTACCTATAAAATCACTCCAAAACTGTTTGGAGAGTACAGAACACTTAGTTTGTTAGTTTATTGTTTTATACATTTAGATTTATATTATATTTAGATATAATTTATAATATATTTTTTTATTTGAAGTATCCCTGAGATTTCTAGTAATGTTACAGGCTTTTAATAATAAAATGAATTTCATTATTTGTATTAGTATTTCTGGTGTTTCTAAATATTTTCTATTTCATATGATATTCAGAGTGATTAATAACAATTTAACACAATCATATACATTTATTTGTTAATACAATTCCATTAGGTATTAGCACTTGTATTACAATCTCATAAAATCCTGCAATTTGTGAAGGGTTGAGAAACCTTAGACTATTAATAAGCTCTTTAACATATGTACTCCCTTTAAGCAATTACAGAGGACTAACTTCATGGTACTGTAGCTCTCTGGAGCAGATACAGTCACATACCTGGGTTTTAGCCTGCCTGAACAGTGTTTCTTTCAGTGCCTCCGACTCTACTGAGGTACTAAAAATGTCTTTAATGTCATACGGCTCCTCGCCAGCCTTTTGGAATTCCAGGCCTTTGGTGAAACCAGGCAGAGGTTCCAGATCTAATAGGCCTGCATCCTCCTCAATACACCTGTGCCAGGAAAGGTAGGGTTCAGGGCCAGGGGTGGGGACAGAGGAGAGGATCCTCAGTTAGTCCAACCACAACTGTAATCTAAATGTCTAAACTATATGCATTCAATGAACATGCAGTCAATGATATGGTGAGGGGACTAACTGAAATATTGGCTGGTTCTCATACAAATGATAGCACAAAACACATGAGTGCAGCATGTGGTGACATTAATAGTCAAGAACTCTGTTTATTGCTTTGGACATGCAAAATGAAAATAGGATCCCTGTCTGCTAGTAAAAAAAGTAAAAAGCATCTCTTTTCTTTAAATAGAAATATGTCACAAAATGCTGATTATAAACATCTGAACATTTGTTCAGATTGAGGACAGTTAAAAAGTGGATGTAAAAATGTAACAGAATCAATTCCAAAATCCCATGGGTGCAAATTTGCAGAGTAGCATTCTGTTAAACAGACTTTTTTTAAAATGGCAAATAAGAACATTTGGAAACAAACATAGTATGACATATGACTAGTTTCGGATTATTAGTCATGTTAGTTATTGTCAGTATAATGATGGACAATGAGGCAACACAGAGGTGTCAACACAATAAAAAAACATTTAACTTCTTATCAACATCAGCTGAAGGTTACAATGGATAATATCAACCTTCATTACAGCAGAGGATCTGTTCCAAAACCCATTGAGCTACCTTGCTGCCTGCTGTTTATAGAGGCGGCATCCTCAGCTATAATGGACCCTCAAAAGTAAATAATTTTGAATAGACAGTACCTCTTCTACATTAACAGTTATTTAATATTGCGTAAAACAGTTCACATGTATTACTGATAACTATAAAACAAAATAAAAAAATATATAAGGGCGTACTATAAGTAGGCGAATTGGGACACAGCACTAGTTCCCTGTCAAGGGAACTCAACGCTGCGTCAGCGTTTGACGCTATGGGAACGCCTTTGCGTGACTGCGTCTGAAGCACGTGTGTAAAATTGCCGAATGGCTAGACTGAACGTCACAGGCGGGTGACGTCAGGACCAGGAAGCTATAAAAGGACCTTGGGATGCACACACATTCAGCTTTTGTGCCTTCAGCTGCGCGTGTGATTGCTGTTAGCTAGGGGCGCTCGAAAACGGCAATAATATAGAGAGTTTGTGTGACATAAAAAAGTGAATATGTCCTTTAGAAAGTGTGTTTCTCCCTGTGCTCGCTACATCACGAGCGGGGATTCACACGATTTCTGTGTTGTCTGTTTAGGGGTGGATCATGCCCGGTCGGCGCTCGAAAACGCCGACTGTGTGCATTGTGAAGCCCTCCCCATGCGCACTCTCAGATCTAGACTGGCATGTGTAGATAAACATGCCCAGCCGAGCGGTTCTCGTGGCGGTGCCGTCTCTGACGCGGGCTATCTGTCCCCCTCCTCTGCATCGTCCTTAAAAGCCCCGGTACACCCATCAAGGCCATGCAGAGTAACATCAGCCTTGGTGGGTAAAGCTTATGCCGCAGCAGGTCAAGCTGGGGCATGTTTACATACAATTTCAATGCTCCAGGCTTACCAGGCAGACCTACTGCGGGACCTGGATGAGGGCGAGGGTGTGGACCTGGACGCGGTGAAGGAGCTCCGCCGGGCCACTGACGTGTCGCTCCGCGCCATTCGCGAAACAGCCAAGGCGGTCGGTAGATCTATGTCCGCCTTGGTGGCTACGGAGCGGCATCTTTGGTTAAATCTGTCAGGCATCAGAGCAGCCGACAAAGCCTTGCTGCTCGATGCGCCGTTATCCCCCGAGGGCCTGTTCGGCGACGCCGTAAATACCGTTGTCGACAGGTTCCGGGACACCAAGAACCAGGCTGCGGCCTTTTCTCAGTTCCTCCCTCGCCGTCATCGGGTCGCTGCCCTCTACCTCCTCATACAGGCACAGGCAGAAGGAGAGTGTTAGTTCCCGAGCTCCACCACAACGTCAGTGGGGCTCTGGGAGGCACTCTCAACCCCGGCCTTCCCAGCCTAAGACGGACCTGAGGGCCGTCATCCAGGCAAAGAAGGCTGTGACCAAGAAGCGGGGCACCTGACTGCTGCGGAGTCAGGTTGCCCCCGCAAAGCCCCCTTGGGTCGGATCGGATAACGCCTCACTATACGGCGCCCGGTCCTTCCCTGTGCCCTCCTCTGGATGCGCTGACCTGTCCCCGCGCTCTGCTTCGGGGCGCAGCAGCATCCGGGCACCACACGGTGCGCTCAACATCGCACCCCCTCGAGTTTTCCCCGGCCAGTACGGCCCAGGGTTCCGAGTTAATACAAAACATAAGACCAGACACCAGCCCCGAGGTTTCTGCCAAACGTTTCTGCCAAACGTTTCACGCTGGGTTCTACAAGTAATAGAATGCGGCTACACGATTCAGTTCGGGCGCAGCCCGCCTGTGTTCAGAGGGGTCGTGCCCACCGAGGTGGGTCCCGACCAAGCTCTGGTCATGGAACACGAAGTTCACGCACTCCTGGCAAAGGGGGCCATAGAAATAGTTCCTCCTCCAGAGAGAGAAGCGGTGTTTTACAGCCGCTACTTCATAGTTCCCAAAAAGGACGGAGGCTTGCGTCCTATTCTAGATCTACGCACATTGAACCGCTCAGTAAAGAAACTGAAGTTCAAGATGCTTACACTCAAACAGATTGTGACCCAAATCAGATCTGCGGACTGCTTTGTCACCATAGACATGAAGGACGCATACTTCCATGTCTCCATCCTTCCCAAGCACAGAAAGTTCCTGAGGTTCGCTTTCGGGGGCGTAGCGTACCAATACCGGGTGCTTCCCTTCGGTCTAGCTCTGTCACCCCGCACTTTTACCAAATGTGTAGATGCTGCCCTGTCACCGCTGCGTTTACAGGGCATTCGCATACTGAATTATATAGACGACTGGCTCATTCTGCCCGAGTCGGAGACTTTAGCGGCTCAACATCGAGATGTTGTTCTCGCTCACATGAAAGTGTTGGGGTTACGGCTGAACGCCAAGAAGAGTTCACTTTCTGGGGTCTCCAGTTCTCCAGTTCTGGGGTCAATATGTCATCGCATAACGCTAATGACGGACAAAACCCTGATGGGCTGGGGGGCGGTAATGGAAGGCCGCTCTGCCAGAGGCTTATGGAGGGGCCGCCAGCTCGAGTGGCATATAAATTACCTAGAGATGATGGCGGTACAGCTTGCGTTGAGGCAGTTCCTCCCTCGCCTCAGAAACAACCATGTTTTGGTCCTGTCGGACAACACATCGGTGGTTGCATACATCAACCACCAAGGAGGTCTGCGGTCGCGCCCTCTGTACAGATTGGCACACCAGATTCTGATGTGGTCCCAAGGGAAGCTGCTCTCGGTCAGAGCAGCGTACATCCCGGGACGGTTGAATGTGGGAGCAGACGCCCTGTCGAGGCAGGGACCGAGGCCGGGGGAATGGAGACTTCACCCCGAGGTGGTGCAAATGATCTGGGATGTTTTTCTCCCAGCAGAAGTGGACCTGTTTGCGTCTCGAGAGACTACGCGACTGTCCTCTATGGTTCTCCCTAACACCTCCAGCCCCACTGGGGCTGGACGCCTCGCACATCCGTGGCGAGGCTACGCCATGCAGCTTTCCCCGATCGCTCTGCTCCCCGGAGTCCTGGAAAGGGTGCGCCAGGACGGGTTCGGCCTCCTACTGGTCGCGACCGTTATGGCCGCCCGAGTGTGGTTCTCGGACCTGATTTCGCTCCTAGACGGCACCCCGGTGAGGCTGCCTGTCAGGGGAGATCTCTTGTCTCAGTCGCAGGGCACCATTTGTCACCCTCGCCCAGAGATATGGAAACTGTGGGTCTGGCCTCTGAGGGGGCCAGGTTCACCAGCACGGGTCTTTTGACCGAGGTCGTAGACACCATTTTACAATCCAGGGCTCCCTCCACGAGGAAGCTATATGCCTTAAAGTGGGAAGTCTTCTCTTCCTGGTGTTCAGGTCAGCGTCAAGACCCAGTTAACTGCCCGATCAGCGTGGTGCTGGAGTTCTTGCAGGACCGCTTTTCTTCAGGGCTGATGCCCTCGACTATCAATGTCTATGCGGCAGCTATCTCTGCCTTTCATAGCCTTGTTAACGGCCAGTCTGTGGGTCGAGACCCACTGGTCATACGCTTCCTCCGTGGTACTAGGAGACTAAGGCCTGTGTTGCGTGCCAGGATCCCCACTTGGGACCTGGCGGTGGTACTTCAAGGGTTAGCGGTTGCCCCGTTCGAACCCATTGAGGCCGTGTCGGCCAAATTCCTGACCCTCAAGACAATTTTCTTGTTGGCAGTATCTTCTCTGAAGAGAGTTGGCGATCTCCAAGCTCTCTCAGTTTCTCCTTCATGCCTGGCATTTGCACCGGGCATGGTTAAGGCTTTTCTCTATCCGAGGGTAGGATATGTGCCTAAAGTTCCCACCAATGTGCCGAGGCACATTACGCTACAAGCCTTCTGTCCTCCTCCCTTCAAGGATTCGGACCAGGAAAAAGCTAATTTACTGTGTCCAGTGCGAGCACTGGACGCCCTACGTCACAGAACTGCTCCCTTAAGAAAGTCTGAGCAGCTGTTTGTGTGTTTTGGTTCTCCCGCTTGGCTGGGCTGCGGCGACCAAACCAACTCTTAGCAGGTGGATAGTCGAGGCTATTTCACTTGCTTATGAAGCTTCTGGACAGCAGTCTCCACTTTCTGTCAAAGCTCACTCAACCAGGGGTATGGCGGCCTCTAAGGCCTTAAGGTCAGGGGCCACGCTCGAGGATGTTTGTAATGCGGCCGGCTGGTCCTCGCGCCACTGCGTTCGATGCGCGTTTTATGATCTGGACCTGGCTTCCACGCCAGGCTCCCGTGCATTGCGCCTTGAGGGGTCCGTCCTTTCTGAATGACAGCCGGGGTGTCTTGCTGTTTATTCTCTCTTGGGGCCTGACTCGAGGGCCAGGACCCCGTGCCAGGGGGCCCCATGCACTTCGGCCTTGAAGGGTCGATGTGAACTGAGACAACGGCCAGCAGAGTCCCGCCGTGTATTCTTTTCTTCTGGTCCTGGCTTGAGAGCCAGCTACCAGTATCTGGGCTTTACTCCTGTGCACCTCAGCCAGGGCCCCGAGGGGTCCTGGTGACTCATATCACATTGGGTGAGCCCATGCGTTGATGCCTGTCTGAATACCGGCCAGTGAATTTCGTTGTGTATTCCTGCATGCTTTTACTGTGTCTGGACCGAGGTCCTGTACATTTCTCTTTCGCCCCGAGGGGCTTATTTGGGTTATTAACGGCCAGGAGATCTTGCCGTTTTACTTCCTCTCTACAGGTCCTGGCCTGAGGGCCAGGGTCTGGGTTTTCACCGCCGGGTCAGTCCCTATAGTCGTGCTCTGCGGATACACACTTCCAGGGACTTGCTTGCACGGTGGCGTTGGGATCTCGTTCCCATAGCGTCAAACGCTGACGCAGCGTTGAGTTCCCTTGACAGGGAACGTCTCAGGTTACGACTGTAACCTTTGTTCCCTAAGAGGGAACGAGACGCTTCGCGCCTCCCTGTCATACTCCCCTGCATCCCTGGGCGCAGCCGCACTATACGCTGAATGTGTGTAAGGCCCCAAGGTCCTTTTATAGCTTCCTGGTCCTGACGTCACCCGCCTGTGACGTTCAGTCTAGCCATTCGGCAATTTTACACACGTGCTTCAGACGCAGTCACGCAAAGGCGTTCCCATAGCGTCAAACGATGACGCAGCGTCTCGTTCCCTCTTAGGGAACAAAGGTTACAGTCGTAACCTGAGACGTTTTTATTTTTGACCTCATGTGACTGGACTGTTGTGTATTACTAATGACTATATTTTCCTAATGACTTGATTTGTTATTCTGTAGTCTTACCTATAGTGTGTAGTGTAAAGTAATAGACTAGATAGTAAATACTGTAGTATATTTTAAAGGGGGCGTGGCATGGAGATAAAAATTTCCCCTGAGCTTTTAAATTATAAGTGGTTGTGGTATCATTAATACATCTTTGCAAGTTTTACAGCTCAAAACATGTTCCTTATCAGTAACAAAAGTGTTTATTGAGTTGTTCTCCGTAAATTCATGAAGTAGAAGTGACCAGATTTGAGATATAACAGATGCCGATTTGTTTCAAATGCCCTCCCTTAGAGCCACACACTTTTACTCCTTTGCTTCATTGGCTCTGAGCAGGCTTGTTTTTCTTACAGTAGGACTTACTGACAGCAGTCAGCCAAACACGGTGTTGTACCTGGCCTTGGAAAACAAGGGTTTATTCACAGGCTTATAAAGGGTGTCAGAGAGAAATAGATTTATTTTATTTTTAAATCAACATCATGTTAATGTGCCTAATCTTTTGGCTCCTATATGGCACTATAATTTGTGTTTCCTGTAAATTTGAATTAGGTGGTGCGAGACGGAAGCACCGTGTTTCAGTAAATGCATTATTACGTAAAAGTGACTTATTTGTCAATGTATGGTGGCCCATACATCGAAATGTGACCTATTCATTTAACCCATCCAGGGAGTAGTGAACACTCAAGTCGTGAACACACACGGAGCAGTGGGTAGCTATCACTGCAGCACCCGGGAAGCAACTGTTGGTTAGTTGCCTTACTCCTGCCAGCATTGGCAATCGAACCAACAACCTTTAAGTCACAAGTCCGACTCACTATCATTAGGCCACAACTGCCCTAGGCTTTAAGGGTGGAAAACGTCTCAAGTTACGTATGTACACAGGGACCCCGGAACGATAGCACTGTAACTTCTTACACCGAAGCTGCGGCCAGGGATGCCTAGAGTATGGCAGGCAGGGTCTTGTTCCCTCTCAGCGAAGAGGACCAGCCAGTCGCATTACACACATCTTGAATAGAAGCCCCCGACCATAAGGCCTTGGAGGCCACCATACCCCGAGTAGAATGAGATTTGACAGTGAGTGGAGATGACTGTCCAGAGGCTCGATAAACCAGTGAGCCTATTCACCTGCTAACAGTTTGTTTGGTCGCCAACAGACCCTAGCTGGGTGGCCCAAAACACACAAACAACTGTTCTCCATGAAGCAGCTCTGTGAGCATAGGCTCGCACTGGACACACCAAATTTGATTTTCCTGGTCCAAATTTCCTGAAAGGGGGAGCACAGAAGGCCTGCAACACAATGAGCCCCAGCACATTGGTGGGTACTTTTGGCACATAACCCCATCTCGGATAAAGAAAAAGCCTTAACCATGCCTGGTGCACATTCCAGATATGAAGGAGAGACTGAAAGAGGGCAGGGGCATAAAGACATTGCACAATACCCTGATTGTGTGGAAGAAGTTGCCCCTCAGGGAGAACTCTTTCGTTTGAGCCACCACTGTAGCGGCCTCATGTGCTGCTATGGGGCACAGATGTTAAAACTGTTTGCAAGTGATGAGTTGATTAAGCTGGACCCTGTTGACCACTGTCAGGATGGTGTGTACCCAAGTGGCAGAAAAACATGCCTTCAAGGTTCTTAAGTGACACACTACACCCAAAAGGTTGTTCTCTGGGCTAGAAACAGCACACTCTTTTGAGCTTCAGCCCCAGAGCTTTCATATACGACATCTCGATGTCATACCGCCGTGTGGTCTGAATTTTACTAATGTAGGATTATATTACAGTTTACTATAGTAAATAGTAAACTGTAATATATTTTTAACACGTTGTGAAGAAACTTTATAGTTGCCTGAAAAAGCCTAGTCTTTCAATAGATTATAAGTTCAAAAGAGCATAAAAAGTTTAAATATTGTAGTAGTTTAAAGTGTGATTTTTAAACAGGTTAAACTGGTAGACATGACTAGCATGACTAAGCATGCTCAGCGTTGTTAGGAGCTAAGACCTGATTCCAGAGGTGTTCTTGCACGTTGCTAGGGTAGTATTTATTTTCTAGCCAGGGGTAGATGCTAAGGTATTTATTTTCTTTTTATTTTCTAATAAAATATTAATCATTTATTATGTTATTATTTGTTTTAGTTATCCTATAGTTATATATTATAATAAATTATATTATATGGGTAATTGACAAATGTCTATGTCCTGTGGTGTGACATACAAAAAATTCAGAAAAAAAGATATTTAGATACAATTAGGATAACACCATAGGACACTTTCACATATTTATTTGTCAACTACCCATATATAGTTATATTTGGTAGTTTAGGATAAGGATTATATAACCTGACCTAGCTCCGATGATGATTTTAATCGATTGATGCTGTCTACTTTGGTTTTGGAACAGACCTATGCATTAGACCATTATAAAATGTATATTTATATAACTTAACAAAAAAGTATTTAAATTAAAATTTCTTTTAGAAAATGAGCAAAAATATTCCCTTTAGAGACACATTCCAATGTGTTCATTTAATCTGTCTTTTATTTGTATACCGTGTTCCCTTAGGAGGATGCTCTATATAATCAGCTCTTGTCAAATAGACGAATATTTTACTGACCTGCGTGTGTGTTCGTATGACATAGGGAGCGGAAGTGCTTCCTCATCCTCCTCGTAGGTGCCCTGCACCATAGTGGCAGGAGAAGCAGTCTCGTCCTGTGACTTTTCTGTCGATGAGCCTTCCTCATCTTCATCATCTCCCTCCATCTCCTCTTCCTCAAGTTTGGAAGCAGCGCGAGTGTGGGTCTGGGGATGTTCCCTCTCTGACAGCTCTGTCCTGTATAGACATCAATATCGTATTCATGTGAACATAAATGTCATATTTTATTTGATACTACCTTTGGATTATCAACATGATGTGTTTGGTTGGCATTAATTAAATGTTAGTCAGTGTAACGATGCTATGGGAACACCTCTGCGTGACTGCGTGTCTGAATCATGTGTACCAAAACCGTCGAAGGATGAGCCATCGAATGACACTGCCCTCAATCACAGCATTCCTGGCCTGCTCCGAGGAGTCGACCAGGCTTGTGTTTTCTGCGTTTTCAGTCTGCGTTCATGGGGTGTGCAGATGCTATTGTGGGAGGGTTGCAGACAGCTTCGTTGGCTCTCTGCCCTCAATCACAGCATTCCTGGTGTGCTCAGAGGCAGCGATCAAGTGTGCGTTCCCATTCTAGAGTTGCACTTTTTAGTAAAGAAAATGAAGTTCAAGTTGTTTACTGTCAAGCAGATCGTGACTTGAATCAGGGCTGGTTCATCACCATAGATCTGAATGACCCATACTTTCATGTCTCCATCCTTTCCTGACAGCAAGCTCCTGAGGTTCGCTTGGGGGCATAGCATACCAATATCGGGTTCTTACCTTCTATTTGGCCCTGTCACCCCGCACAAAAATGCTGTAAACAGGGTTTAGCTTCATCAGCGGCTCATTGTCAGGTAGTTTCAGCAACTGTTGGGTGTCATGGTGGCCATGGCCAACATAATACCTCTTGGTCTGCTGCACATGAGTGCACAGTGGCTGGGTTTCCACCGAAGGGCAACCCCTTCCGCACCCCACAGATGCCTTTGTGCACAGACTGTGTGAAAGAAGCCTGGGTTTCTGTTCCAGGTCCCAGTGTTGTGTTCAACTTGTCGTTGCAGAATGCTAACTACAGACGTATCCCTCATGGGCTGGGGAGCGGTAATGGAAGTGCGCTCCACTAGAGGTCTATGGAGGGGCCGCCAGCTCGAGTGGACATAAACCGCCTAGAGATGATGGAGGTTTGGCTAGCTCTGAGGCAGTTCCCGCCAGACCTCGGACACACGTTGGTCCGCATAGACAACACGTTTGTGGTAGACAACACGTCTGTGGTAGCATATATAAAACATCAGGGGGGTCTGCCCATTATACAAGCTGGCACACCAGATCCTACTGTGGGCTTAGGGAAAACTGTTCTCAGTTAGAGCAACGTATATCCCTGGGCTTCTCTATGTGGGAGCTGACGCCCTGTCGAGGCGGGGGCAGAGGACAGAGAAATGGAGACTTCACCCCGAGGTGGTGAATCAAATCTGGGAAAGGTTTTATCCAGCAGATGCGGACCTGTTTGCATCTCGAGAGACAACGCACTGTCCATTGTGGTTCTCCTGTACACATGTACTCTTTTCCCCTGATCGCTCTGCTCCCAGGTGTACTGGAGAAAGTGCCCCAGGACGGGGTACACCTGTTGCTGATAGCCCCGTACTGGCCGACCAGAGTATGGTTCTCGAACCTAATATTACTCCTAGATAGCACTCCTTATAAACTGCCAGTCAGGAAGTACTTTCTACCTCAGGCACATGTCACCATTCTTCACCCTTGCCTAGAGATGTGAAAACTGTGGGTTTGGCTTCAGAGGGGGCCTGACTCATAGAGGCAGGTCTTTTAACTGAGGTTGTTCAGACTATCCTAGCTCCAGAGCTCCCTATACGTGGAATCCGTATGCACCAAAGTGGAGAGTGTTCACTTCATGGTGTAGAGGTCATGGTGACCTGTTGCCACATTACTCGAGTTCCTGCAAGTCCATTTTTCGTCTGGGCTGAGAAGGTGTATGTGAAGGTGTATGTGGCAGCTAAATCTGCCTACCACACTCCTGTCAATGGCCTGTCTTTGGGTTGAGACCCACTGGTTATTCGCCTTCTCCGTGGCACACTGAGACCTGCATCTAAAGGTACTAGAGTACTGAGTGTTGCCTTCTGCCCTCCTCCATTTAGGAGTTCGGAGAAAGCCTGAGCCGCTGTTTGTGTGTTTTGGGTCACCCAGCAAGGGTCTACCAGCGACCAAGCAAACTCTCAAAATTCCCTTTTATTGAGCCTCTGGACAGCTGTCTTCTTTAGCTGTCAAAGCTCATTCTACTAGAGGTATGGCGGCCTCTAAGGCCTTATGGTCTGGGGACTTGTTTCAGGATGTGTGTAACGTTGCTCACCACTCACATTCTTGAGGTTTTATAACTTGGCATCTACCCCAAGCTCTCATGTGCTTATGCACTTGCTGTGCTCTGCGTTTCTTGCATTAAGTCTTGCATCTGGTTTCTTGCATTAAATAGTGTCATTATTGCATTTTCAGGACATGACATTAACACCCACCAACCCAACATAAAATGGACCTAAATGTTATTGTCCAAGTCCAGGAAAATAAAATGCAATCTACTCAACATTTAGTCGACAAGTGATTTTGTAATCATATTATTGATTCTGTCGCACCAAGTAAGCTATTTTAATTACCATCCATAATTTTGTATAGGGCTGCTTAAGCGACAGACACTAGACACCTTGGCATTAAAACATGCTGGTGTGCCTAGGTTGTACCGACATTGAAATTGTTTTTGTTTATCAAGCATTTTTGTCAGAAGAAACTAAAGATATTGTAAGTGTCTGTCTTGCTCATGAAGACATTTGTGTCTAGACAAGAATGGTGCATCTTTATTGTACATTTTTTGGGTGTGTTCACACTTGTCATTTTTGGTTAGTTTTGGTTAACTCAGGTGCGATTGCTCTGTGGATTATTTAAGATCATTTAACCTTGGTGCACACCAAACAAACGGACAGAGGCTGCTAAGAAAGGTGGGTATTGTTCCACTTCCATTGAAGTATGAACTTTCGATTGAAGTATGAACGCAACACGGATCAAATGCATGTAAATGAACAAAAACTTGAATTTGACAGAATGCTCAAGCATACCTGGTTCTTCTCATCATAGGAGTTAGGGAAAAACCGTCACTGATTACAAAAAATATTTGTCAGTGACACACAGCATCTGTAGCGCTTATTTTGATATTTAATGTTAAATCTTTACATCTTTCCTTAGTTATAAACAAAAAAAATGCTCAAATATTATGGAGCCAGATTTCGGCCAAAACTATCTAACAGGCATACCCCGTCCTGGCGCACTCTCTCCAGAACACCCGCAGAGTGATCGGGGGAAAAGCGTACAGGCATTGCCACGGCTGTACAAGAGCATCCAGCCCTAATGGGGCTGGTGGTATGAGGGAGAACGATGAGTCTGTTTTCTCTTGAGATGCAAACAGGTCCACCTGTGCTGGGTATAAAACCTCCCAGATCAAATTCACCACCTTGGGGTGAAGTCTCCAATCCCTTGGCCTCAGCCCCTACCCCGACAGGGCGTTTGCTCCCACATTGAGATGCCCGGGAATATACGTAGCTGTGAGCGAAACTTCCCTTGGGCCCATAGAAGGATATGGTGTGCCAGTTTGTATAAAGGGCGCAACTGCAGACCCCCCTAATGGTTTATGTAAGCCAACACAGATGTGTTGTCCGTGCGGACCAACACATGCCTGTGTTCGAGGTGTGAAAGGAACTGCCTCAGAGCCTGCCACACCACCATGAGCTCTAGACAGTTTATGTGAAGTATATTGGCCTTCCATACCCCTTGGGAACAGCAGCCTTCCATAACCGCTCCCCAGCCCCAGTCGTAAACATGACGCGACGACAAGTTGACCCCAACACTAGGCCCTGGGACAAGAACCCAGGCTTCTTCCACACAGCCAGTGCTCGAAGAAATTTGTGCAAGACAATGATTGTGCAGAGGGGGTTGCCCCTCGGGGAAAACCCTTTTGACTTAAGCCATCACTGTAGTGGTCTCATGTGCAGCAGGCCAAGAGGTATCACGTTGGCTGCAGCTGCCATGAGCCCCAGCAGGCGCTGAAACTCTTTCACCATGATGCGGTGATGAAGCTGGACCCCATTCACGGCTGACAGAATGGATGCTATGCAGGCTGATGACAGCCTCGCTTCCATGCCTCTCGAGTCCCATTCTACACAGAGATAAGTAGTTCTCTGAACTGGAGAAAGCATACTTTTCTTTTAGCGGCTGTAAAAGCCTGCCTGCCTTTGTGTGGGGGGAACTATTTCTGTGGCCCGCTTCAGGGCCCACCTCGGTGGACAACACCCTGTTGAACCTCGGCGGTTTTAGCCCGAACTGAATCATATAACCGTTTTCTATAGTTCGCAGGACCCAACGAGACACATTCGGCAGAAGTCTCCATGCTGCCAGAATGTCTACTAAGGGAACCAGCTGCTCGTGGCTGGTGTCTGTTGTTATGTGTGCGAGTAACTCGGTGGCCTGGCTTGTGCTGGCAGGGACCAAAGGCAAGGCCCCGTTGTTTTGGCCTGAGATAGCGCTCGTCTAGCCTTCTCGACGGACGAGCGCTTTGAGTCTCCGTGGGCCAGTCAACCTCAAGCTGCGTGACTGCCTGCGTCACCAGCTCATGCGTCAACAGTACATGGGGGAAACCGAGGGTGCCTCCTGCCCATTTATAATATAATACAGTTGTACGAGGAGCTGGTGACAGACTGCCCGTGTCACCAGCTCCTCATACATGGGGGAAACCAAGGGTGCCTCCTGCCCATTTATAATATAATACGCGGGGACCTGAGCCCGCGGGAGTCAGGACCTCTTTTTATCCACTGCCTTCTTTTTGTAAGTTGCTTTGGATAAAAGCTTCTGCCAGATGTGTAAATGTAAATTTTCACAACATATAATTATAAATTCATTTTCAAATATATGCAGTTATACATACATTTATTTTTATTCAACAAGGTTTACGCACTTTAATTTTTTTAAAAGGGTAATGAAAACAGCTGATCTCAGGGAAGCAGTGCCACTGTCCTCCATCTGAAGGCAGATTTAGCTACAGTAAAGAGCTGTTTTTTTACCACAGTTGTATAATTTTAGCATATACATCATGTATGCATGCATGTGTTATTATGCTGAATGCACTTACCTTTTCTCTGAAGAGCTACAGGCCTGGCTCAGCTCATTATTTGAGATGAAGTTCCTAATTTCTGAGAAATACGAGTCGTCCTTTTCATCTAAAAGTGCATGATTGTCAGACTCAGAGTTCGGTGAAGAAATATTCGTTCCTAAATTCAACAGAATCCCAGACTGCTGACTCACTACAATAATAAATACATATAAATAATTAGCTAGTTTAATATTAACAATCATCTTGACTTTATACTGACACCTAGTAATGAGGATGTAGTATCATGCAAAAGCAAGTAACAGATGCCATTAAAAAATGTAATATTCACAGTCAGCTATGATTAAAAATCACTACAATAAAAAAGAATGGAGACACATTTTTACCTGGAATATTTTCATGTTCATGTTTCTTTAAGTGTCGGTCCAGATTGGTCTGCTGACCGAAGCAGCGATTGCAGAGGTGACACTTGAAAGGCTTTTCCTTGTTGTGAATGTTTCGAACATGCCGCTGTAGGTTGGAGGAGATGCTGAATGAACGGTCACAATATTTACATCTGTGTGTGAGGAAATGAAAAATAAACATTAAAGTGAGAAATAAACAATAAACAAGTGTCTTTTTCCTTTCTTAGGGTTAACATAGATAGTACATTGGCTCTGTTTTAATCCTAGCATTTTTGTGTTTCATATAATGACCAGAAAGGTTGTCTGGGTAGGAAGTTCCTTAGGCTTTTGCGAGACAGCTAATACTAAAACATTACAGGTAAGCAAATAAAAAATAAGTAAATAAATATGTTTTCATAAAAAAATGTAGATAATGTGGGTGCTTAGACAACCATAATTACAGTAAAAACAAAAAATAAATAAACAAATACTAAAATCAGGATAACAAAAACACTTGGCAATATTATCTTATGAATAGTCAACTGCTTTAAATATGTATAAAACAGTGGTTAAATATTTATTGCAATACTTCACAAGAATTTTACATTTAGCTAAACCTTATGACAAAACGTTGACATTAGTTTAGTTAGGCAAATTTTTTTAATGAAAACAAGCACTTCCTTTCACATTAAATAGTAAACAAGTAGTACAAATGAAAAAAGGGCCGGGGTAGCCCAGGTAGACCTATTCGCTTCGTCTGAGAACTCCCAATGCCCCTTTTGGTACTCCCTGACCAAGGCTCCCCTCGGCACAGATGTCCTGGCACACAGCTGGCCACGGGACAAGCGGAAGTATACCTTCCCTCAGTGAGCCTCATTGGTCAGCTTTTGAGCAAGGTCAGGACAGAGAAACATCAAGTCCTGCTTGTTGCCTCATTCTGGCCCAACCAGACAGGGGAGCTCACACCTCTCACACCTCCCCTGCTGGGGAGGAAGACCCGACCCTGTTGTTGCTGTGTCCAGTACGCGCTCTGCGCCTTTACCTTGAACGCACTCAGAATTTCAGGAGTTCTGACCAGCTCTTTGTCTGTTTTGGAGGTCAGCAGAAGGGAAGGGCTGTCTCCAAACAAAGGTTGGCGCACTGGATTGTGGACTGTTATTACCGTGTACCAATCCCAAGGTCTGCCGTGCCCATTTACTACTCTCTTTACACAAATCATGCGCTACTCCACCAACATCTCCTCTGGGGTGACTAGGTTGGCATCCCTTCCATCACTAAGCACCTTACAGGCAGCAGGCCGTAAGGGCCGTCCTTCCCGAAGGTCGGGCACTTCCGAGTACTTCTACTACTACTTCTGCTGGTTCACTTAGTGAGCAGCTGCTTCCACCTGCTGGGACCAGGAACACTTCTCACCTTATGTACTGGAAGGTTATGATGGCACTCTGTGCTATGCGGCACGCACTTGCCTGTCCATACTCACCCTGCAAAGTCAGGACACGGACCAGCTTTCGACACAACGTCGAATGACTGAAAGAAAGGGAACGTCTAGGTTAGGTCTTTCATGACGGAGGGAACAAGATGTTGGTTTTCTCATGCCACAACCGTTCACTGAACACGAGCTGTGATAGGCTCCTCAGCACAAAAGCTGTCTGAATGGAGCACGGCATCTTCTTTTTATACCAGTATATACAGGGTGGAGAATGGCATGCAAATTCCATTCGCCAAATTCATTGGCGCTTTGAAAATCAGATGTAATAGGTTCTCAAGGGCAACACAATGTCTCGTTAACTCCATCAGGGAACCGGGGTTACAGACGTAACCCGCAGAGCCCCTGATGGTTTATGTAAGCCACCACCAATGTGTTGTCTGTACAGACCAACACATGCCTGTGTTCGAGGTGTGGAAGGAACTGCCTCAGAGCCAGCCACACCGTCATAAGCTCCAGACAGTTTGTGTGCAACATGAGTTGCTTGGCCTTCCATACCCCTTGGGCGGAGCGGCCTTCCATAACCGCTCCCCAGCCCGGGGATAGGCCCTGGGATAAGAACCCAGGTCTCTTCCACACGGCGGATGCCCTGGAGATGCAATGGTGCAATAGCAGCATCCACACACTTCATGAATGTGCGGGGTGACAGGGCCAGACCGAAGGGGAGAACCCGATACTGGTACGCTACACCCCCGAAAGTGAACCTCAGGAACTTCTGGTGTTGAGGAAGGATGGAGACATGGAAGTATGCGTCCTTCATGTCTACAGTGACAAACCAGTCCTCGGACCTGATTTGAGTCACGATCTGTCTGAGTGTAAGCATCTTGAACTTCAGTGTCTTTATTGAGCGGTTCAGTACATGCAGATCCAAAATAGGGTGCAAGCCTCCATCCTTCTTTGGAGGGATGTGCGGAGGGAACTATTTCTGCGGCCCCTTTTGCCAAAAGTGTCTTCACTTCCTGTTCCATGACCAGAGCCTGCTCGGGGTCCACCTCGGTAGACAACACCCCGTTGAACCTGGGTGGTTTTAGCCCGAACTGAATCATATAACCGTTTTCTATAGTTCGCAGGACCCAACGAGACACATTCAGCAGAAGTTTCCACGCTGCCAGAAAGTCTACTAAGGGAACCAGCCACTCGAGGCTGGTGTAACGTGTGAGGGTAACTCGGTGCCCTGGTTTGTGCTGGCAGGGACCAACCCGAGAGAGGAAGACGTGCTTGATTGCACGTTGACATCCACAGGAGACATCTGTTCCCCGAAGCACTGAGCGCGGGGAAAACAGAGCCTCCCGTGATGGACGTCAGGGGGAGCTGGGCACCGTGTAATGAGGTTGTAAGACTGGTGCTGGAATGACTGAGCCCAAAGAGGACCACATGTGGAGAAAATACTAAATTCTTACGTGAACCAACACCTGAAAACTTTCTCAAAGACTTTACATCCACTTCCAAAACAGTCACCCCACTGTGTGGAGACAGATGAATCACACCACACCAGCGGTTACTCACATCTGTCTCTTTACTCCTTGTCCCTCTCTCTCCCCCCTCATTACAGGTTGTCCTAAAGACACTCAGAAACACACCTAACATCATCTCTTTCAAATAAGATAAACAGGAACATAACCATTCATATTTAATATCATTGTAAAGGTCTCAGTGTGATTGGTAAGAAGGTCTCATTCCTTTAAAGCCAGGAAAACCCACAATTAAGATATAGAAAACTGGAGGTAAACACCACACAAGTCTCTCACACAAATTACCTCCTGTATGTAAATGAAATGTATTTTCCCACAGAAATCAAAGAGGAGTTCTCACCATAAACTTACAACCCCCAGAGTGAGGTGCCCAAATGGTAATAATAAACAAACAGACACCATTTGGTGGATCTTACGGTATTTAAGGGAAAGTGGCATGAAAATCAGGGAATCTGCAAACAGATCTCCCACACAATAGCCGTGTGTAATTCTTCATTATCAGGTAGACATTCCTAAGTTTTCTCATCCTGACATTATTGAATGTTTGTTATTGATTGACCATTATATTGTATTGTATTGAATTGAATTTAGACAATTACTTGTGTTTACCTGTTTAATAAATTGTTATGTTTATATTAATTCTAAATACTCTGAATTATTGATTTTAGTAGATTATGATGTATCCGTGTTACCGCAAGTCTACGACCAGAGTTAAGTGTATTTAAGTAATTAAGTTGTCATGCAATCGGAGATCCTATATGGGGCTATCATGGGTGCTAGTCATAACCTCTGGTCATTGTCTGTACTTTAATTAAGTTGTTATGTAGTTATTATGTATAGATTAATAACTATATGAGGTCATATTAAATCCCTTACGGAGCTGGCCATAACCTCTGATTAATGTTTAAGCTTTGAACTAAGTTGTTATACAGGCGATTGTATGGGGCTACATGGGTACCTTTTAATAATAGTAAGCAGGAGCTACATTGTTAAATTGCTTTAGCCATAACCTCTGATTATACGGTCGAGCTTGTGATCGTGGGCCCGCACACCAAAGGGTGCGAGGACTCTGTGTGACAATGAGAACCTAATGTACAAGTATAACAATAATAGTGAGTTGAATAGAATGATAAAAACATTACCCAAAGGTTAATAATCACAGGATAACCTTAAGAATCTTAATTGGAGTCAGATAAAACAAAGAGGTATTAATTATATATATATGTAAAACATTTGATGTAACCCTGTTACTTATGCAAAGGAAGGCAGTAACGCGCAAATACCCTTCTGCTGTGCCATTGGCTGCCGTCGTTGGACCAGTGGGCGGTGCCTTACAAGGTGAACCCCAGCTCTCCCCGAGGGGGCTAGTGAGGACCTGAGGACCTGAGTCAGGACCTCTTTTTATCCGCGCCGTGGTGGAATACGTGAGCTAACACTCTCCTTCTGTCGGCACCGATATGAGGAGCCGGATGTCTGAGGCTGCTGGGCAGGAACAGCCTGGTGACAACGCGGGAGGAACTCCCTAAACCTCTCGACGATGGTGTTGACCGCATCGCCAAAGAGGCCTTCGGGACAAAGCGGGGCATCCAACAACAAGGCCTTGTCAGCTGCCTTGATGTCTGACAGGTTGAGCCACAGGCTCATCCAGCAGCAGGCCAGCCTGTTAGGCATGGAGCATGGAATGTAATGTAGTATACGCTTTACCCACCAATGCTGATGTCACCCTACAGGGTTTGGTGGGTAAAGTCTGGGCCTTCAGGAACGATGCAGCAGAGGGGGACAGATAGCTAGCCAGCATCCGTTCCACCCTTGGCATCGCCCCATACCCATGCTCGGCCGTCCCCTTGATGTTTGAGTACTCAACAGTGCGGGGGGAGAGGACACGAGCCGAGTATGGGTGGTTCCAGGACCTCGACAGCTCACTGTGGAGGTCCGGAACAAAGGGAAGGCCCCGTCGTGGAGGTGGCTGCTTCGGTCTAAGATAGCGCTCGTCTAGCCTACTCGGCGGACGAGCGATTTGAGTCTCCGCGGGCCAGTCGAGCTTAAGTTGCGCGACTGCCCGCGTCACTACCTACACCAGCTCCTCGTACATGGGGAAACCGAGGGTACCTCCTCGCTTTCCCCTACATGCACGGTGCGTCTTCACCTCAGAGGAAGAAGACTCTCGCAGTGGACTCTCGCCCTGGGCGGAAGAGGATGCATTGCGTGCTTCCTGTCCCAGAGCGAGTGAGGACGCTGCCGAAAGGGGCAGAGATAGGGCGATGCAATGTGATTACACCTTTTAGGTTTTTTTACACATATCGTAGATAATTTTTGCTCTTCTCTGCCCCGCCTTTCTAAAACGCATCAATTTTGACAAAGTTCATATTTAACAGCATTTTTATGCACAAAGAAAACCGAAGCTTTTTGAGCCATTTACCTTGCCACATGACGGCATAAAAAACACCATTTTGAGTGTACTTATTTACACCATTTGTTTGTAGTATAATAAGCCTTCTCACTGACTTGCACAGCCAGTAGGTTTGAACCATTCTCACTTAATTAACGATTAAAGGCAGGCGCACACTGTGCGATTTTAAATAGTCTTTTAAGATTGTTGCTTGTCACACAATAAGAACATGATCTCAGTTAAAAGCTATGTTATACTGTGGGATCTCAGCTCTCAGACTGTGAAGAATTTAGAAACAGACACAGTCAGGAAGAATCGTCCGGAGTTTACGTCGTAGGTTGTCCTTTAAGAAACCACACAGCAGGATTGCGTGTTAAAATTTATGACACTGCCAGAATTTTATCAGAGAACAAATTTGATCGCAATGATCATTAATTGACTGTCAGGGAACCTGTCAAACTAGCAATTAGATTTTGGCCTAGCATTTCAGAAATCCTAGAAAGATTTTCAAAATTTGTCTGAGATGGCCAAATCCTCACAGTATGCTGATCATTTATGATGGAATGCCTATATGAGTTTACACATTATATTTGCATGTGCAACGAATTAGTATTTTATATATTAACATAAAAGATATTATTTATTAAGATATCAGTATTTATTTATTCATCATATATTATTTTCTGCGGTAATAAAAAAAAACATTTAGATGAGTAAATCAACATTTATTTATTTGCTTGTTGTATTGTTCTTTTTTGTTTCAGAACAAAGCGAAAATTAGTACTATCTTTGAGCTACTGTAACAAGTAGGCTATCAAATATTTAATGCTTTATTTATTGGAATTAATCTGCATGTTTCCATTAGTTGAAAAGTTTGCCATTTAAACAAAGTCTTATGGAACTGTAATGCAGTCGACAGACCTGAAATACCAAATTAGGGGTCAATACAAGTAGTTAAACAGTCACACATCGTCACGTGATGCAAATTCGCAGTTCAGCAAACTTGACCGCTGGAATGCAGCAAAGTTTTTACACAGGGTTTGCGTTTCCGGTGTCGTCACATTTGCATACATATGAATGGAAGTCAGTGGAACGAGAAAGTCTAGTGTTTCCGCGGCATAAGTTTGGTAGCGTGTGAAAGATAGTTTGATAGTGTGTGTGAATGAGTTTAGTAGCCTGTGCTAGAGAGTTTGATAGTCTGTGTAAATGAGTTTGACAGCCCGCGTGAGAGAGTTTGTGATAATGCATGAATACCTTGACAGTGATTATCCTGGAAGAATTAAAAAGAGCTGCCCACCTTAAAGTTTTCTGCTATTTTTCTTCAATTAACTAATTGAATTTGGCAGCTCATCAACTCCCGTGGCATCATGGGATAGATGATTCTTGATGATCGCGGGACTGATTGGTGGCCTTAGTAAAATAAGCCCACCTCCTTTTCTCTGTGATACATTGGGCTGCAAAGATATCCATCTGGGCCTATGGGAAGTCTATCGGAAATTTCGGGCGGCTCTTACGCCCCAGGGGTACAACTTACACCCCATTGTGAGGGTGTTCTTACATGATGTTCTTACAGAGCCTGCCAGCCTCATCAAATGTGGTAACGCACATTTCTACGAAATTCTTGCTTAGAGACAAATCAAAGTTTGTTGCCATGTTAAGTCTATGGGATTTTTCGCCCACCTGACAAACATTGTACGCCCGATTGCTTAGAAAAGTCATAGCACACCTCTCCTCAATAAGCCGGTCAATTTGACCCCTAATTCGTAGGTCTATGATAAACGGTGCAGGACAAGTTACACGCTGAAGGTTTGTCCAGAAAAATAAGTTCCAAATGTGTTCCATACAGAGTCAAAATTGTTTTTTGTTAAATTAGTTTTCAATCTAGTGTTTCATTTGCATAAGAACTAAGTGGTTTGTAGTGTTTTGACAAAAGGGGCCTTGTTTTTTAAATTGTGCTTCAGCAATTGTAAAAAAACCCCTGTAAAATAGCCAGTCTAAAATAGCCAATAGCCAAACCTTTTTGAAAAAGCTGTTTTACTGTATGCACATGAAGTGTGTGTGTGTGTGTGTGTGCGTGTAATAGTAAAAGCAGTAGTGTGTACGTTTAAACAAGTGTTACCTGTAGGGTTGTTCTCCTGTGTGTGTTCTTAAATGCCTTGTAAGATTAGCTGACCTGGGAAAGATTTTCCCACAGTACCTGATGAAAACAAGATTGTGATGCAGTCACCAAGTTATAGTACTCATTTGCACTTCCCACACACATATGGTCTATTACAACATTACAATGTTACTGTTACTACAGTGTTACTACAACCATTGTTAAGTTCTCTCCTCATTCAGTAATGGGTCTGTTAGTATGCTGGTTTGCAGGGGTGTAAGGAATAACTAATACTCTGTATTTGAGTACAATTAGTTAAGTAGTTAAATTGCACTTTTACTTAAGTACATTTTAAGTGCTGTAACGGTACTTTTTCTGTCATGGCTAATAAGAATAAACATCAGTTCCATCAAATTGTGCCTAGCAAAATTGCAACTTCTCTATGTTGGACTGACCTAAAAAGCCAGCACCTGCTGACATCAAATGAAGCATTTTAATATTTTGTTGTTGTTAACTTATTTGGTGAAATAAGAAAGAAAGATCTTCATTAGTAAGACATTATTAGGCAGGTAATTATTAAATTGATTTAATCAATGAATATTGACTTTGTTATTGTTTTTCATAACATTTTCATTTATATATTTACATAATAAATAATTCTATAATCTGTCCTACATCTAATTTAAAATATCTTGAAAGTTTTAGTTAAAAACATTGTGAATTAACTCTTAATTCTTTATAAAGGTTATTTTTAAAATGCTCATGCAATACTCATGCTTTGATGTTTTTAGGACAGAAACTTTTTCTCTACTCACACTACATTTATTCTTTTAACATGAGTAGCTCACCTGCAGGTGTATCGCTCCTTGCCTTTGCGTAAGATAGCATCAGAAAGCGAGGGCGGTGGAGAGCGGAAGTTAAAAAGGTGGTGTGAGGTGTGCTGGAGGGAATTGGGAGCATCCAGTTTCAGAGTGCTAAAACTTTCCAGCCTTTCAGTCATGTTTTTTATTGCAGGCACCTAAGGAGAGAACATTAGCAGAGTTCAGAGAGGAATACTTTGTGTCTGATGCACAGCTCAGGGGCTCAAATAATCTACTCTTGCATTGGATTGTGTGAGATCCCGATCCATCTGGGACTAACAACATTTCTTTGTTTATAGGTAAACCATGAACAAAATGAAAGAGATGATGAGAAGCCTGGATGTTTGTATTATAATCAGACAGGATGGAAAGCTGTGGGAAGTTATATATCAGAACAGTAAGTCTTGATTGTGCTGTTCAACGGTGACCCCTCTAACCTATTGCACGTTGGCAGCCACTTGAGCAGCCCCCATGGGAACCCCTGGCTACTATTTTGTTCCCAACAAATCTCTGAGAGAAGGATCTGAATGAGCTATTCACCTCAGTGAGCGGTAACCATACAATGCAGTTTAAGATACCCCTCACTGATAGTATTTCCCCTATTGCAGAACAAAGGGTTCGCTATGTGGCTCTATGGCCAAAACAGCTTACATCCTTCCTATTTTTTGAATATAGATAAACATTTTATTAATTTATTACTGTGTTCTGTTAACATGACTCAGATTTACTTTTTTTGTAAATGTTATATTACATAATTATTAAGCTGCTTATTAAATCTGCATGTTTTTTCCTGTATTAATAAATGCCCACATAGGAAAAATCCTATAGGATTTATCACAGTAAACTGTGATAAATTTACTGTAGATAAATGTAGTGTTTACTATAGTAAGATTCAGAAACACTTTGGATTTTAAAGTATTTATGATTAAAATGGATCAATATGTAAATGTGTTGTTCCTTTGTACTCTTCATTTTTTTAAAATTATTTTTCTTGTAAACGTCTTTTGCACAGTAAGATATTATGCAATGTCAAGAGATTATACCTATGGTAATTATGTAATGAAGTTCATGATAAACAACCATACTCTTAAAGTGATAACCACCAATGGTTAGTAATATAAAATATTGTAACTGTTGTTATAATTATTTATAAGAGAAAAGAGGGTTATTTACAAGACATATACATTATAAGATAGATATCTAGATAGATGGATGGATGGATGGATAGAAAGATAGAGAATAGAATAGAAAATAGAAAAAAAATGGAAAGTGGTCCACTAAGGTAGGTCAGCTTTGATGGAGGCCGGATTTTAAGTCCAGACAAGACGGTTTCCAAAAAGAGAGGCCATTCTACTGAACACAAACACAGGAAGTCCCTGATCGACATGCAGACATTATCTAAGCAGCCAGAGCAAGAAAGAAATGCTAGGCAGTTATTAACAGTGAGACTAGAACTTTTTGGCAACAATAGTGTAGGTTTGTGGCATAATGTGTTTCGACTCAAAGGCCATTATTAATAATATTTTTATTATTGTTGTCACCATTCAAAATTGGGAAAAGTTTAAAATACTGTCTTTACTGTATTTGTTATTATTAGAGTCATAAGCGGTGAGCACCCACGGAAACAGACAAAATGTTTTCACATGACTTTGTGTATGTTTGACATCATGCGGACCTGCACAGGCTAATCGGCGTATGACTTTAAAGTACTGCAAGAGCAATTTAATAGCAGACTGCTCTGACTGTTGTAACACAGTGGTTCTCAAACTTTTCAGATCAAGGACTACTTTTAATAAAACTAGACATTGATATATAGACACTAATATCACAAACACTTGACCCTTGGCCAAGTTCCAGTAACAGTGCACACAAAACACATTTCTGTGTTGCACTGTAAACAGGGCCTGGAACTCCCCTCTAAATTACTTATATAAGGTGATTTAATAACTTTGGAGGATTTGTAGAACGACTTTTATCCTATATTTAAAATAGATAATGTGTAAAATATATTAAAGGCAGAAAATCCAAACAATACATATAAATACAGTATATGTATAAACAAGCCTACATGACAGACTGAATCAGACTGTGTTCACCTTATAACACATCTGTCAGATTTATCGTCTGACCCCTGTCTGCCACATTCTGCCACATTCTGTCAAACACACACCAAGTCCCTGATTGACAGTGGGGGTTTTAGCAATATACAGATATGCTTTAAATTTTTATATTTAAAAATATGCAAAAAATACCTGAGGATGGAAAAGTAGTGGTGCAGGCCTCAGATACTTGTCTTTTAGAGCCCCTACTGGGTCGATGAGCTTCCTTTTCTCCACCCTGCTGGACAACAACACCAAGGGTTACATACAAATGAAAGTTTATTGCACCAATACTGCAACTTTTTACATTTTAGTATATCATTAGCAACTGTTGCTGTCTGAGTTACACTACATTATGTTGGGTCTTACAATAAAACCTACTAAGTTTGAAATACCTGTAGATAGGGTCCATGAAAAACGGAGAAGGCTTGGCGTAGTGGAGTGATGTCTGCTGCTGCTGTGGAGGTGGCTGGGGGTGGGGTGCTTGCGGCTGATGCATCTGGGACTGGTGCAAGTTCTGAGTAAGTGCTATATGTTCATCTTTAGCTGTTGCTTTGCAGTTTGGGCCAAATACTTGAATTTTGCAATGTTCAGATGTGCCACCATTCTGACTGGCTCGACTTCGACTGCCTATACTGAGGTCCAGAGGTTGTTCCTCACCAATAGTCAGAAGTGCATTGCATGGCAAAGCTGGTTTAATAAGGGGTGGAGGAACAGGTTTGACCTCCTTGGGTTTGGTGGTTAGGTCAAATGGTGAATCTGCACCTGTGGCTGTAGATAATTTCTGTATGTGCTCATGACGGGATTTAGGCTCAGGTTTGCAAAACATACCAGGATTGAGTGCTCTGTCTGTGAACGGGTACAAGGAATGAGGAAAGTTCTGAAGAAATTGGAATGGGAATATGGAATGGTAGTTAAAGGAGCCCATCTTCTTCTCCTGCAATCCCATGAAGCCTGTGCCAAAATATTTTTCTGCAACGGAGGCGATGGCTTTAATTGAGTCAGTGGTGGCACCAGAAGGTGGAAGTGCTTGCTCTTCCGGTGGTGGGAAAAAGGAATGCTGGGAGGAGAAGAAAGGGTGCTCACAAGGTAGGTTCCCTGAGTTGGAGACCGACACTGAACTGTTGCTGACCTCGTTCTGCTTGATCTCATGCACCACTTTCCTTCTGCTCTTGTCCTGTTCACTCTCTGCCTCGCTATCAAGATCTGAGCCAGACATTGTACCAGTGGTTGTGTCTAGATCTGTGCCAATAGAGGTGTTAACATCATCCAAGTCACTACCATCAGACATGTCATTAATCTTGACTTTATTTTTGTTGTCTGGTAATGCCAATTCCAGTTTTGACTCTTGATTCTCTTCTGACTGGCTCCCACTTTCTACGTTGCCATTGCTGTTGTTCATGGATGATGCCACAGAAACAGTAGAGGCATCAAAAGAAGATAGTTTTCCATCTTGACTATTACTAAGTGGGCTCTTTAGAAGTGGATTAGGAGGTAAAAATTGTGGTCTAGGATATAGTGAGGGAGGAAAGATCCCTGGAAAGCCATGAGAAATGGCTGGGAATGCAGGGGGTGCTGGAGAAAAGGGCAGCCCTGCTTGATGGGGCCTAGATGGGAAGTAATCACCAAAGCTAAGTCCACTATGGTTCACGCCAGGTTGAGACTTGGACTTGGCTAGGAGAGGACTGGAGGTAATTGGTATTCCTGGTGCAAATATGCCTCCGGGATTATAATGGTTCTTGCCCTCGCAAAAGCGCCGATGCTTGTTGAGGGAGGAGGTAGTGCTGAACATTTGCCCACAGTCTTTACACTTGATCTGTGTGCGACAGTCTGCATGCATCCGCTTGTGACGACACAGGTTAGAGAACTGGGTATACGATTTGTGACACACTTCACCTGGGAGAACACACATGCCTGGTTAATTCTATTAACATATTGGATAAATTTTGTTTTTATTAAATAATTGTGTAAAAACATCCAATATCTTAACATATAAGCTGTGCATGACATTTACATTCCTAAAATACAACAATACCTAATTTGAGCTTCACCCTGTTTTGAAGTGTAGAAAAAAGATATTAAAAAGCTAAACACAAACTGATTGTATAATTAATAATAATTAATTATCATATTATTATTAAGTCTAAATGCAGTTGTAGCCTAGTGGTTAGAAAGTTGGACTTGTGACCAGAAGGTTGCTGGTTTCCCAGCACCAGCAGGAAACAACTAAGGTGCCCTTGAGCAAGACACCTTACCAATTGCCCCCAGTGTGCCACTGGTCACTTGTAAGTTGCTTCGGATAAAAGCATCTACAAAATGTTTAAATGTATATACATAATAAAAACAAATATTCTGTGACAAATTATTTAACGTTATGTCCATTAAATATGACTTGTGCAGTAAATATGAGTGTGCAGTAAGTGAACAAGAACTAGGACTTCTATAACATATGACTCATATATGACTCATGTAATATAACATATGAATATGTTATATTACAGTTTTCAATAAATAATACAATAATTTCGAGCAGTATGAAGGTATATATTATTGCAAAGGTATAAAATACAATAAAATTATATTTAGAATAGATTTAATCTATAGACAGAATAGATTTTTTATTCTATATATACTGCGGTATGTGGCTGTGGCTAGCAAGACTCTGCATGTGAGAAGGAGTGTGATGAAGGAGAAAAATAAACACACAAAGATCAAGACCCACAAACAAAGCAGGAGAAGATTATTATCAAAAAGGTGAGACATCTGTGGTGTGGTCATGGTGTGGGTTTTTGTATATGGTATGTGGTATGTTAGAGACACCACTTCACCATACATGACTTTAAACATTGGACATAAACATACAGCTGGGACATGGAGACATTTGCCTTAAACGTTTAGCACAAGCTTTATGGGCTTCTAAAAATGCAGTTACAAAAAGAAGAGTAAAATTGAGTCATTAAAAAGCATTTAGACAGAAAACAGAAAAGCATGACAAATGTAGAAAAATATAAAAATACAACAGCTGTCACAATCTTGGAATGGAGCTAGCCATGAGATCTTTGGTAAATGTATCTAAGGCTTAGACAAGAGTGCACAGACTTACAGATGAAAGGCTTGACACTGCTGTGTATGTGCTTGTGCTGTTTGAGGCCTGAGGACGTGGCAAAGGTCTTGCCACATTCAGGGCAGGTGTGGGCCCGGGCACCAACATGCTGAGAACGGATGTGGCGCTGGAGGTTGCTGGGGTCTGTGAACACCTGAGAAACGGACACAATTATGACAAGTTTGTGCCAGGTGTAAATACACACATTTACAACAGAAATATAAAAAAGATAAAATAGATACAACTTAAGGAAGACATATGTAGTTAACATAAAATGAATTATAAATTAACAGAATATTTTTACATTTAAAAAAAGATTTTATCACACCACAGGACCATTTGAAATAAACTAGCTGATTAAAATTGTGAAAGTCAGGTCACCTAAACCTATATAGGATATACACTTTTTTATAATAAATTCATTTGAAAATTAATATAAAATTATATAAAAACATGACTACCAATGTATAAACTAGATAACGCTAGATAATGATTTAAAATATTACCCAATATACCTTATCACAGTTTTCACATTCAAAGCGCTTGCCACTGTCATGTGACATCTGATGGCGAATGAGGTTAGATTTCCAGTTGAAAGCTTTGGGACACTGGTCACACTTGTACTCTCTCTCCTCTGTGTGTACAATCATATGCTGTCCAAGACTAAAGACACATAAAGTGACACATAAACACATAAAGTTTATTAAGATTTTTTATTTTCTATTACTGTGTAAGTGCTTGTGTTTGGCCTGTGTGCAATGTGTGTGTGTGTGTTTGCTGTGTACATGTGTTTGGTCTGTGTGTGTGTTTGTGTTTTGTGCATGTGCGTTATGTTAGTGTGTGTGCGTGTGTGTATTTGCGTGTGTGTCTGTGTTTTGACAAACATGCACAAACACACACACACACACACACACACACACACACACACACACACACACACACACACACACACACACACACACACTTAAACAAGACACATATACAGTAGAGCACACATGCACAAAACACAGGCACACAAACACACATGCACTAAACACACAGAAGCTTTTCTGTATCTCAGTGGTTAAGGCATGGCGCTAACAATGCCAAGGTCATGGGTTCACTATGTCACCAGGGATTGCACATACTCAGAAAAAAATGTATAGTATAATGCAATGTAAGTTGCTTTGGATAAAAGCCTCTGCCAAATGCACAAATGTAAATATGCATAAGTGTGTGAATGGGATTATATTTATTCACTTTGCTTTTCACACTTTTTTTCTCTTATATATTTAATGTATTGCATAATTAAATGCAATTATTATGCACTTATAAATGCAATGATTACATTTCAATAGGTAAGAGAAAACTCTTCCTGCATCTTCTTATTTTCTTTTGTTGACTTAAAAGTTAAAGCATTAACATTGTTTATGTTGACCTTTTTTCCAATAAGAGTAATATGTTTATAATAAATGTTAATGTTTGATGCTATTTTTGTTTATTTTAGTATGACAAAAAACTTGGATTAGTGATGGACAGTTTAATACCTTTGTGCTGAATAGAACCAGTTTACAATCACTCAAAAGGTCAATAAATATGAAACAATGTAGTTTTAATGCACAGGTTGTCAGTGTTTTTGAACACAGACTGTAATTCTTGCAATTCTTGTGAAATTGTAATACAGTATAGTGGCTATTTGCATGATCTTTGGTGGCACAGACTGACCTGTACTCGCTAGGAAAGATCTTTTCACAGTCTTTGCACTCGTGCACCGGCTCATTGCTGTCCTCCCATTCTTGTTTGAAGTCTTCACTTAGCGAATCAAAGATGGAATTGCAGCTACTGCAGGAGTATTTCTGATGTCGTCGTAACTCTTGCTTTGAGGTGAAGAGCTCGTCACAGCGCTCACATCGATACATCTGCTCATCTGCAGTCATAGCATCATACAGTTGTTTAGCAATAATACCTATAAAGATTATTTTCAAATAGACAAGATAGAACCTATAGAAAAGGTACAGTGGTCGCAAAAGGTCATATTTGAGCACTTAAGCCAGACATTTATGAACTGCATTACATAAATATCAACTGGCAGTACCAAACCAAATGATATGTGATATATTGCTACGATGCCCAGGAAAACCATGATGTAATGACATGAATAGCAAGAGTAAAAAAAAGAAAATAAAAAAAGAAAAGCAAGAGAACAAAAAAAGATCTAGAGACATTATCTGAATCTCTCTGTCCCATCAGTAGCACTAATGACAAATGAAGGAATGTTGAGGGAAAAAATACAAAGAATGGAAAATAGCTTGTGGAGAGATACATGGGGTACACAATTATGTGCAGTTTGACGGCTAATCTGCAGGCATGGGTGAGGTCCCCTGAGACTCCTCAAACTCTACTCAAAATTCCACCACAGATAAGCCATGAGAAGGAGGTAGATCCAGAGAGCTGAATTCTCTATCGCTTTGTCTCTTCTAGCCTCTGACTGGCTGCCTGTCTTAGCTGTCTATCTTAGCTAAGGTCTTTCTCTCAGAGAGCTTCCTTCTTGCTTTTTGGCAGTCAGATTTGAAGACACATCTTTTTCAGATATAATATTTTGCATGTGAGAATGGCTGCAGCACTGTCACACACTTCATTGTTATATTCTGTATACATTCTGTTACATAGTCCTCAAGAAGAAACAGCCCAAGAATAAACCACCAGATCACTTAGAATCTAGCCAGCAGTTTTTTGGCCAACACTGAATGCAGTAAAACTTGACAACGTGTTGTATTGTTTTAAAGAAGCATTAAAATAAAGGTATTATTAAACAAAACATATTAAGCAAATATAATGTAAAAACTACTGCTGCATATATAAAAATAAACAAGCTAAACTGCATGTGTAGACATTTCAATTACCAGTTTTTAAAAGTAGTTCAACAGTCTTTTGATATTTGAGTTTGAATTTCTTTTTCACTGACCAACCTTTGCATAACAAGAAGACATGCACTAGAAAAAAATGTTTGCTGCCTAAAATTGTTACGTCCAGTCAACTTGACATTACGTCATTTGAACTGTTTTGATATTATTTCAACTCATTTTATGTAATTTCAACTTATAAATAAGTTTAAGAAATTGTTTAAGTTAAAATGAGTTGAAATAAAGTAAAAACAGATAACATTAAGTGTTAAGCCAAGTTGACTGGTCTTGAGTGTGGTCTGTATAAGTTTGTTTAAATAATTATGATTTGCAGTAAATATTAATGATTTGCAGTTTGTTTAAATAATAATGATTTGCAGTAATCTCACCTTCTATGTTCGGTGCCATTGAGCCCTCGGGGTAAACTCCGTCGTTCATGTAAACCAGTAACTCCTCCCCAATTTCAATTTCTCTAATAGCTTTATAATAAATCTGCATAGAGAAAAAAGAAACATAAAAGACAATTAAATTCAATTAAATTCAATTATTAAATAATAATAATAATAATAATTCTTATTATTATTACTACCCATCCTCTATACCGCTTAGGCTTTGTTCTGACGAAAGCAACTAAATCAATAAAAACATCTATCGGATATTTATGGATGGCACACAGTTAACCACCACAACAGAGAAAACAATCCGGAATTAGGCAAATTAATTACTTAAAGCACGTCTGAAAGAATGGAACATTTTCCTTTATTCCATAGTTTACCACAAAAATCACATAAATCACGGGACACACATTTTTATACATAAAACCCCAATTACTAAAATAATTATCTCTTATAAGCATACAATTATAACAGTAGACTATAACCAAAAATTTCTAAGTTTCTAAGATTATTTCTGATTATTTTCTCCGATAAATTTTTGTTTTTCTAGATGCATTTTCACACAGGTAGTTTAAAAATAATCATGATCAAATTTTATTTTCCTAAGCGAATATATTATTTCAAAGTTTAGTCAGTAAAAAAAACTAAAATGTCCCTAAACACATCTGTTTTAGTACCATAGCATGCATTTATTTTGTATAATAAGCGATATGATAAACAAAACCTAGTCAACAATAAAAATAGGGGAAAAAAGTTTTTAATCCAGTTAGATAATAAAGACATCACACAATGCCTCAGACTGAACTACAGTACCAGTTACTCCCTCACGAGGGCGCTCCGGACTAGGCAACAGTAACTGAACTGGCCCGACATAAAGACATACGGCTAAGAACTAAAGACCTGTGCAAACTTCATCTGAGACTTTTGATGTTGTGACAACTATTAATGTGTGTTACAGAGTAGGCCAAGGTTTTCAGTTAGTCGCTCAAGAGGGATGTCCAATGCCTTGTTTTATTGTATTATTATTATTATTATTTACAGTGAAATAGCGTAAGCGCATATCTGACCTTTTTCTCTCCCGGGAGTTGATAAAGTTGAGCAATTTGCTGAGCGGTGGATCTGAAAGGCTCCACTTGTAACAGCAGTTCTGGTCCCGCAGTGTTCACCACGCAACCCATAGTCTCATGACACTGCGCACGACAGCAGCGCAAGATAGAGTCCGTGCACGCTCGTCTTTGATGAGGTGAGTCGCGCTCATTAGTTGAGTCTCTCTATCGGCCACTCCTCCTTTCTTATCTCCAACCAAAAGCACTGAACCCCTCCCCATGTCCTCTCCTCGCCTGACCACCGCATGAATCTATTATTGATGAAAAATCTATCTTCCCGGCTAATGAAAATGTAAAATATATATATCTGGGGCGGCATTTGAGCGCTAGAGCGCCGCACCTGTTTTTACTGACTGATTTCTTGAAACATTTTTAAACTATTTTGCACAAATGTATTCGTTGAAGAAATATCAATATTTAACACATTTAACATACAAGGAATAAATTAATAACAACAAAAAACGCCCGAGACACTGAATTACCTTGTAAACTACTGAACACTCTTAACATTTAGTTAAAACACTTGTATTTCGCATATAACATGTTAATAAATAAGCAGTTGTATTATGTTTGAAGGAGTTTGTATTATGTATAAGTTAAATTATATGTGATTACTATATTTGATATAAATTTGAGAGCATTAGTTATTATGGATTTTCTCACTTAGCTACTCTATTTAAATATATTAATAAAATAATCATCAATAATAAATCCATCAACACCATAATTACCATCAAGTTTTCGTATATCCTTTTTGGAAATATGTTCTATTACACAAGTGAGAAATACAGTAAACACTATGTATTTATGATTAAATTAGTTCCTAATTAGTTAAAGAATTTGCTTAATGCTAAGCAGTTACGAATGAACAACAATGCTCTGTGTCTTTTAATATTCAATGACCAAAAAATGGACTGAAACTTACATATAGTATTTACTATAAAAAAGGCAAAAAAATTAAGACCAAAGCGGATTGTGAATTTGCAGTAGTCTTTGTGGTAGTTTTCATTTGCTCTGGGTGCATGACAATGTCTGCCTTTCACCCCCAAAACTAAACTGCCTGTACAGTAAATCTTTACAGGATCTGAAAGCAATGAGAGGGCCATGATGCTTTTCCTTTCTACGAGGGGGGCATGACCCTCATGATGCTTTCAAGTGCTAGATTCTGATGGATCATTCATCATTTAAGTGACAATAGTCCTTTGTCAAACATGCACAAGTAAGTGCAGGCATATGCACATATGTGAATTAGTAGAATGAATTTAGGTAATCACAGGCATTTTCACACAAACACTTAACAAAAAGAATAGATATCAATCTACTTTATTTTAAAAATTATTTTACCATTTAAATTTGGAATTTTGACATCATTCCCTCAGATAAGATCAAAGGAATGCATGATGAGTTTATCATATCTTAGGCAATACTTGGATCAAATGCCAAAAGCATATAAAAATTAATTTGCACAACTTGTCAAGTCCCTGTCAAGTCCCTTCCCAGCAAACTTCTGAATTTATACTGTGCAACATTTTTTCTAATATTACTAGGAGTATTACAACACTAAAAATAATGCCTGTCAAGGCATAAAATAAACTATTTACTTATTTTTTACTTAATATTATTTTACTTAATATTGACTTATTTCAATTGATAAAGTTTGATGATTTAGTAATTGTGGAATTGTGTGCAAAGGGATTTACATGTGTATGTGTGAGGGGGTTTCCTAACCTTTCAGAAACAGAAGGCTTTGGCATGGCAGATCTGACTGTGCCCTTCAGTTGATTTAACAAAGTTAAAGTGCATCTTGAGAGATGAGGGAGGGGGTCAGAGGGCAGCATGCATGCTGAATGGACCATGGCATTGTGAGAAAAACAAAATATGTCCACCAGCTCTGTCTCTATTGTGTCAGGGCTCATAGCCTGCTCTTAGATTAGTTTAAAATACAAATTCTCTGTGCAAGCAGATAATGTCAGCTAAATTAATTTTGTTTTCCAATCTACTCTTTAAAACCCTTACATAAACACACCAAGCTGTATCTTTACATCTGTTAACTTTACCCCGCTCCAAACAAAGCAGTTCTGAGTTCCATTTAGTTCCATTGGTTTTCACTACCAAAGTTTGGTTTTCAATGACTTTGAAAAAATGAATTACAACATTCTAAATAATAAACAACACGATTTGCACTGCTAGTGTTGTACATAGCACATGTGCCCAGGAACAGGACATACAGTATTTGCTATTTAGAGCAATTTACCTAAACCTGAAAACATTTAAAGAGTGGGCTGTGTTTCCAGGGGCCCGAACACAAAAGACCAATGTGTAAACAAGTAAATAAATGATCTAGGTTGAGTATTAAAAGGGTACTGGCAACATAAGAATTTGATGGCTGTCTGCATATTTTCATATGGCTCATACATTGTGCATGTTCAGATAGAACAGCAAAGTACAAAGTTCAATGAATTATGCATTTTTGCATTGTGTTGTTCGCATTGTATCGTTTTGAATAAATAATAGGCTATAGTCCGCAACTGACTAAAACGAACAAAAGATAGAAAATGGTAAAAGAAGGTAAAAACAACTAAGCATCCTGAAGAAAGTAAATAGAAACCATGTATTTCGTGGGGCAATTTTAGCCTGAGATATTATTCTCCTGTGGGCCAAGTGGTGGCCGCTCATTGAAGTGAAAAGACTTTAATGATCGGGTTATGTAGTTGAAGTCAATTGGTGGTTGTCAGTCTCAGTGGTTTCTCCTACGTTTCTCCTGTCATCCCCTGTTTGTTAGGCTTGTGTTTTATGTGTCAGCATCAAAAACTATGGTGGCCACACTGGTTGCCCCTGTTATTCAAGAAACAAAAGCTAAGACTTTGGCTTGGCATGTGAGTCAGTTAGCTTGCTTTCAAGTGACACACACTGCCTAAAAGTGGCAGAATAATAACAGGGAAAACATTTTCCTGAGATGCACTCAGGCATATGCCCTAATACACATACTGTACAAATGGCACACCTGAAGGTGCAGTTCACTCACTTTTTACAGCCCACTTTAGTTTTCCATTCAACCCAAAAGGAAAAATTTTACAAATCTGCCTCTTTGCTGTGGCTCTAAAATCTCATTTATGTTCTTGTACATTTGAAACCAGGTTTGAAGTCATTGGAATTAAACAGCATTAGTTCTCAGTCATCTTACTGAGGCATCATGTGCAGGTGCAATAAATGAGACGTGAGAGCTATGGCAAAGGATATTTTTGCTAAGCATTTGTCAACATTCCCTTTCATTGACCATCCAGCACAGGATTGCCTATATCTTATCTCCTTTTGTAGACTAAAGTCATTTTGAAAAAAGAGCACATGTAAGACAACCACAAAGGGCCACACAGTTCTCCACACTTACAGTTTACAAACCAGAGGCCAGGTATGGCATAAACTGCTAAACAAGATGCAATTGTGCTGCCTACACACCCTTAATTTAACACAATTTTCATATGATGCATGTAAAAGACTGAGGATTTTAATTGAATGGAACTTTCCATCATTTGCTTAAAATTATTGTCTGACTTTTCATACACATAATGACTTTTGTACCGTACAAACCGTATATTGTATCCTGTAACCAGGGCTGGACTGGGACAAAATAATCGGCTACGGCATTTTTGGTCCAGGCGGTCCACCACTACAATTCAGACTGTGTGTGTGTGCTTGTGTTTATATATTTCTTTAGCTAATCTCCATGTTTAGGTAAAGTTGATGAAAAACGATTCTTTATATTTTTAAAATACATATTTCACAAAACATGTTTGACTCTAAAACTGCAAAAAAAGGCAAAAAAAAAAAACTGTGTTTCACATTTTATTTTGGATATCTGCATTTCTTTATCTCAAGATAGTACTGGTGCAGTTGCAGTACCAAACATTTCCTCTAGATGACACATATGCTATCCTATTTTTAAATAAAATGTGAATTGATTACCAAAGACAGTCACTTATAGTCAGCAACAATGTAACGTTTACAAAATGTGAGCAAGTTAATATTATAATAGTCAGTCAAATTGATTACTGCTTGAGGAAATAACCAGCACAGCAGCCAAGTAATCACACATTAGGACAGGTTACCTCTCTCTTCACTAAATAACACTACTTAACGGTTCAACTACCCTGTCCTCCTCCTGCCTCTCCCTGCTCTGACCCTCATCATCCCTGACAACAGAACAAGGCTGTTTATGGATCGTCGTCATCTGCTTCAGCCTCTTTTTTTTATTACGATTTGCAGCAGCCCCTACAGAAAGCATATCACATATCTTCCGCCTCTAAACTTTTTTGTTTTTTTCCCTAGTCTTTTCCGCACCACCTTTGTGCTTTCGCCTGTTCATTTTTACACGCATGGAAGAAGTGGGGAGGGTGACACGATATTTAGATAGGCGGAGCCAAATACTTCACCAGTCCGTCTATAGCGCATTGTGATTGGGTTTACGCTGTCAGTACAAAAGACAGACCAATGGGATGTTGCCCTGCGTGATGAGCCTTGGTACAAAATAAAAAAGCATTGTACCAGCCCCTAAAGTGCGTCGGCCCACCAGGAAAATGCCCGGTATGCCCGATTACCAATCCAGCCCTGCCTGTAACTCTTACCCTACTCCTAAACCTAACCACCTCACACATTTTATAAGCTTGCACAATGGGATTTTAGAGCAGTTTTTGATAGTTTTCTAAGTTTTAATGTTCTCAGCTGTTTCGTCTGTCCCTCCTCAGACAGATGCTACGGCTGGCTGCCATAAAGCTGTGTGCATCAAGTACTTTACAAACAATGTCTACACCCTTGCTTCCCTAAAATTAACCATGGGTTTATTGCATCTAAAAAACATATTTTATGCGCTAGTCAACAGAGCTGGAGGGCCAGTGTTCTGGTACTGTTCTCATATCTTACTGACAGTAACATGTGCTTACTGACAGTTTCTTTTGTTTCTTCTGAAGCATCTTTAACCAGGATGTTCAAATAAAGGCTCAGTATTGGCCTTTGTCTATGTGTTCTTTGGCAAACGTCAGTCTTAACTGCATGTTTTTCTTAGACAGCAAAGGTTTCCTCCTTGCACACCCCACATGATAATTGGAGTTGTGCAGTATCTTTCTGATTGTGGACTCATGCATTTTGGAGACTTCTTTAAGCATCTTGCAGTCTTGATCTTGGGGTGAATTTGCTTGGACAGCCTGACCTGGCCATGTTGGTAGTTGTTTTAAATGTTCCCCACTTGTAAATGACAGTGGAACAGCTGATTACAAATTCTTTTGAGATCTTTTTTAATCCCTTACTAGAATCATAAGCATCAACAATCTTCTTTCTGAAGGCCTCAGAGTGCTATTTTGATACCTCTCACTTCAACAATTAAGAACAAATCAAACTAAATGTCTAAGGGTTAAATAAGACAAGCCTGTTTAAAAAATGCTTTATAACAATGTTCTAATAATTTGATGTGAACCTGATGTGATACACCTCCAGGTAATTTTAGCCATTTTAAGTACAAATAAATATGGGGGTGTCCTTACTTTATCCTCACAAGAAATTGGAGGGTTTTTTAATTACATTTTATAGATCATTTTAAAAAGACTTTTCTTTGGTTTTATTTGTTTAGTTATATTACTTGAATCTCCCAATATTGTTAAAATGAAGATCAAATGTCCATATGTTCAGCTATGTTAAAAAAACACAGGCTTTTATGAGGTATCCTAACGTTTTCACATGACTGTTATATCAAATTTTGCAACATTTGCTTTTTGATGTTACCAATATATGTTGTTTTTTGTATGCTGGTCCTCAGCAGAGGTGATGTCCCCACCAGTTTTCTTAATTAGGTTTACCAGCAAATGGATGTTGGTCAACCAGCCTTTGCTAGAGAAATGTTTTGGGTCACGTCTGTAACCCTGGTTCCTTAAGAAGGGAACAAGACGCTGCGTCGCCATAGTGACGCTTTGGGGAATCGCCTCAGCATGACTGCGTCTGAAGCAAGTATGTGAAAACTGTCCAATCGGACGGCGATATGTAATAGGCAGGATGATGTAGGGACCAGGAAACATAAAAGGTCACCCGGAACCGTCATTTTCAGCTAGAAATGCCAAAGCAAATGCACTTAGAGGGATACAGGGAGTATGGCAGGGAGATGCAGCATATCATTCCCTTCTCAGGAAATCGGGGTTACAGACGTAACCTGAGATGTTCCCTTTCGAGGGAATTCACGATGCTATACCAACTCACCAACTCACAGTGCTATACCCCATGCGACCGAGTACCTGTCTGTGTGTATAAACCGAACACACCTAGGGCACAAGCACCTGAGCACCCAGAGTGGAGCTCTCGTCAAAGTAATAAAATCTCAGAAATGTGACAGTGAGGACCAACCTGCTGCATCACAGACGACTTGTATCGAAGCCCCTGACACTAAGGCCATACCCCGAGTCAGAGACCTCATAATCGAGTGAGATAGCCTCAACTACCCACCTGCTTAGAGTTTTCTTGGTCACTGGGAAACTTCTCTTTGATGAGCCAAAGCACACAAACAACTGCTCAAACCTACAAAACTGAGCTGTCCTAAAGACATAGGACATAAAGGACAGCACCCCCAGCCTGAGACAGAATGCTGACTGGGATCTTCCACAGAGGGCTTTCTAGGAGAGACATAAGGTACGAGAACCACACTGAGGCCGAACAACTGCAGCCGAACCACCTCTCGGTTCATTCCTTTCAGAACTCATGGGAGCAGAGTGATCGGGGAAAAAGCATACAGCAGTCATTTGGCCACCCCTGGGCCATGGCATCCAGCGGGCCATGGCAATTGGGGCCATGCCATCCAGTGTGTGAGAGAGAACCACAGTGGGCAGTGTGTGGTCTCCTGGGACGCGAACAGACCCACCTTTGCCCAACCAAAGACTTTCCATATCTGCTCGATCACCTTGGGGTGGAGCGTCTATTCCACGGCCCTCAGCCCCTGTCTCGACAGGATGTTTGCTTCCTGGTTTAGATATTTCGGGATGTATGCTGCACTAAATGAGACCAGTTTGCCTTTGGACCACAGAAGAATCTGACGTGCAAACTTGTACAACGGTCGCAACCACAGATCCCCTGATGATTTATATTGGAGACCACGGATGTGTTGTCCAACTGAACAAGAACATTGTGGCCTCTGAGGTCAGGGAGGAAGGACTGCAGACCCAGGAAGATTGCTATCATCTCGAGGCAGTTAATGTTTAATGACAGATGCTGAGCCTTCCATAGGCCCTTCTATAATTGCTTCCCAGCCCGTGTGGGATACATCTGTTGTCAGAGTTACGTGCTGACACCGTGCACCCAGTGCCAGGCCCAGAGACCAAAACCAAGGTTTTTTCCACATTACCAACGCATGCACCTGCGTGTTGCTTTGATAGTGCAAAACAGGCTGCCCCTCGGGAAGAACCCCTTGGTTTTGAGCGACCACTGAAGACCGACAGGATTATGACGTTGGACACAGCTGCCAAAACTGTTTTACTGTGAGGGACTGACCCAGCTTTACTTTGTTTATGGCTGCCAGGATGGCATCGACATGAGCAGGCCAAAGACGCCCTGGCCTATATGCTATCTCAGAGGAAATGCTAGTCGCCACCTTTCACTTCTGCACCTGTGTGAGGATGTCAAGGGCTGGGGCTGCTCACGCCTGGTAGTCCCCGCACTCTGGCCGCGGCAGGGGAGGTACTGTTTAAAGGCAACCAACTGTGTGCCTCCGAAAACCTCTCCACTATGATGTTAACAAAGTCGCCAAAGACGCATCCCAAATCCACACTAACTACGTCTATCTCCTCGAAGCTGGACACACTCCCAGGGGATGGGAGAAACAGCTTCCAAGAGGGAAGAGAAGACTTCCAAGAAGTCTCTCCACTCTTGCCGAGGTCCATCTGCGACCACCACGAGTGCAGCCGCCACTCTGCTTAGCAGAAGCGGAGAACCCTTCTAGAAGAGAGCCAAATGGAAATGCAGCGTGCGAACTGGGAGGCTCTCGCAATGTGCACAGTCAGGTCTCTCGAGAGCTGATTGTGCATGCTGCGCTCCCAAACAAATAATGCACAAATCGTGTGATATATCCGTGATATAACAAGGACAGGAAGGAACTCTTTAGTCATTATTATATTATATATTATATTATATATTATTAAATAGTACTTTAAACTGACAGACACACACAGCGCTTTGGCACAGAAAGCTGAAAATGCCGGTTCCAGGTGTCCCCTTTATAGTTCCTGGTCCATACATTATCCCGCCGATTACCCTCGCCGTATCGTCATCTGATTGGACAGTTTTGACATACGTGCCTCAGGCTGAGGCGTTCCCCAAAGCGTCACTACGGTGACACAGCGTGAGTTCCCTCGAAAAGGAACCTTGGTAGTAATCAGCCCTGCTGGTGCACCAGCTAGACAGGCTTCAAACAGCGCCAACCACCATAAACCAAATCAACCACCAAACCAAAATCAATAAAATTCATGCTGGTTTTAGCTGGTCTCTTTAGCAAGGTGTAAACACTTAAATGCAATTCAGTTAAAGATGTCTAAAGTAGTATAATAACAATTATCAGGACATAGTATTAGTTTAGTTTAGTTTATTTCACAAACTAAATTACAAAAAACAGAGACTACCTAAATGATGCTGTGTCTAGCAAAGGTCATGAAGACCTTTTATAAGGGATTATATTCAGAAAAAAAAATATGACCTCTCATCCCCTAATTAATTAATTAAAACTGATTAACCACTAGTAGATGTATTTGGTGTATCTGAACTAGTCAAGTATAGTTCTGCTTATTCTTCAAATGGTGACAGCAGGAGGAAAATTCACAATAAGAGTTGACAATAAAAAAGAGAAAAACAGCAAAGGGCTGGAAGTAAATGCTCTTACCTGATCTTCGCTTGTATGGCACACAGCCAGGTTGTGTTCGTGGTGGGAAGTTGCTGTGCGCACATATTTAAGCCAACTCCCGCTGACCTCCAGAGCACCATCCAAACAGAACTTTACATTGTCTATGTTGTCCATCACCTGTAGCAAACGTAATTACACAGTGCATTTTAATGGAACTGATATTAAAGCATACCTACAGAAAATGACTGTCAATAATAATGATAAGTATACAATACTTATTGTACTTAAGTATACAAAACTATAGTAATAACTGGGGTTGGGTATCGTTTTAATTTTAGCGATTCCGATTCCTCTTATCGAATCCGGTTCTTATCGATTCTAGGTTCCGATTCCAAAACTTGAGAAAAAGAGCAAATACTTCAAGAGTATTTACTTCAAACAGTTTTTACCTTTTTTTCTTGCCACATTATAGGCTATAACCAGTAGGCTGTAACTGTTAACTGTGGCAATTCATCAAATAAATAAACTCACAGTGGCTCTCAAAGTGTGGGACACACCCCCTCAGGTGGGGTGCACAGGTAATACAGGGAGGCATGGAAGATCAGCCAAAAAAGAAAAAAACTACAGCTGAAGCACCGATGAATCAGTTTTTGAATGTATGGAGAAAAGCTGTTGTACATGCAGGTTTTTGTTCTTTAAAAGCAGGAAATATGATCAGGCTTATCTTTCTTTTGGATTTACTATAGAGTATGGGGGCGTGACGTAACGGCTCTAGCGCCGCGATGGCTGATGGGAAAAATCGCCATATTGTGAGGCCACTTGTTCTGACGCGCCAACGAGTTTAGTCATGGGAAGAACCTGCTGCTGTGTTGTTGGATGCAATGTCCGTTCACACGATCGACGTGGGAGAAAAATAGACAACGGTCTTTCTTTTTATTGTTTTCCGGCCTGGAAACAAAACGAAGGGAGTCATGTGTCTGATGTTACAAAGCGGAGACGGATGGCCTGGATATCCGCCATAAGACGAACGTCATATGTATATCCCAAGATCACTTAAAGTGTGTTCCAGGCATTTTCATTCAAGATGATTCTCAACAATGTTGTGAACAATATTTAAATAAAAAAAAACATTTTTCTTAATGCAAAATGTGTGTAAAATGGCCATAAACAAGTTTTTTCATTATATACAATGTATTTATGACTGTATCTAATTTGCTTATTAATGTGTTTTTGGGGCAACGTAGAATGAACAAATAAGTGCAATAATGACAGTAATAATTAGCAAGATTTTCATAATAATAAGAATTTTGATATATAATGTTTTCTCTATTCATTTGTTGTGTCTCCCAAAATGTGTAATGAACAAGAGGTTCATATTTTGATTTGAAACCCCACAACATTTTCCCGAGATGCTGATTTAAGTACAAAATATTATCATGTTTTCATAAGGGTGTTACACTTGATCACTAAATTAATATCATCTGTTTTTAAAGACCAAGGAGTGGTCATGGTGAAACATCCAATCATTTGTCATTTCTGAAAAGCCCTGAACATGCTCTGTACAGGACATCCAGACTTAAAACTGTAATGTCTCAGAGAAATCGCTAAAACATAATGTCCATAAAATACCATAGCTGGTAGTCAGGAGGATATTATATAAATCTGAGGAAATATTGTGTAAAGATGCGTATTTCACAGGTAGGTAAGTAACCTTTGTACGAACTACGGTGTTTTCACAACGGTGGTTTGTAGGCTTCCAAGTCATGGACCCAGCCATTTGTAAATTGGTGAAACTAAATGTACAAAAATATCTGGAAATGTCAGAGGAGGTAAATCGTCGGGGTCTCGACTACATTCTCTTGCAGGCACCTCATACGGATCCAGATTTCCGATCAATGCCATCTTTTCCAGGTACCGTTTTCTTGCGTCCGGTAGAGGTTTGTCTCTGTATAGTACATTTCAAGTCTCGTCCGATGTGGCCTCACAATATGGCGGCGCCCTATTGTTTACGTCCCAGAATGCACTGCGCAGTGACGTCGGTTGCCAAGCCCTATTAGCCATCGAATCCACGGAGCGCAGGGCTGACACTTGCTTGCAGGTAAAATACTTAAGTGAAAGGACATGTTCTCATGCGCGACCTTGTATTGTGCACACAGGGAGATGTCATGCACGTGCGCGAGTGTAAAACAAGCTTGTGGGCCTTTCTTTGCTTGCGTGTAGATCTGTAATGTTCCTGCGCGCAAGCATCAGCTTTGAGCTTGTTTTCTCTTTGCCATTAATTTGCCATCATAGAAAAAAGTCAGGAATCGACAAACAGAATCAAAATGCGTCTTATCGATTACCAGGTTCTTTGAAATTTGGAACTGGTTTTTTGGAACTGAAATTTGGAAGAGGCTTGTTTAAACTCAGTGAGATGTCAACCAAATGCTGGACCTGGGTTTGGCAATGAAGCGTCTTTGAACAGGCTTACAAAAGATGGCAGAGAAAAATTGATTGTATTTGTCCAATGTCCTAGTCATGTCAATGCAGAGTTATGTGCCAACTCTTTAAACTAAACAAGGATCTTGTCAACTGTAAGAAATGTCATTTAAATACTATTTTCAACTGTTTATGACCTCTTCCTGTAAGTTTTTAATTAATGAGGCACGTAGCGGAATCAGACTACGAGACAGACAGGTAAGTGACCAAACAGGCAAGTTTATTATTAACCGGGCAGACAGATGGATGAAGGCAGAGAAACAGGTAAGTATGAAAGCAATATTGTCCTTGGAAAGTCTATGACAATATTAACAGTTCTTATCTTAAATGTCCAGGCGCTGAATGTGGGAGAAGAGGAAATGATGGCAGGAGCTGGTGGAGAGGAGACAGGCAGGGAGACAACACAATCACTGGGGAGACAAGGAGACGGTGGAGAATGAGGAGACGCTGGGGAATGAGGAATCGGGAACATGAAACAGGTAAGTAATTCAGGTAAGTCCTTTTAGAGTGAGGGTACATAGTTCTTTCAGTATGGCTGACAAGGGAATAAGGAGGTGCAGGTGTGGGTGATGGCTGAGAGGAAACAGGTGAGGGAGCATGGAGGATCATGGTGTGTGGAGTTACATGGGGAGCGACAAAGTACACATGGGGAATGACAAGGGGCAGACAGGAACCGTGACAGCGTCATTGTCAAGCGCATTCAGGATTATATTTATTATACTGTATACAGACAAACATATGCTTTGAAACACCCTGTTACAGTGTCCATAATCTGTGATAGTAATATTTTTTGCATTATTTAGGGTGGAAACCTCTGTTTAAAAGAGTGAACACTCATGCTCTCTTTAATGGTAAAATCATTATTCATTTGTAGTCATGTGTTTGTTTAAGTGTGTGTGACATGAATGAACACTAAATGTGCTGTCGGAGCTGATAGCCTTGTGGGCAATGCTCCATCATATTATACGGTTGCGCTTTAAGCGACCTGATTTCGAGCATGGCTAATGGCACTTTCCTGATCCCACCAACAGGCACCAACAACCTTTTATTTATTCCGAAAAATACAAATTTTTAGATTGTTAGACTGTGCCCCTGGTATAATAAGCAAAGCTTGCCAAATGAATAAATATAATGTAAATGTAAAGAGTGTTTTTGTGTTCTCAATGTGCTTTTACCATATTGGAAAATAAAAGTATCCAACCAGTTGTTACATATTCTAAAAGTGTCATTTATCCATGCATAACTTGCTGCCATGATGCTAGGGTTACAGGGTGCTTGCTAAGGCATTCTAAGTAGTTTTGGCAGAGCGAGTATCTATTAGATTTTTTGTCTGTTTTGTCATCTGGCAGACAAATATCATTAGTCCATTTACTTAAGAAAGTTATAAGCTACATGTGTGTACAAGCTACATGTGATGTGATCATTCATGCCTGTATCACAAATAATGCAAGATAATTTATATAGTATACAGCATGTAGTAAGTTTTTATATACATAGAAAACATGTACATGTATAAAAAACATACAGTACATATACAGTATATGTACTACACAGTAAACAGTGTGTATATATATATATATATATATATATATATATATATATATATATAATACACCTATATTGTCAAAGCAATATACAGTAAAGGTGCATGTCGTCCGGCAGCTAGATGGCAGTCATGTAAGGGGCAGTGGAGGCACAGGGGCAGACCAAAGAAAGGTCAAACCATCTTCTTTCTCCACACATCTGCATCCTCTCACACTAAAGACTGCTACTCCAGATGTTCTTTACAAGTGTTGCCATGCTAACAGAGTTCATTAAAATCTCATAATCACATTTCAACAACAGCCATTCACAACATCCTTTGCATAATAGAAGCACATTCTGAGTATATAAAAAAGTAAATTATATTGGTTAAAATATATTTGCTTATGTCAGCAGAAAAGAAAAAGTATTTTTGAAATAGAGTTTCAGTGCAATTTGTATTATTGCAATTTTTGCAAACACACCCTGATTTGAATTGCACAATGACACCAGGGAAAATTAAATGGTTTATTTCATGTTGATTTACCATTTTACAAAACAAATGTGTTTTATTTATACATATGGTAGTTTTTTTACATTATTCCCCACCAAACTCCTTTCTCAGAAAACACACACATATACACACACTTATGTTCATTTATTCAACTTTAGCTAGCGCTAACCTATAACCCTAACACAGGCTATCCGGCTCCATGTATTACAGCACAAGTCATTATTCTAGGTCCAAAACACTCTAACATACACACACGGCCGTACACCTTTTAACTCTTTCAAAATAACCCCAATTCAGACACATGCCACACACACACCAATTGCAAAGCAAGCATCAAATCAACTGCACAGTATGTCCCTTCATGTAGGTGAGACATAAGAACAACTACTTTCAGACTTGCAAGGAACTGTGCTGACAGATAAAGAGAGTGAGAGAAACATTACTGGGAAGGAAGTCTTACTCAGGGAATGGTTATAGTAAGATATATATGTGCAGTGATATTTTAATTAAATAAAGATACTTTTTAAGACTACTCCTGGTCTTATTGTGCTTAATCTATTAGTGCCATATTCACTTTTCCAAAGGACAAGTTTTCATAATTATTTATTAAATTGTAACATCTTTTGTAATGAATGGAGTCACCCATTCATCCGACCACTAGAGGGAGCCCTCACCCGAGTATTAGTCATAGGCAATTCACTCTGCACTTACTTCTTTTTTGCCATCATATTTATAACCCACACATACTATACAAAACTTACTTTTAACTGTCGATAAGTATGTACTGTCTGAGTATGGGATTTTGATGCAGTGGAAGTCTTTCTGCCTGGCAAATTGGATTGGTTATATTAATAAACTTTTGTATTTGGATCCTAACACAATCTCTGTGGACAGTTCAATACAGGTATGGGATACTGAAAGGAAACTACTTTTCCCATTCAGTTTGTAACTAGTGTCAGATAGACGATGACTAATAGCCTGATTCTGTCAACACTACACTGGTTAGCCATTAAGCTTCTTATGAACTTTTAAAACTTGCCTATTTATATATAAGCTCCAATATGGATTAACACCTCAATATCTGAGATAACTTACACTGCATTACAGTCTTTCGTGTTTTCAGTGGTCTCAGAATTCTGGCCATTTATTAATACCTAGAATTTTAAAATATAGTACAGGTGGTAGATACTTTTCCTTTTAAGTGCCTAAACCTTGAAAACAATAAAACAATGATAAAAAATTTGTTGGACTTGAACCCAATTTGCTGGGTTACAGGATGAGTCGTTTTCGAACCTTAAAACACACATAATAACTTAACCTTACCTATGTGTGTGTGCAAAAAAGGCCAAGAAAGAACATTACATTTATAGCGGCGAGAAAGAGCATTTGCTATGCACCCTCTATATGTTATAAATTTGCCTTGCAATTCCACAATTCATACTCATTCAATACAAATCAAAGTACAGAGTTGTGTACAAACAGATTTCAGTTTTGACCCTAACTGAAATGTTTAGTTGTTTTACAAGCTTTCAGTTCTGATTCTTTAATCATTTTTAACACAGAATGTTTCAGAAAAGGATAACAAGAAAAACTAAATAATATTTAATTTAAATTTAGTTTTTAGTTTTTGGATCATTTTTAAGATTAGATATATGATCTTCCATTTTGACAGTCAGTTAAATCAAAATGGAAAAAAAAAATATTTCACTAACTTAACAGCCTCAGATGTCGTGCTCACTTCCGACCCCTTCTTCGGTGCGGCACGGTACTATTTGCCTCACCTTGTGCCTTTCAGTCGTTTTTTTGTTCGATCAGCAAGACTAAATATGAATGTCATTGCATCGCACCAACCCAGTGTGTGAGGGACAGCACAGTCTGCCTCACCTTACGTTTCTCCCGTGTATTTAAACAGGATGCACAGACTCATCGATTTTGACTAGAAAAATGTCATAAATTATACAGAAAACAAATACCAGTTGACAAATGTATTTTGTTATTATTATTCATTTTTTACTTTTCATGGTGACCTCACCTGCCTCCCATGACCGCTTGTCCCTGTCTGTTGTTTGAAAGCAGAATGAGATTAACAAAAGTATAGAGAAAGTTATCTAGTTCATTGGAGTAAAATAACCCAGCAGGGAAGGTGCAACTTATTCATAGTTTGGTTACTAACTGGATTATTTTTAATAATTACATTTGGTGTGTATTAATTATATCCATATAATAAAAATCTAAAATGTCGAAAAGCAATATTTTCATTTTTTACAGTTTCACAGATTACATCTAACAATGCCATCAGGGAAGTGTTTTTCCGCACACACACAGTGAAATGCTAGTAGTTTATTCAGGTTTGTAGTTTATGTAAAAAAGCCTAAGCATACAAACCACTATCACTGTGCACGTTTGATGCTCTTCCTCACAACCACAAGGCAACATCCTGTAGTACCCAGTGACTGGATCACTATTAGATATGTGGGGGAGAACTTTATGAATTTAGTTGCCTGTTCTTTGTCGAAGGGTGAAACATTAATGTAAAGAAATTTATGGGAAGAAACAATGACAAGAAAGTTTTTGCAAAAAAAAAGAAGATACATGTCAGACTGCACTTCTGTAATGAAAACCTCTGTATGTAATTTATGAGTTCTTGTTAAGCCCTGCCCAGGAATGGTACTTTTGCAATATGCTTTCCTTTTAGAAGTAAAAGGCTTTAGAAGTATGTGTTTTACAGCCAAGCTTTATGATATGCATTAAGGACAATTGTGAAGTAGATATATTGACTCATTACTACAAAGCAGGTGCAGAGAGTGGCATATTTAAAAATGACCCACGTGGGGACTAAAGGGCTGGCTCTGACTGCACAGAGACACCACTGAACCTGTCCGTTTGCCATGTGACCTAATTTGTTCTGTTGCAGGCCATGCCCCATGTTTTATTTATTGTGTGAACAAAAGTTTGACTTAATTTCAGATAAAGTTGCATTAAAACCAATTTTGAAAAGTTAAGACACATCAGACTAACAATTACCACACTATTGCAAAAAGACGTTAAAGAAATAAGATAATTCATCTTATGTCTATATGTACTCAAAACTAGAACTATATTTAAAAGTGTGAATTTCTTCTCTAATCAAATCTTTTTGTGTTCACATGCCTCTTCATAGGACCAAGGCCATTATAAATAGAGTACATATAGACTCTGATGGCTAAAGCACTAAACTAAATGACTTTCAACTGTGAGCTCACATTGACTTTGAATAATGAGGCTAATCATGGCTGTTCCCCACATGTGGGGATATAGAAAATGTGCCACACATGGGGTAAAATGACACAGGTTCTCTAATTGTGGCTAAGGACTTCAATAGATCTGTGGCTATTGGCTTTGACCAGAAAACGACATTTGTCGACACTTACTGTGGCCTCTTCAACATTTCATGACTGGCTCTTAAAACGAACTTCATACGACAATTAAGATACCCAGAGCTTCACTGAGAGAATACGTCAGAATGTGATTACTATAAAAATGACCAGAGCGCTTTTTGCTTTAAACATCAAGAGCAATTGAACATGCAGAACTCACAGCAATCAAGAAACCACAGAGTCAATTGCTTTTTTCAGAACAAACTGATCTGAGCATGATTAGTGTCTTGAGGTTTCAGTTATGTGACTTTGTTTTAAGTGTTTCAAATACTTTAAGCAATCACAGTTTCTTTATATAAGCACCTTTTTAATAAATGTGATTTAGGTAAATGACAATATTAACCATATATGTGGTCTATGTTGCTTGTAATTATGATAAAGTAAACAGATATATGTTTACTGTTTAATGTACATGTACTATATGTATGTACATCAGCATGTTTACATAATTTTAGGGAAGCTAGAATTATTCCAGCTATAATTAAACTTCATTGAACATTTATTTTTGAATTTTTGTATATAAACTATATATTTTTAAGGGTTAGCTAAAGTAGCTCACCAATTTTATTTTTGCATTAAAATGTGGGTTTGTGAGTAAATTCATACATAGGTTCATTTTATATGTAGCTTTGTATTGTGTGAACTTTTTAGATAATCCCTAACCCAATATTTTTCCAATATTAAATTCACATTTACTGGTTGTTTGTTTAAACTGGTTCCTTGTTTAAACTGTCTAAACTGGTTGTTTAGAGACTCATCCAACTCGTAAAAGGGCAATAGTCACACTCTTCTGACAAATCAGGGGTATTAAAATGAACATAAAACTTGCTAAATTTTTTAGGAAAGGTCTGATAAACATTTTAGCTGGTTAATGGCTTGTCCAGTGAGAGTCTTGACTCACTAAAAAAGCTTGCCTGGTGTTCATTTTTTCAACTGGAGAATTGTGAGGAGTTTTGTGAACAATTCTCAAGAAGGGTGAAAGTAAAGAAATGAAAAGAGAAAGCTGAATCGGAGGGATCTACAAACAATAAAAAAGAGGTAAAGAAAAAACCCTCTACAAACCAGTTCGGCCATATTCTCAAGCTGTGGCATTCCAAATGTACCTCTGAGTACTAGATGTAGTGTGCTTCATTACGTTTCTGAGGTAAGGCATAAACCTGGCCTCCTTTGAGAAGGAGGCATAAAGAAAAGCGTCTTCAATGGGCAAAGAAGTACATGAAGAATTATAGACTGATGAGGTGAGGTTGACCTTAAATGGTCCTAATGAATGGGCTTGAGGCTGAATAGCTCATAGACATGAAGCTCTGACTAGATTTTGAAGGCAGCAAGGTGGTGGAGATATTATGGTATTGGCAGGAATAATCAACAATGAGGTTGTGGGGCCTTTAGAGTAGAACATGATGTAAATATCAATTTCGAAAACTACTGCCAGTTTCTTAGGAGCACTCTGTTCAAACAATAGTACAACCTGAAAACAATGTTTTCATGCAGGACAATGCTCCATCACACGCTCCTGCTACACAACCACCACAGAATCACCACAACCACCTGGCTAGCTCTGAAAGGTGTTAAAGACAATCGCCTCATGTGCTGGCCACTAAACTCACCACATTTAAATCCAATTGAAAATTTCTGGGCCATTTCAAAACGCCTTGTTTATTCTGAAGGAAAGCAATTCTCAAGTTTGGATGCTCTTTGGAATGCAGTCATCTCAGCAGAAAGGTCTATTGACCCTCAGCAGGTAAAGAGTTTGACTGATTCTGTGGATAGAAGACTGATGGCCTTGGGTAGAAATAGAAGGAGGCTATGTGAACAAGTAAAGGGATGAAGATTGAACTTTAACAGTTCAAGTTCAGTTGCTTTTGCAACAAAAAATGTTAAAAGACATTGTTAAAAGACATTGTTCATTTAGAGTTTTTATCTTATTTTATAATTTCCATTTGGTTCTGCCTAAATTGTTGCTGTGTGCTATTAATGCTAATAGTGCTCTGTATCTAATAATTCTGGACACCTCTTTTAAGAACCGTCCCACCGTCACACATTCAAGTTCCCATTCACCAGACTTTTAGAACTACATTACGCAGAACCCTTTGCACAGCACTCACCCGGACTCTTTATATACTCACTGTTTTCTCTCACTCACCGTCAGATATTGGTTTGCTTAACCGGCATGTCGCCATTCTGACCTTCTTCCTCTCTCTCTCTCTCTCTCTCTCTCTCTCTCTCTCTCTCTCTCTCTCTCTCTCTCTCTCTCTCTCTCTCTCTCTCTCTCTCTCTCTCTCTCTCTCTCTCTCTCTCTCTCTCTCTCTCTCTCTCTCTCTCTCTCTCTCTCTCTCTTATTTGTTACTCCCGTTTATCTGTGTGTTTCATCCACCAAATTGTGTGGGCAAGTCACCTTACCCCCAATTGCTCCCCGGGTGCTGCAATGAGCCCCTATTTGTAAGTTGCTGTGGATAAAAGTGTCTGCCAAATGAATTAATATAATGTAAAATTTGAACCCCCCTGGATTGTCACTTTAATGCCTTTTTAGTAGACTATTGCAGGACATCACTGTTGTTATCAAGCTTGGTAACTGTACAAGTCTTGTTAAAACAACTTTTGTAGCTGCAATAAAAATTACAAATGTATTTACATGCATATAGCTGCATACTTTTTGCTTAGACAAAAACTGTAATGAAAATGAAAAGAATGAGGCAACTGGGACAGATAAACAATCATGGAAACAAAAAGCATGTCAGCAAGTCTACTGTCTATACTAAGGTCTCAATTTATCTTTGAGTTTCAGTTTATTCCAAACTACTACCAGTTTTTATTTATTCTAAACTACTACATTTTAACAAACATGTATTAGACATTACACACATATTTATTTTGAGACCAAATCATTGTTCAATCATTTCAAAGTAGCTTTAGAGAAAATACTGTGGTGCTCTTATAGAGAATGAGAAACATAGTAAATGGTGTTATAAATCAAACATGCTAAACGTTTTTGTGAGGGTTAGGTTTAGGGGAAGGGGATGAAAAATACAGTTTGTACAGTATAAATATAATTACGTCTATGAAGAGTCTCTCTGTGTGTGTGTGTGTGTGTGCGTGCGTGTGTGTGTGTGTGTGTGTGTGTGTAAGAAAGAGAGAACTCTAATTATTCCTTAACTAAAATAAGAGACAGAAATATCCAATTTCAAATAACGATTTACAGACTGGCTTTGCGGCATACCTGCTTAACATCAAACTAAATCTATACAATCAACGGCACAAAAATCTAAAGGCCACCACAATTTCTCAAATTAGATTTGTCAGTTTACTGTGATATAATGTAAACAGTTCAGTCAATGCTGGCAGTTACATCTGGCTGGACTTGATGGAGGATTTTAGAATCCATCCTTATCACACTGATTCATTCAAGATATCCACTTTTCACCAACAACAAGAGTAGATTATTCATGTATGCACAAAAGTCACCATAATAACACAGATGGCAGTTGCTCAGATACATATTTTTTATGGCCAACTAACTGACCACTAAAAACAAGCACAATTTTTTCCCTTTTTTCCTCTATTTACTGAAAACTGTTTACTACATCTGTGATTGCAACTTATATTATTATCTTACTTATCAGCATATTGAGAAAAGTAGGCTATTAAATTGAAAGATGAATGAATGTTATTTATATGTACACTTTTGTGCTATCCCATCTGCATGCATTTAAGCTTGAGCATAGATTTGCAAAGTTGTCTCATATATTTATACTGTATTTGTATGCAGAAGACACTATAAAACACAGTTGGTTTAAACCTCAGGAACAAAATCTAATACTGCAGAAGTTATAGTGCCTTTCAACAATACAAGGGCAAATCTGAGAAAAGCAAAAACACATGTAAACACAACCACTAGCCGTACCGCAGGCTGTAAATGTGACCGCAATAAAAAGTATTGAATAACTGGACCACTGTGAATTTGTCTGTCTTTGGGCCTTATCTCCACACACAGTGTAATGCATAATTGTAAAGTGATACTTTGTACACCAGAATAAAACTATAAACAATTGTTTAAACTGAGACATTTATAAAGAACAGTTTGCTGACTGACTGTCAAACCACTGTAGATTTAAGCTAACTGAAAAATACTCTGCCCTGATCTTTAAAAATGTTTACAGCTAATGTTGACCTTAACCTTCTGGCCGTCTGGCCTCGAGTTTTACCCTGACAAAAGACTTGTCACCTCCCCCCAAAACACTATGATGGATTCTCAAAGAAACCTGGCCACTACAGGGGTGACATATCTGACAGCCCTTTTAATTAAGCCACAATAAAGGAGAAGAGCCATTTGCTTATTGTTTAACACAGTATGGAGAACACACTAGTCAAGCCCCAGGACGTGCATTAATTCGCCGCTTCGGAGAGGGTGGTGGATAGGGGTCGGGGCTGCTTAATGTATGGACACCAAAGAAATGGGTCTGACAGTAATGGCCAATACTTGTGCATTAGGGTGATTGAGAGAGCCATGTACTTTCAGACAAACCTAAGCCACCATGCAGAGATGCAACAGTGACATGATCAGGCTCTCAGACAGCGGAAGAATTGGCTGGATTTATGAGTGACAGCTCATCCATTTCACACCTACTGATTATCCAGCCAGTAGGTATATATATAGAAACCTTGCTTCTTTTTGAGAGGTTTTTTTAAAAGGTTTTTTGGGCATTTTTTACCAGGCTGATATGTCCAGGTTCAGTCATTTAATTTGAATTCTAATGATAAGGTTATTAGTTAGTGAATGAAATACCTTTTTTCAAAAATCTCACTGCAGACAATTCATTGGTTGTTTAAGAAAATAAGATTAGATTTTGATTAGAGTCAAAACAGCTAAAAGAGGTTGTTTGCTAGTAATCATAAGGTAACTACTTTAAGTGTAATATAGCACCTCAAAAAAAGAAAAAGAAACATAAAGTGCTTCCCCTATAAACACAAGCAAAGAACCACTGAAGCACCATTTTTTTTTGAGTGTAGACAATGAAAATACAATAGTAAGCCCACAGTTACATGACATGTCTAATATGTCATGTGATATATCCAATTTCATTTATTATATTCAAATACATCCTTTCTGTTTTGTAAAATTTTAAAAGACCAATAACAAATTGTAATTTGGAGAAAAAGAATACCGACCTATGTTAGTGGAGAAGTAATGAGATGCTTAAAGTGTGAATTAACAGATAAATTGCTTTGCAGTTACACATAAAATAGTACTTCACTATTAATATCCTTTAACTTTTGGAACTGTGACCTGTGTGCTTCATTTATGCATCCAATGATATACACTTTTGGAAAATTGGTCAAAATGTGTATCCCAGTCACCTGTGTATCATTGTACCTTTGAGGAACTAATGCAAAAGATCAGAGAGATAGTGAGGTGCAAGTCCATTCAGACATTTAAATGTTAGCAAGAGAGTTTTAAATTGACTCTGCGCAGATATAGGTAACCAGTGTAGATCAGAAAAAAGCAAATGCGTGCTTTGACTTTTCAACACATTATATGATTCTGAGTTCCCTTTCAAGGGAACTCAACGCTGCGTCAGCGAATGACGCTATGGGAACGCTTTGCGTGACCGCGTCTGAAGCACGTGCAAGATTGCCGAATGGCGGGACAGAACGTCACGGGCGGGTGACGTCAGGACCAGGAAGCTATAAAAGAGCGTGGAACGCACACACATTCAGCTTTTGTGTCTTCAGCTGCGCGTGTGTGTGTTTGTTGAATGTGTAGGGCGCTCGAAAACACCATTAACTGAGTGTGTGTTGTGTGAGAGAAAGAAAAAGTTTATTCAAACATGTCTTTCAAACCGTGTGTTCCCCCATGTGCTCGCTTTATAACGAGTGGGGATTCTCACAAGTTTTGTGTTGTTTGTTTGGGGGTGGATCATGCCCGGTCGGCGCTCTCCCTCTCCGCACTCTTCGCTCTCGGCTGGCATGTGCAAATAAACATGCCCAGCCTAGCGGTTCTCTCATGGCGGCGCCGGTCCTGCCGAGGCAGGGCGGCGGCTACCGTCATGAGGATCGCAGATGGACCTAGCCGATGTGATGGAGACGGGCCCGGCCCTTTCTCCTCCCCTCTCCGCTTCGTCCTCTCTCCACCTCGGTCAACAAGCCCGTGTTGCGGTTCCTGTTGCCAGTGGGGGGAGTCCACATTTTCTGCTGTCTTCCTCTGAGGAGGGAGATTTGCAGAGTGTGGACATGGGGGAAAGTGAGCGTCCCCCTATGTATGAAGAGCTGGTTGAGGTGGTGACGCGGGCAGTCGCCCAGCTAAAACTCGACTGGCCCGCTGAAGCCGAAAGCGCTCGCCAGCCTAGCAAGCTGCATGAGCGCTTTCTCAAACCAAAAACGCCACCTCACCGCCGGGGCTTACCATTCTTTCCCGACCTACATAATGAGTTATCAGGTTCGTGGAATAGACCATATTCGGCCCGTGTTCACAGTCCCCGTACCTCTGTGTATTCCAACATTGCGGGGGCATCGGAGCACGGGTATGACGCGATGCCAGCGGTGGAGCAGACGCTTGCGGGCTATCTGTCCCCGGTTGCGGCATCGTCGCTCAAAGCCCCGGTTCTCCCATCAAAGCCGTGCAGAACCACCTCGGCTTTGGTGGGGAAAGCATATTCCGCAGCAGGTCAGGCTGGGGCATGCCTACATACAATATCCATGCTCCAGGCCTATCAGGCTGACCTGCTGCGGGAGCTAGATGAAGGCGAGGGTGTGGACCAGGACGCAGTTTGTGAGCTGCGCCGGGCCGGGCTGTTTCTCCGTGCCATCCGGGAAACAGCCAAGGCTGTGGGCAGATCTATGTCTGCCCTGGTGGCTATGGAGAGGCATTTATGGTTAAACCTCTCTGGCATCAAAGCAGCCGATAAGACCCTGCTGCTTGATGCCCCGCTGTCCCCCGGGGGCCTGTTCGGCGATGCGGTTAACTCCGTCGTCGACAGGTTCCGGGAAGCGAAGAGCCAGGCCGCGGCCTTCTCTCAGTTTATCCCTCGCTGTCATCGGGGTGCTGAGGCTGCTGGGCGGGGGCAGCCCCAGCCCTCCACCTCTGCTTACCGAGGTAGGCAGAAGGAGAGTTTCCCCGAGCCCCACCACAGCGTCCAGTGGGGCTCGGGAGGCACTCTAGGCCTCGCCCTTCCCAGCCGAAACGGACCTGAGGGCCGCTATCTATTCAAGACGGCGGGGACCAAGAGGCGGGGCACCTGACTGCCGCGGCGTCAGCCTGTCCCCGCAAAGCCCCCTGGGAGCAGGCCGGTTAACGCCTCATCACACGGCGCCCGGTCCTGTTCTGTACCCCTTCCTAGATGCTCAGCGTTGTTCCCGCGCCCTGCTTCGGGACGCACTGGTGTCAGGGTACCATACGAGGCGCGTAGCGCCCCTTCTCAAGTGTACCCCAGCAAATTTAGCTCTGGGTACCGACCTAATACAAGACTTAAAACCAGATGCCAGCCCCAAGGGGCTCGCTCCTTCAGCGATTTACCTGGCAGCGTACAAGCTTCTGCCAAACGCAAAAAACCTTCAACTTCACACCAGTCCCGAGGGGCTGGTTCCCACAGTGGCTCACTTGGCGGCGTGCCAGCCTCCGCCAGCCACTCGAAACGTACGACCAGACACCAGCCCCGAGGGTTCCTCTTGTGCACTACCTGGCAGCGTGGAAACTTCTGCCAAACATTTCACGTTGGGTTCTACGCATAGTAGAATTCGGATATACGATTCAGTTCGGGCGCAGCCCACCCCGCATTCCAAGGAGTGGTGCCCACCACGGTGGGCCCCCACCAAGCTCTGGTCATGGAACACGAAGTACAGACTCTCCTGGCAAAGGGGGCCATAGAAGTAGTTCCCCCTCCAGAGAGAGAAGCGGGCTTCTACAGTCGCTACTTCATAGTTCCCAAAAAGGATGGAGGCTTGCGGCCTATTCTAGATCTGCGCACCCTGAATCTTTCAGTAAAGAAGCTGAAGTTCAAGATGCTTACACAGATTGTGTCTCAAATCCGTTCTGCGGACTGGTTTGTCACAATAGACATGAAAGACGCATACTTCCATGTCTCTATCCTACCGAAGCACAGGAAGTTCCTGAGGTTCGCTTTGAGAGCACTCAATGGCAGCCCTGTACCACCTTTACCAAATGTCGGGTTCTCGGGCCTTCGGTCTAGCCCTGTCACCTCATGCACCTTCACTTTCTCCAGTTCAGAAATGTGTGGATGCTGCCCTGTCTGCCCGCCACTTTCAAACCATTCACGGGGCATTCAATATTGAACTACATAGGTCGATTGGCTTATTCTGGCAGAGTCAGAAGCCTTAACGGTCCAACATCGAGATGTTGTTCTACCAGCTCACATCCAGTGGGGAAGGAGTTCTCCCAGAGTTGGGTCGCCGCTAGAAGCGCTTACGCCAGACTGAATGCCAAGAAGAGTTCACTTTCTCCAGTTCAGAGAATAACTTTCCTACCTCAGCAGAATGGGACTCGAGGGTCATGTCTGCCGCGCCTTTTACAAACTGGCACACCAGATCCTGTTGTGGTCCCAAGGGAAGCTGCTCTCACCAGAGCATTCAAACCATTCAGGCAGGAGAGTCAAGGGGTGAGTCAACCTTTCTCCCAGCACAAGTGGATTGCATCAGGAGAAGACGCACTGTCCTTTATGGTTCTCCCTGTACCTTCTGGGGCTGGATGCTCTAGCCACATCCGCACCGGGCTACGCTTTGCGCCCCTCCGACGCTCTGCTCCGGGAGTTCTGGTGTGCGCCAGCACTTCGCCTGTTACTGGTGGCACCCGGCTGGCCCGAAAGTGTGGTTCTCGGACCTGATAGCACTCCTAGACGGCACCCCGTTGAGGCTGCCGCTCAGGAAAGACCTTCTGTCTCAGGAGCAAGGCACTGTTCTGCACCCTTGCCCAGAGATGTGGAAACTGTGGGTCTGGCCCCTGAGGGTTAGCGTGGTTCTGGAATTCTTGCAAGATCGTTTTTCTTCGGGGCTTATGCCCTCTACGGTCAAGGTCTATGCGGCTGCCGTATCTGCCTTTCATAGCCTTGTCCACGGCCAGTCTGTGGGTCGAGACCCGCTGGTTATACGCTTCCTTCGTGGCACTAGGAGGCTGAGGCCGGTGTTACGTGCCCGAGTTCCCACGTGGGATCTGGCGGTGGTACTTCAAGGGTTGTCGGTGGCACCGTTCGAACCCATTGAGGCCGTTTCGGTCAAATTCCTGACCCTCAAGACTGTTTTCTTGCTGGCAGTATCTTCCCTGAAGAGAGTTGGTGATCTCCAAGCTCTCTCAGTCTCTCCTTCTTGCCTGGCTTTTTCCCCAGGCATGGTTAAGGCTTTTCTGTACCCTAAAGAGGGTTACGTACCAAAAGTACCCACCAATGTGCCGAGGCACATTACGTTGCAGGCCTTCTGTCCTCCTCCCTTCCAGGATTCGGACCAGGAGAAAGCTAATCTTTCGCCTACGTTCACAGAACCGCTCCCTTGAGAAAGTCTGAGCAGTTGTTTGTATGCTTTGGTCCTCCCAGCACTGGAGTGCCGGCGACCAAACAATCTCTTAGCAGGTGGATAGTCGAGGCTATCTCACTGGCTTATGGAGCCTCTGGACAGCAGTCTCCACTGTCTGTCAAGGCTCATTCAACTAGGGGTATGGCGGCCTCTAAGGCCTTACGGTCAGGGGCTACGCTCGAAGATGTGTGTAACGCCGCTCACGTTCGTGCGTTTTTATGACTTGGACCTGGCTTCCACGCCAGGTGCCCATGTTCTGCAGCCCTGAGGGGCTTGTTTTCTACGAATGACAGCCAGGAAATCTCGCTGTGTATTCTATTTATTTGACTTGCGGCAAGTGGGGTCTTGTCTCTCGTCCTCTTTGGGGCCTGGCTCGAGGGCCAGGACCCCGTGCCAGGAGTTCCCATGCACCTCGGCCCCGAGGGGTCGACTTGTACCTGGACACCGGCCAGCTGAGTCTCGCCGTGTGTTTCCAGCTTTGCGGTTCAGGCTCGAGAGCCAGCTACCTGAATTGGGTTTCTGCTCCTTTGCACTTTCCCCGGGGGCCCGGGGGGGCCCTGGTGACCGGCCAGTGAATCTCGCCGTGTATTCCCTGTATGTTCTTGTATCAGGACCGAGGTCCTGCATGTCTTGCCCTTAGGGGCCTTCTCGGAGTAGTTGTAAACGGCCAGGAAATCTTGCCGTCTCACTCCTTTATGGCGTTCTGGCTTGCGAGCCAGGGTCTACGCTTAACCTGTCGAGGTAGTTCCTCTTATTGTGCTCTACGGATTCACACTTCCAGGGACTTGCTCGTACGGCGATGTTGGGATTATGTTCCCATAGCGCCATTCGCTGACGCAGCGTTGAGTTCCTTGAAAGGGAACGCCTCAGGTTACGATGTAACCCTTGTTCCCTGAGAGGGAACGAGACGCTGCGTCTTCCGGCCATACTCCCTGCGTGCCTGGGCGCAGCTTCGGCACTTTACGCTGAATGTGTGTGCGTTCCACGGTCTTTTATAGCTTCCTGGTCCTGACGTCACCCGCCCGTGACGTTCTGTCCCGCCATTCGGCAATCTTGCACACGTGCTTCAGACGCGGTCACGCAAAGGCGTTCCCATAGCGTCATTCGCTGACGCAGCGTTGAGTTCCCTCTCAGGGAACAAGGGTTACATACGTAACCTGAGACGATTTTTGGTATTGTCAGATGGAAGTGCAGTTCCATTAATGCATAGTCTCATTAGGGACCTTTTTAGAAGAGCAGGTGGACCAAAAACAATAACCTCATTTTATCATTATTCAGTTTTAGGAAGTTACTGTGTAACCAAGATTTGATCTCAGCAATACAGGCATTTAATGAAGCAAGTGGTAGAGCGGACAAGGAGCATGCATATATGTATAATTACAGATCATCGGCATAACAGTGATAATTAGGACCATTATTACGAATAATATGAAGGGGTAGAAAATATTAAATAATAATAACTGGGCCAAGAACAGATACTTGGGGGACACCTTCAGAAAGAGAACAGACAGTAGATTTGTAATCATGAAAAGTAATAAAGAATTGTCTATCAGTGAAGTAGTATATAAACCAAGACAATGAACTACCAGTAAAACCAATAGAAGATAATCGAGAGATAAGTATGTGGTGCGATACTGCATTAAAAGCATCTGTTAAGTCTAGCATGATGAGTACAGTAATGCAGCCAGAATCAGTAGAAATTAGAAGGTCATTAGTCATTTTTAACAGTGCAGTTTCAGTGCTATGGGTAGTATGAAAACTAGACTGATAGGAATTTTTATTATGAAGATTATTAGTGGAGAGATGAACATGCAGATGTAAGACAACACACTTTTCCAGCAGTTTGGAAATGAAGGGAAGTTTAGATATAGTGTAGGTCAGAAGTTGTTTATTGCAGAGGAATCTAATCCAGGTTTCTTTAATATAGGAGTGACTGTAGCAGTCACTGGATCAACTGCTCTTGTTCCTCTTGTTGCTCACTGGATCAACTGCTCTTGTTCCTTTTGGTCTGTTCCGCTACCATTAAATGGTAGCGGAACAGACCAAAAGGAACAAGAGCAGTTGATCCAGTGAGCAATAGGAGCTGAGATTACAGATTGGCAACATTTGAGAAGCATGGTAGGGGCTGGATTTAGCTGAAAGGTAGATGATTCAGACCATGCAATAAGGTCTCCAACACAGGAAGGGGTGGTAAGAGTGAAACTAGATAAGACATGTTTATGGGTAGTTTTCATAGTGTGTATAGATATATATATATATATTTTATTTAGTATTAATTTTAAAATACATTTATAACCTTTAACTCTCTACATAACAGTAGAATCTATAGTTATCTATAGGAGAAGTTAATCTATAGGAGAAGCGATCCATCTGCAGTAGACAGCAGTTGTGCGTGAGTTCGGCTTAGTTCTGTTTACTTTGTTACTGCGCTGTGTTGAATATTGCCTATTGTTGGTTAGGAATTGTCTTTTATTGATCTATAGCGTTTCTAAAAGGTAACCTTTATTTTATTCGATCCTGACCTGTGTGTATTCGTTAACTGTAGCATTTTAAACGATATTACTGCTTCCTGAGAGCTATAACTTCTGCATTTAGCACTTTCGATTCACGCTGAGCTATCCCAGGTGTTAGCTCGTAGTTTCAACCCCAGCAACATTAGCCTAATTAAGCCTTTGTTGTGTAAAGTGGAAAGGCGTGTTTAGCTGTTTTCAATCAAGTTGTAATCAACCATTGCACTTATCACGGTAGCACCCGTGAAGCGTCAGCGGAAGCGTCAGCCCTCGTGTGAAGCCCTCCTCGTGTGAAGACCTACGAGTGTAAAGACCATCGACTCTACCTGTGCGACTCCACCGAGCAAGGACACCGACAAGGCACTTAAGTATCACGCTCTGTTTTAAGTAATATGTTTAACATAACTTTCTATTGTATGCATCCCTCTTCAGTAAACTCTATGCACTCTCAGCCTATCCCTGTAATCCACCATAGACACTTACAGACACTCCGATACCGCTCACACTCTGACCTGCACACCATTCACACCACCCCCACCCCTCCTCTGTCTCTCTCCGTGGGCCTCTGGAACTGCCAGTCAGCTGTGAACAAGGCTGAATTCATCCCTGCCTTTGCTACGCAGTCAGACATTCACATCCTCGGTCTCACTGAGACATGGATCCGTCCAGAGGACTCCGCCACTCCGCTGCACTCTCATGCAACCATGCTTTCTCCCACTCCCTCGGCAATCCCGCAAGGGGTGGTGGCACAGGTTTACTCCTTCCCATCACTTGGAAATATACATGCCTTCCAGGATTGTGCACAAACACTTCCTTTGAATTCCATGCGGTTACCGTTTCATTTCCTTCTCTCTGATTCACATCATTGTAGTTTACATACCACCGGGGCCACTTCATAACTTCACTGATGAACTGGATATGCTTCTCTCTTTATTTCCTGAGGACGGCAGCCCACTCATTGTTCTTGGTGACTTTAATATTCACCTGGAGAAATCCTCTGCCTCTGACTTTCTAAACCTCCTCTCCTCTTTTGACCTCTCCCTTCTTACCACCATCGCTACCCATAAATCAGGAAACCAACTAGACCTCATCTTCACACGCAACTGCATCACCTCAAATCCTACTGTCCTACCCCTACATATCTCAGATCACTTCTTCATAACTTGCAACATACATCTCAGCTCTAACAACACAGTCACACCCACATCGGTTTCATTCAGAGCAACCTCCGGGCCCTTTCCCCAACACACTTTCTGCTGAGGTATCATCCTCTCTCCTTCCAACTTCGCTTCCCTGGATACCAATACAGCCACGGACACCCTATGCTCAACACTAACATCCTGTCTAGATAACCTCTGCCCTCTATCCTCCAGACAAGCTCGTGCCTCCCTCCCTGCCCTTGGCTTCCCGGACGCCCTTAGGGATCATCGGACCAAACTCAGGGCTGCGGAAAGGAAATGGCGGAAGACTAAACACCCACCCGACCTCTGTGAGTACCAGTCACTACTTTCATCCTTCTCCGCTGCTGTCCACACAGCAAAGACATCTTATTACATCACAAAGATCACTCACACATCAGATTCTAAAGCACTTTTTTAAAACCTTTAACACCCTCCTCTCTCCACCTATCCCCCACCTGCCTCGTCAGTATCAGCTGATGATTTTGCTAACTTTTTTTCATAAACAAAACATCCCTGATCAGCAGCCAGTTCTCAACTCCTGCAACCCCACCACACACACAGGCTTCACCTAGCTCCACTTTTTCCTCTTTTGCCACTTTAAACGATGCGGAAGTTGCCAAACTTCTCTCCTGCAACCCCACCACCTGCCCACTCGACCCAATCCCCTCCCATCTGCTCCAATCCATCTCCAGCGCAGTCACTCCATCACTCACACACATAATCAACTCCTCACTCCTCTCTGGCACCTTTCCCACCACCTTTAAGCAGGCCCAGGTCACCCCGCTGCTTAAAAAACCCACTCTCAACCCTTCCCTCACCGATAGCTACAGACCTGTCTCTCTCCTCCCGTTCATCTCTAAGACACTGGAGCGAGCTGTTTTAATCAGATCTCATCCTACCTCTCCCAGAACGACCTACTGGACAAACGACAGTCCGGTTTCAAGAGCAACCACTCCACAGAGACTGCACTTCTGTCAGTCACGAGACGCTTCAAGTGACTGGCAAAGGCCGAGTCCAAATCATCTGTTCTCATCCTGCTGGATCTTTCTGCCGCTTTTGACACAGTCAACCACCAGATCCTACTGACATCCCTCTCATCGCTAGGGATCACAGGTACCCACTTCAATGGTTTAAATCCTACCTCTCAGACAGGTCCTTCAGGGTGTCATGGAATGGGAGTTGTCTAAAGCCCATCCCTTGGCCACTGGCGTTCCTCAGGGATCTGTTCTTGCACCACTCCTCTTCTCCATCTACACAACATCCCTGGGTCCCATCATTCAATCACATGGCTTTGACTACCACTGCTATGCCAATGACACCCAGATTTTCTTTTCCTTCCAGCCAGATGACCCCACAATAGCGTCTCGCATTGCAGCCTGCCTGAATGACATCTCATCTTGGATGACTAAACACCACCTTCAGCTAAACCTTGCCAAAACTGAACTCCTGGTACTTCCGCCACACCAGCATTGCAACACAACCTCACAATTCAAATTGGCGACACAACCATTACACCATCTAAATCAGTTAGAAACCTGGGTGTAATCTTCAACGACCAGCTGTCCTTTACCGAACACATCTCAAGGATATCACGGTCTTGTAGATATGCACTCTACAACATCAGGAAGATCAGGCCATATCTCACAGAGCACGCTGCCCAACTGCTTGTCCAAGCCATGGTAATCTCCAGACTGGACTATTGCAACGCTCTTCTGGCTGGTCTTCCTGCACGATCAATCAAACCACTGCAGATGATACAGAGCGCTGCAGCAAGGCTTGTCTTCCAGGAACCCAAAAGAGCACATGTCACGCCACTCCTCATCTCTCTCCATTGGCTACGGTGGCGGCCGCATTAAATTCAAATCATTAATGCTGGCCTTTAAAACCATCACAAACTCCGCGACCCTCATACTTCAACTCGCTTCTATATACATACAACCCATCCAGAACCCTACGGCTCAACCAATGAACATCGACTTGTGGTACCATCACAGAAAGGCTAAATCTCTCTCTCGCTCTTTCTCCTTCTCTGTTCCCGGCTTGTGGAATAGTCTCCCTAACGCAATCCGGTCTGCCACATCCCTCACCTTCTTTAAAAAACTACTAAAAACACACCTTTTCCAAGAACACCAAACAGCATAAAAAAAAAAAAAACCTTTTCCTTCCTCTACAGGTATTTATCTAGCACTGCACAACTTTGTAAACTTACTAAAGCACTTCTTTGTACTATTGCTGCCGCTTTTGATGTATCGCTTCATTGTCTCCTAATATTTGTAAGTCGCTTTGGATAAAAGCGTCAGCTAAATGCCTAAATGTAAATGTAAATGTAAAGTTACTAAAAGACAATTTGCATAAATTTGATTTAGCAACAGATGCTACTTACACTAAGTGTAAATAGCAAAAAAGCGTAAAATGCTATTTACACTAAGTGTTAATAGAAGGTAGATGCTGTTTACACTAAGTGCAAATAACTATAGATTCTATTTACACTGTTAAAATAGCAGGATTTTCTGCTATTTACACTACTTATTACATCTGCAATTATTTGCACCTCAGTATTGTAGTACATTATAAAACAGTATACAATAATAACATATTGCATGCAAATGATAATTTTATTTCAAATTATTAAATGGATGCCACCTTTTCGAGACAATATAAGCCCTCCCTACACCTACCCTAACCCCACCCGATAAATTCTTTCCATTATGTCCTTCATTTTTATTGAAAATAATTGCCTTTCCTATATAATATGACATTTGAAAAGGGAGAAAAAAGAAAGCTCAGCAATCAGGTCAATTCTCAGCTCGAACTCAGGTCAATTGTGTCAAAAATGACTGTCACACACACTTTACACTTGGTAGGTGCAGTTAGTGTAAATAGCTTCTGCCAACAAGGCGGGCTATTTGCAGTAAGTGCAAATAGACACTCTGTAATTTTTTATTGACATGATCTATTTTGCAGACAGAAATGAAAAGTTTTTTCCCTTAATGAATCAGAGCAGACTCTCCTCTGACCCATGACTTAACAGCTGGGAAGTAAATTTAATTGACTGATATTTGTGCTTACAAGGTTGTGAGCAATGTTACAATAATAAATCATTTTCCTGTGTAGGCTATCTACGTTTTTACATGATTATTCTCTGTGTTTATTTCTCTGTGAACCCACTGCCAGTGCTAAGCTGAAGTAAACCTTTTTGGTGTGTTTGTGTGGCTTCACATATTTACCTTCCCAGTGTAAAAATGTAATGGAGTAGCTAATTTGGACTAACTATGCTTTAATGCAAATAAGAGACACAAAGCAAGCAGATTGATGACTCACATAAAACTCACATCCCCAAACAAACACCTGTGGCAACTGCTCGCACAGGGCTCATAACTAAGCAAACCTAATTAATAACCATAACAAGAAGCTTGCCATAAAAACCATAAAAGTTTTTACAGCTGGCCATGCAAATGTGTGTGTGGGGAGAAACTCGATGCTGCCTTTAAAATGTTGTTTGAAATTGGTCCACACAGACACATTACATACCAGCTATTAGTGACACAATTATAAAAGTCACTGCAGTCCAATAACCATCAACATTTCAGCACCTATTAAATTATAATACAGTAAACAAGAAACAATGGCACTAAAAAGCAGTAAACAAATATATTAGCAGGGCTGAACAACAAAGCAGGTGTTTGTTTGACCTAGGACAGTGCGGCTACATCGATTCTCACAGCAAGAAGAAGTGAAAAAGAGGTCACCCTGCTAGGCCAAAACACATAGTTGTCTAGTGGCAGCACGCCAGATCAGCAGCCTACCAGCGTCTTATAGTATCTGTTTCAGAATCCCGCTATCATCCTACTATTCATCTCAGGAGTCACGTATCCCCGCTGTTCTTTACAAAACACACACTCGACCTTAGCATACACAAATAGATACATGCAGACAGAAAATACATGCAGCTGCTAACATTTACTTAATAATTTAACACCATGCTGCTGTCAATAACATTTTCATAAAAACTGTGAGAGCAGAGTGGAGAATGGATGCAGAGGGATACAACAATTGTAAGATCGATGGTGCAAAAAATTGGGTTATTGAGTGCTCTCTCACATTTTTCCCGGCAGACACAGAGAAGAGATGGGGCACACAGAATGAGCAGAGACGGGGAAAATAAATGAAATTATTGATGTAACACGTCAAAAGTAATTGCTCAGATTTCTGCTCAGAGGAAAGAAAAAGATGCTGATGGATTTGCTGATCCATAAAAAGGCTTCATTTTTCAGGTGCTGTTGAACCTTTCAGGTTTTATTTTTCCTTTTTGACCCCAGGAGTTTTGCAGGTACATGCGATTTCAGACTTCCTCTCTTTACTTGCTCAAATGAAACTTACCATTAAGGACAGAAACAAATTGTCACAAGCAGTCAATTATATGAAACAGAGACATGATCTAAATGTAGATTTGATGGTGTTACTGAATCCAGAAGTGACAACAAACAAGAGTGATAATACAAGTCCATGCAGGCCTAAACAATTACCAGTATACTCTTAAAAATAAAGGTGCTTCATGATGCCATAGAAAAACCGAATGGTTCCATAAAGAACCTTTAACATCCAAGAACCTATCTGTTCTGTTTATGTTTATATATATATATATATATATATATATATATATATATATATATATATATAGAACAGATTGTTTCTATATATTTACAACTGTTAGCATCTCAGTGGAGCAAGTTTGTAAGTGAGCTCATAATCTTTAAGTTGTTCACTACCATAATACATTAATAAAAAAAGAAAATATATATAGGTATGAATATGTATGAATATATATGTATGAATATGTATGACTGTATGTACATATCAGATGTAGGCCTATGTACGAATAAAATAGTGATTATTCAGTAGTGTGCAGCTTAGCTTGTGCACACAACTACAGAACTGATTTTTACTGCATATACACAAATTTTAATGCTTTAAAACATATTGTTATAGTTGGACGAGTTCTGCATAAATCTCTCAAAAAAATAGGCATGGTAGAATGCAAACGCTGATCAAATAATCTGAACACTTTTTTTTGAGTCAAACTACAAAAAGCATAGCGGATATCACAAGCTACTGGAGCAGGCCTCTGCTAAATATTGCAACATTAAAGGCAGGAGTGAAGTATTGCAAAGCTTTAGTGGTGAACTTGCAAAACATTATTACAATAAAACATTATTATTGACAAAATGTATGGCATCTAACATGCAGCTGCCTTATGGAGAAGAGTGTGAAGCAAGGAGATAACTTTACGAGTTTCGATGGCCAAATGTTGTGCGCTTGTGTTTAGCTCCCTGGGGCACTTCCTAACCCTCTCGGCTTACCAGTGAAGGGGGAACAGTGTAATCAGATCACAGTGGTCAACCATTGTCTTGTGTTGTGAATCTCATCTTTTTAAGCTCACTGTTTTACTATGGAATCTGTAAAATAATTTAGCCAGGCCCACCTTTTGGCTCTGGGGTTAATAAAAATCTGTCATCAAAGTGTCTAAATGCAGTAATAGTACACATATGGAGGTGAGCTTTTTTAGCATTTGGAGGAAAGACATTACATTATATTTATTTATTTAGCAGATGGTTTATACAAAGTGACTTATACAAGTGACCAGTGGCACAATGGGAGCAACTGGGGGTAAGATGCCTTGCTAGGGCACCTCAGTTGTTTCCTGCTGGTACTGGGAAACAAACCAGGAACCCTTTTGATCAGAAGTCCAAGATCTGTTTTATCTGACTTTTAACAAATGTAAATGTTTTGTAAATGTTCAAATAAACATTTATAAAATGTTTATTTGGGTTATGTTTATCTGATTTAATGCAATTGTTGTTTTATTTCATTTTATTTTTAGTTTAGTTTAATTAGGTTTATAGTGTAATGATGCTGCTTTCGAAAATCAGTGGTTCCCTTATAGCAGTAGAGGTGCAAGAAGGCTAATTCACACAAACAAATGCCAAGAATGTTTGGTGAAGTTTGTTAGATTAGTGTAAATTAGCCTTACAATGCCAGATCGTAAATAAAATAACCCATACACTGATTTGTTTCACAGTAAGAATAAGATCTATGCTTTTGATTGCCACTTGAAGATTTCTCCGGTTTATTTTTATTTAATTATTTAAGACATCAGTGCAGTAAGAAAGCTATATTACTGATGAGTTCGCACAAAACCTGTTTACAAACAGTGAAGCTCTGCTTTAGAACTTGGGGGACTGTTACCTCTCTCACTCGTATCTCATCTCTTTTCATGCTATTTCTCTCTTGCATGGCCGTTATTGACATTTTACCTCTAACCTTCTCTTTTACACTTACTTTAATGCAGAGTCTCTTATCAGATACGATGGAGGTGTGGAGTTTCAGCTGCCCTCCTCCTTCTTTTCTCTGTGTTATTCATCCCCTCTTCCTGTGCTCTGAAAGTCAAGTTTCCCTTTACAAAACCCATGGCCTTATCTTTCTGACCCTCCTCCTGCTCTCTCTCAAGTCCTTCTTTCCAATTCCTCCTGGCAGTGAGCAAAGTGGTGCCCCCTCTCCTGGGACAAGCCATGGGCACAGGGGCATAGCACTGTGCTGCCTCTGAGAAATGGGATCACTGATCAAACGGCAGGGCTTGTCCCTCGAGAGACTTAGTATTTACTGTGGCACTGTTTTGACATGGCTGATAAGAGGGCGAAGTGCTGCCACATGCGCCGTTGTATACAGTATATTTTTGCTTTTTTTTCAGGTTATGACTGCAACATTAGAGTTGATTAATGTCTGAGATCACATTAAAGCAGAAACATGTATACAAGGATGACAGCAGCCGGAACAGCATAAATACAAATGGTGAGAATATCTGTCTGAGAAAGATTGGTAAGTACCTCAAAATTGTATCAATAGTTAAGCAGCCGGTCATGTAGTGTTAATTTATGAAGACAAGAAGGCAATATTGTTTTCTTGATAAGAGATACAGAGGTGGATAGAAGAAAGCAGTGTTCTTTGTGCTACCACATAGGCAGACCACTAGATTATTGCTCCAACAGGATATAGTTTTACCAAATGTCATTGTTTGTTATCGGAGCAGGCCTGGATGCCTCTAAAACTTTAAAATATACCACATATTTATATTTAAGGACTGCGATAACATGAATGAAACTTCATACCTAAATTTCAATGCTAGACAGCATTTACATTTAAGGTTTATACACAACATTTACAGCTCAACATTTTTAAACCGATTTGAGGGGGTATGTTGAGTATTGCTGGCTTTGCAGTATAAGGTGCAGAACAGCGTGGGTGGTCAGATATCAGTCATCCAGGCTGGCTCAGAATTCAATCTGGTTCTGTCTGCAGGACTCTTACATCGTCACCCCAGTGATATGGATCACAAGCAGGGAAAGTAATAGGGAAATGTAGAGCTTTTAAAGAGAACCCCCTTTCTTGCCCCTTAGCCAAAATCAAGAAATTCATCCCTGAACCTGTAACGTATTTACCACTTTTTAACCACAGTTTCACTAACTTTAAAAGTAAACCATAAATGCATGACAAATACATGTTTTTGTCTGGTCCATATAAAACACAACAGTTTCATTTCAGAAGTTTGTCTTCTGAATACGTAACACCCTGGACTACAGTTTGTATGAAAGATAGCTTTTAGGTTTAGGTTTAGCAAACGTTTTTACATTTTTTATTATATTTTGCGATGTATTAGAACTAGAGTAGGACTATTAAAACATTATGGGGCAGTACAAAGCTTAAGCCTAGTCTTAGACTTAAATGCATTTTTAGTCTCAAGATTCATTCACACATGTTTTTCGTAAGACATGTTTGTAAAAAGTACTTAAATGTTCTAATTTAACTATAGCCAAATCCTGGATTTATCTAAACCCTGTCCGGAAAACCACCACTAAGAGTAAACCATAAATGCATGACAAATACAGCTTTAATTCAGAAGTTTGTCCTGTGAATACATAACCCCTTGGACTACAGTTTGTATGAAAGATAGCCCTTTAAGGAAAAAGATGAAGTGATCAGAGAAATAATTGTAGGTAGGAAGGAAGGGGCCACTTTCAATAAAGAAATAGAAGGGCTGTCTTCTGCACTTTTTAAAAGAGGATGTAGGCTGGAATTCATTCACCGAAGTGAGATTGCCTTTCCTTTTCCTTTTTTCCCAACTTGGCTTTTTGTCCAGGGGTCTGCAGGTGGGCACAATATCCCCATATTCATATCCTGAATCTATTCTTATGCCAAAGCTTGTCCCAGTGGACAACACCTGCTCCTTCATCCGTCTTTGTGCCACACAATGCCTGTTGTTCTGGCCGGTGCATTCTCATCCATCCTCACATAGCCATTGAGTGTCTGAGAAACAGGCTAAGCCTTAAGTTTTCTCAAATACGCACTCCATTTTTTCTGCTGCCCAGACAGAACATCCCGTGTCTGGGTCCCCATCATATTAAAATGACAGGGATATGATAAGACAATTTACCGTGGACATTTTTCAAGAGCTATTTACAGGTGTCTTCAGGTTCTACTATTTCTCATTTTTTTATTTCACCCTTGATATAAAAATGTTCTGCAAGTGTGACGTTAAATGAGGCAAGAAGAAAAAATACTTTTACTGACGTGGTGAATTTATCTGAGACTATCCAATGGTAATGACATGTTAAAGCTGGAAACTGTGTCCGCCACCCATCTATTTGTCCGACACTAATTGAGGTGATTTCATATGCTAACGCACAGTACTCTATCTTTGTTCTTCTCTATGGTGATGGCAGATGTCAGATCAGGCATGAGGTGGCTGGAGACGCTATTACCTATAAATAAGGTACAATTTGGTTGTCACAGAGTTGTCTGTAATCTTGGCCCAGATCTGCAGCTCAGGCTGCCTAGCTAAGCTGCAGGGGCCACAGGCCAGGCCTCCGGTGAGGTTAGAATAGCTGGGGTGGGGGGTTGAGAGCTAATTGAAAGCTGATTCCTGTCAGAAGGTCCTTTCTGTTTGAGACAGAGGGGACATTGTGTCCCTCCAAGCTTGAGTGTGGGCTCAGCTGCTGCCAGAAACCCACCTTTTTATCCTTGAGACAAAACAGAGACCCCTACCTTCACTCGCTCTCTCTGCCTCTCCCTCTCTGTCTTTGTTGGACATCGTTGCTGACTGATGAAAGGGGATATATTAGGAGAGTAATTCTAAATGGTAGATAACTGCAGGACAGAATGAAAAATGCTATCTATTTTCAGGATGAATGACTTAAACCATGTCAAAACTACAACTTTAGGGCTCAACAGGCCCTAGAGCTTACAGAGAATGGCCAGTGTCTAATTAAATTCTACGGCCACTAGACTGCACTATAAGGATTATTGAAACTAATAGTAAACAGTATTGGAATCAAGTAAAGAATCAAGTAAAAAACCAAACCCTGCTGGCTCAATAATGTGTTACTTTTAAGTGGTACAGTGATATCACCACTTATATTCCTATTTCACTAACTAAGTAAAGTTTAAATTCAGTGATACTAGTTTAAAATAAAACCTAGCGGCCTTCATACTGTATGTTCTCTCTGCTTCCTGTCAGATATGATTTCTTTCTGATTTAAACCACATTTTTATAATAAATTTGCATGCAAGCATCACAACAACTGTCTAATGACAATGGATATAAATTTTTCTTTTCACACCAAGAGGAAAATAAAGCATATCAACAGCTAAAAAATATCCAACATCTTTACACAGTGCACAAAGCATTGTGTCAGTTGTTGCTTATGTTTCCCATGTGTTAGATAATGTGCACTGCCTTTGGCAATCTGATTCAGTTATTTCAATACTGAGCTTTATGATGTTTCACTCATGTTTTCATGTTTTGTGCTGAGATAAAATAATTAAATGTTTGCATGTATCATCATGTTAATTTAGGCAAACAATTTGTGCTCCACCAGAAATAAAGAGCCAGAGACATGCACACACACACATAAAAAACAGAAAGTGAGAAATCCCCTTCGCTGGGACACAGCGAGGTCTTTATCTGTGTGGTCCAGCTTGCCTTTCCGCTAGTCCTCTGCTGCTCAATACTGGGTGTTGTTCTCTATTTGGCAAATAAATGCAAGCATGAAGTTTGATATGCTCCCATGAGATGTCCTCTAAATCCATTGTTGAATTCACAGTGTCATTTTAGCATGTAACCTCTATCTTTCTATAAGTCCCTACGTCATGGCCTTTTCTCTGTCACATCTCACTACACAGACTTGCATTGTGTTTTGCCTGCAAATTAGTGACAATCCAACAAAATGCAACAAAAATATGTTGATATTTTAACAATGCTGTTTACCCTGCAAGCAGACAAAATGTAGACAGCTGATTATTTTAATAAACGATTTAAATTGGTTGTCACTTACAATGAAGACACAGTATAGACAGCTTCTATGATTTTCTGTCTAGATATTTTTAGTTTATATATTTCACATTGTATCAGTGTTGTTAAGTATTCTCTAAAACAAGCAGAAGCATTGAACCTTTGACACTGTGAATTATTCCTGGTGAGATGTCTATGAGAATAGGATATGTCCATACCCCTATCAGCTTTCAATCTGTCTGCAATAATGTTGTCAAGGCATGTTTTGAAAGCAACCAAACCTCTGCACAGTTCTATTCAAGGAAAATATACTGCGCTGAATGTGTTAAGTTTAAAACATGCAGAGCAAGGAAATTCATTTATTTTTACTCTACCTTCACAAGTGTGCGTGTATATAAAATCCCTAACATCTCCATTGCAGGTTATCTTTAAGGATTTGTGACGGCTTGAAAAAACACAGAATTCTGGACTCAAAAAATGTGCCTGGGAAAACGCTGCTCTCATGGTAGAAAAGACAGAAAGTGTTTTTATAGATTTAGAACATGCTGAGTGAACAGAAGAGAAAGGATATTTCCTATTCCACTAAATTGTGAGGTGGGACATACAGCTTTAGGGAATAAAGCTTTAGCTACTGTCTATAACCTGTATTGATGAGAGTCATAATGACCTGCGTGACTAAGCACATTAGTAAAGCCATAATTTGAGTGTCGTGGCCTTTGCTTAACACGTAATAGACTTAATAAGTGTTATTATCACTGAATATTAATAGATATATTTTTTAACACTGTAAGGAATATGGCAGATGTTAATGTTGCATGTTTCAGGTTATTTTGTGTAAATAAAAATTTAATTCATGCCAAATTACAACCATTACTTAATGTTTACAGATGGTAGTTTAAAACCTGTTTTACTTTAAAAGAAGGTTTAGACATGATCCTCGGCCTCTTAGTTATAAAACAATTGTGTTCGTATATTTTAGTAACAAATTAATAAAAACAAAAATGGTTTGGAAAACATGCTACAAAAATTAAACAAACAGTTTTCTTTGGCTGCCTTGGTATTTTTTTTTATATTTTTAAAAACAAGAACACAGAAGTGAGAGACTGATAGAGTTGAAGGGAACTGGCTGAAGCAATGGTGGCCCCTGTCAGCACCCAGGGCCGTGTCCAGGCTAAACACATGTTCCTGCTGTAAGATTATAGTGGATTCTCTAGGCTCTCCTCCAATTATTACTGGCACCTAATATTTTCACACCATTCACAGATCCTTGACATCCCCAGCCCTCCCCCAGTCTGAGTTTTGTCTGAGAACAGCACATTTTAGCAAAAAAGGTAAGGCAGGGAGAGGAAGATAAATGCAAAAAAAAGGTTGCATTGAAATGAAGACAAGGAATCAGAAAAGTCTCAGAAAATTAGAGTCTGATACTCATTTGTAATTTTACCAATGACCTCAAATGGAAATACAAACAGAAAAAAATAACTTTGGTTTGTTACATCAGATTAACAGAATAAAATAGGTTGCTAACTGCATTTCATGTTGAGTGTTATAAACAAAGAGAGATATAAAACCCAGGAAAAGAAAGAATGACAGGGAGAAACAAAGCTAGGATTCAGTACAGGGGTCAATACAACAGATAAAAAGAAATAAAGAGATATTTCCCTCCAGGGTTTTGTGGTCAACACTGACATTATATAATTTGTAAAGACAATATTGATTTATCACACAACACAGTCTACCTGAAGCCATATTATCTGACACACACACTATATAAAAGTGGTCAAAAGGTGGGGAAGAGAGAATGTTGTGCAAGCTCAAGGTTTTGGAATGTATTACCCCGTAAATTCACCCCTCATTTGCACAACAGCGAAAAGCAAAAAAAAAAAAAAAACAGTGAAATTGTGAATAAAATTACAAAAATAAAAAAGTACAAAATTAATTCCAAAAATGTTGTATCTCAGATAAGACTCATCAAAAAATGTGCCCTTTTTAAAAAAACTTTTTTAAAATTAACGTATTACCAAATCCCATATTGATTTACATTGCTGAATCAATGATTTCCATTGTTGATGTTTGCTGTTATAAATCTAGCCAACAATGAAGACACCATTTGCATAAGTGAGTCATTCTATTTTGCTTACTTAATGTGACTTGTTTTCTTTCCATAATTGAAAAATTGTGATTGGTTGACCTTTTTATACTTTTTATACTAAAATATGATTTTATACTAAAATATAATTGGTGGTTTTTATTTGCATGTAAAAATTCAATTGGTATATTTATTATGTCTGTTTAATCTGCCAAGGAAGCACTGGCATTTCTAGTTTATTCTACAGCTTTCTTAGTAGCACTGTTTTTATGCCATAAATATTTTCAGTGATATATCAAACACATATCTTACACCCGCTCACACCTGCCTGAAAACTCATTCTGAAAAAACAACAATATCATTTCCCTGCTTTAGGGTTCAGTCCCTCGTGACCACCGGTTCGTGCCCTTGTGTACCTTGCAGCTTCCTCAGCTATGAGAAAATAATGGAATTATATTTACTAGCAACGCATCAAAGTTCACTGGGCTGATGAGCTAGCTCACAGCCTCAGGCGATACAGTCTTTCCTATTACACCCATGTCCAGTTTCATAGATGGATAGATCTCGACTGAGGCATCCATGCGACTTTCAACAACACATTATTATTGGAATCAATGTCTATGCCTACAAAGATTTATGACTGTAAAACTCACAGTTTTCTGATGTAAATAGAATGTGGTTTGTACATAGCAAATCTTTTTCATTTTATCTATATAATCTGAAAAAATAATAATTGAAAAAAAACCATTCTGTCAAACTATGCACTAAACTATGCAAAAACTATTGCAAAACTGTGCACACTGTACACTTTATTGCTTATTTTAAATTTAGCCGTATTTAATAAAAACATATAGAAATAAAACTGGAACTAAAAGATGTGCTTCTCCACTGACATTTTGGAGAGGAATCCAGGTGATTTACATGTGTGGGTGGAGTGCCATGACAGCTCTTTCAGCACTCTCAGAAATGTTTTGGACTTGTGTGGAGAAAAGAGACACTGCCATGAGTATGTCTCTTTACCTTTAAAGGAAATCTCAGTGTGTTAAAACCAATAAAGAGTAACAAAAAAGATCAAACCCTATGGTCCAGGATTATGAAAAATGCTTCATCTGATGTTCCCATAATGTAAAATTAACAGCATTACACCTGTCCTTATCCTATCTTGAAAGTAGCCATTAGGCCTATATGCAATTGCCTGCCACACTTGCTGTTAACCACATCTCTCTAATGATTAAAGATTATGTAAAGCTACTTTTTTAGACTTTATTCCTAAAACAATTATTCCAACTTTTGGACATTCAAATAATTTTACATTTTAGTTACTACAAGGATGTTTTATTATTGTTTCATTAATGTTAATGTTTTATTATTAGGCCAACTGCAACAGTCTGGCAGCCCATGATAGTCAAGCCCTCATTAGCTTGCATTAGGTGATCGATGTCAACCAATAGGGATATGACACATACTAAACGTGTTCTTTTTTGTCTTGGCTCCTCATTGGCTGTTTAATTGTGCCACACTGCGCTCATAAACAACCACCATGCCCAACTCCTCCACATCTGACTGCATATCGGATCAATAAATACATCTTGTTGTAATCTGGAATTTTATTTTTTTTCTTAAAAGGAAAATATGATCCTTTTTACAACATAATTGATTCTCTTTTAGGTAATATCCTTTAGTATTTATTTTGTATATCACAAATCAGTGTTATATGGAATATATATACCACATGTAAGTTTAATTCTTCTAAAAACTGCTCTGGTTCCCCAGGTGAGTGAAATTTATGGCACTGCACTCACCTCTCTGTCAAGGCAAGGCTGCATGGGTGGAATGTTTGGTCAAAAACATTCCGACAATCTTATATACTGTATTTCTATTGTAATAATCCCAGTCCTACAATTAGAAATCAGCATCAATGTACTAGTGCCTTACAGAACCAAACATATACACTGATCTAAAGAACATATAATATAATATTCAGAATGTTTAGGATACACAATTGGGTCACAGATGCATTACTGAGAATGTATGAACTATGTGTGACATGGTTAATCTTCACAGCTGATTGAGCCAGGGAGGCTCTGGGAGACCTCTGAGCTGGGAGTGTCACCCACCCCTCATAAACTCACAAAGACACTTAATAAGCTCAGCGATGAGTGATGCTTATGGATTTCTGTGCCACTAATTTCCGTAACCATCACTGTTTGAAAGATAGCTCTGAGGATTTGGAGAGCAGAAGGGCTCTCATCTTAGCAAAACACAAGAGCTGCATTATGCTATTTGAAAAAAATCCTCCTATCCAACGCTCTATCTTGCTTTGGTGCAGCAATGTCATTTGAAACCAACATAAATATCAGCTATACAAAACATAATATCCATAACATAAATATGTAATGAAAAAGCTAATGATCATACAAATCAATACTGTATGCATACCACCTAAAGATCTGAACAAAATACATGAAGTAACGGATGATGCACACTTTGGGAGAGAACATAGTACTCTATAAATGTCTCTTGCACAAAAGAAAAAACGGGTTTGTCTTAAAAAATGTGAAAACTGGTAGTGAAAAATGTGTTGGTGTTTTGTTATGCTTTGAACTGGTCTTTCCAGACCCATGCTCAAAAATCCCTTAATTATATAGTAAAACATTAATGCAGGCAACTTGATCACAAACTAAAGACTAAAAGAAAAGGTAAACATTACAGGCAATTAAACTCCCCTGCTGTCACAACACCTACACTTGCCGTTCATAAAAAATTTCGTGGAAATTGTTCTTTTCTCTGCTTGAGCACATCACTTACTGTAGAACATCACTGACCTTCTTAATGAGAAACATGAAGCCATTTGTCTTGAATGTACCATGCAAAAACATACTTTAGAGTAACTTATAAAATTGGCTAAAACAAATTAAAGCCCTTTTTATTTTTTCTCAAATTATATTTATATTTTCTTTTAAACATTTACTTTTTTTTTTTTTTAACAAAAAGCTAATTCGTTAAAAAAGTCCTAATTTGTCTGAGACTAAATCTAATTCATCACTTTTTAAAATCAAATGAAGACTGTCTTCTTGTTTTTGTTTTATTATTCATTTGGATTACACTTTATTTTGATAGTCCACTTCAGACATTCTACTGACTATAAGTAACTACATGTGTATTAAATCTGATTTAATTGCAACTACATGTCTACTAACTCCTATTAGATTACAGTATTTTGTACTTAAAGTATTAGATTAAAGATATAAGAATAAAGTATTTAGAACTTAACATTTTTATTTTGTCTAGTGATTAGTTGCTGTATCTGACATTTGTTACGGTGCTGGGTAGAAGATAACAGGACAACCAGGAGTAACGGAAACAAAGGTCTTTACTGATTCTTCACTCAGAGAAATTCCAGATCCAACAAACACACAAGGATCTCAGATCACAGAATATATTAACCCACGCACCCACAAAGACTGACGGGAAACAACACCACATACAACAACAACGACCGACAGGGGCTGAACAAAAAGGCAGACTATATATAATACAAACCATAAACTAATAATGACATAACACAGGTGCAGATGATCACACACAAACTAGTGAAAACGGGATAACTAATACAAAACAGGTGTGCTGGTGCAATGAATTATGGGAACTGAAGTTCTAATGCAAAGTACAAAAAGACAAAACAGAGTCCAAACAGGCAGTGCAACAGGCAGAACCGTGACAACATTAGTCTGACAAATGTTTTGCTAGTTAGTGTGACAAAAATATATTGTAAGTTTGTTTTTTCAAATTGTTTTTTACATTTTTTTATCCTTGTTTTACAGACCTAAACAAATTGTGTGGAAGTTTTCAATATACTAATTAAGTTCATTAAACAAACCTTTTCTGAGTGTGAGCGTTCTTTCCTCATATGCCAGAGATGCCAGAGTACCTGGGTTGAAGCTGCAGCAGCTGCCAACTTTCTGTCAGTCAGGAATGTAATTAGTAAAAATTAAGCTGCTCCAAGCTAAAGAAAGGGGTCAGCCAGAACTGAGAAGGTTGACGAGGGTCATTAAGAGCATTTTCTTTCCAGCCAGAGTAAAAAGGTGTCATGTTTACACAGCCCTGAGTTGAGCTTAGCCCTTGACTGCCAATTTCTTCTTGTCCCTTTAGTCATTCTAGTCCTATTGAGGGTAACTTTTTAAACACATCTGTTAAGAAAGGTTAACATAATTGTCTGTTTGTGGGTTTGTGTTGCTTTTGAGTTATTTATTTTTTGCATGATTTCTCTTTTTAAAGTCAATATTATTTCAACAGTATTTTATTTAATAGTTACTTTCAAATGTGTCTGGTCTTATAGAGTATGATTTATAGAGTTGGATTCGTCAGTGCATGTTATTCTAAAAAGTTGGTTCTTATGGGTTCTTAAGTCAATAACTAGAATTATTAGCCTGTTAACATATGACCATGGACGTTTACATATCAATACATATTTAGTTACATCATATATTAGTTATACAGTTATCACATTTCACATATCATAGTCAAATCTCTATATTATACTGTATAATTACATGGTTTTCTAAAATACAGCTAAACTGTATAATTGACTTTCACCCCAGTGTGAAGATGTGAAAACATACTCATTGTAACATACTTTGAAAACATACTTTGTATCATTGTTTTTTACAGTTTATAAGATTAATAGTTTATTTTTCTATTTGTCCTCCAAAGTGTGAGCGGCACCAAAGTGCACAAAGCATGTGTTTAAATGTGGTTTGTTTCTATAAAGGAAGTGGTTTTGTCAGGCATAATGTACAACCAGCCAATTGTTATAGTAGAATAAACACCAACATGGTATAACATTAAAGGGGTTTATTCTGCAATAACACCTGGATGTACAATAGCCAGCTAATTACACGACTACTTGCTACATGCTTCCTCGTTTTTGTTTGTTTCTATGGCAGTAAAAGCTGAAACTCAAATATTACCTCATTGAAAGGCCATTATGGTAGTGGTGTTTGGATATTTTAAAAATCTTACATATTGTGACTTTAATCTCTAAAGTTTTCTCAGTCGTCCTTTGTAGGTGGGACTATCTCTCTATGTTACCATAACAGAATTCTTGGTCTCAAAGTTTAATTATGAGTTACAATAAAAGTGCCAAGTAATGATTTGTAAATCTTGCCAGTCTCAGGCTATTGATTCCATGTGTTTCCCAACACATGCTGTAGAATGACCTGAACCTCTGACCCTTTGAAACATTGGGGTTTTAATGAAACCCCAATGTTTCATTAAAAGGATAAGTGTTGAGGTTCTGCTCTTTATTGAGCATTGGAGGATTGGATCCAGACTTGCCAAGGTGCCCGGAACAGGATGGGCGTTATTCACTTTGGTACTCTTTGCACACACAGACATGCAGACAGGCACATATACACACACACACAAGCTAAACCACAGATGTGGTACTTGATTTTCTTTGCTGATGTAATGGGTGACCCATCTAACCATCTATATCCTTAATCAGAACAGTACTAGACCTTTAAGACATAGTTTGGTATATGTACCCACTGGCTGAAACATGTGGCTTTCATTGTTGGCGGACATGTAATGAATAAGCCAAATTATTAACGCAAAGTCTGCTGACTTTATACAAAATAAAAAAAATAAAAAAAACTGCCATCCATATTTTACACCAAAATTATATATATAAAAAAACTATATAACTGATATCAGAACAGTGTTGTCAAAAATCAACCCAAACTTTCACAAATCAAAAAACTTTCACAGATAATCACAGAAGTCATCATGTACCCATACGGAATGTTTTATATAGGTTTGGAAAAAGCACCAGATTTCTGTGTGATAATTAATAGGAAAACGTGTCATTTGCAGCCCATTTCACTGACTTCTGCCTATCAGTATGTGGAAGTCCCAACTGCTGCAGTGACTGCTGGGATATGCAGACATACATAACAGAGATCTACCTGTTCGTTTGACATGTTGTCTAATGCTGTTCTCTTAAAAGGATGTGCACTGTACATCTTAGTAATATCTGTCAGGCTCATTGCGACATTGTCACATATCTAACGTAACTTTAGTCTGAACAAGTATAGCATGTGTCTGAGCACATATTAACATCACTTTAGTGAAAATAATACAGTCCCATGTCAAATGCAAACATGCAGCCCTATGCAACCATTCCTCATTCACTGAATACATGTCGAAGATGTCTGCTCTATGACCACAAAATAAATGACTCTGCTTGCAGTTTGAAACAAAATCAATTCACTTGTTTGCAAACATACATTCAGAACATACAAATCTTTCAGTGACCCTCTGCTCAAAACTCTGTTCTTCTCCCTACCTCCTTCCTATAAAAAAATATATTGAGTTAAAAACATATTTAGACCATGACTTTAACATCACAACAACTTTGCTGTACAAAAAGAGTCTCTTTCATTAAATAATCAGACACAACAAATTAAGGTAATGCATGTGAAGTGGTCAAAACTGAAGTGTCTTGTATTATATGTGCTGACAAGGAAAACTATAAAAAAATGATTAAATGGTGAATGAAATATCAGCAAACTTGCTGTTGAGACTTTTAGGCTGTTTTATAAGGTCGAGGGCATATATTGACATGGCTTTCTCACGCCTCTCAATCTCCCACTCGTCAAAACAGACCTGCATCTTGAAACGTAATACTACTCCTGGACCAAGAGGGGGAAAAAAACCCAGCAACGATTTAGCACTCTCAATTTTCTCTTTCATCTAAAAACATTTATAAACGTCACTTAAAGAGGCTGTGTGTGAAGGTATCACTGCAGGCAATCACTCCATCTCAGAATTTTACCCATAAACCTTTGCAGTGCTAGTCACTGGGAATTAAAAACTAAAAATCTAACCCATACCCTAAAACATGGGTGGCCAATCTTGATTCTGGAGGACCACTGTTCTGCAGAGTGTAAACTGCAGAACAGTGGACTTATTGCTCGTTTCTGCCCTAAAACCTATTAAAATTATACATAAAGTAAATAAACTCATATATCATAAACTCATCATATCAAAAACATATGGTGAAGCTGAAGCAATTGACAATTGAAATGTGGTGCAAAGATTATCAAGTTAGACCTTATCATACTTTTTTGTAAATATGATTTCAATATAATTTATTTTCTAAAAATAATAACATTTACATTTATTCATTTAGCAGGCGCTTTTATCCAAAGTGACTTACAAGTTACCAGTGGTACACTGGGAGCGATTAGGGGTAAGGTGTCTTGCTCAAGGGCACCTCAGTTGTTTCCTGCTGGGAATCGAAACGGCAACTATCTGGTTGCAAGTCCAACTCTCTAACCACTAGGCTACAACTGCCTGTTGCAGCAATATGCTATAAAATAATTATGCAGTGTATATCTTCACTGAATTACATTTTGTGATGTTTTTATGATCCACTGCAATGTAGCAGTTTCTCCTTTTCTGCAATAATTGTAATGCAACTGTATACCACCAAATGCAGATACACAAAACAAATTTAATTTGTTTCAATTTCTGCTGCTAATAATCAAATATAATAATCAAACTTATTAAAATATTAAATAAAAGATGTGAACTGACCACACGTAAGTGTCCCAGTCTTTTTTAAAGCCACTGTTCTCTTACTGTTCTTTTGACATTTTGACATTTTGTCATTCAAGTGTATCATAAAATCATCATAAAATGTAATTTAGTGAAGATATACACTGCATAATTATTTTATAGCATATTGATTCAGTGCCTGTTTCATACTGCAAAAGACAGTAGTAAATCAGTTCCCATGACCAGTTTCAAACACACACTGGGCTTTGGCAATAGAGGGCGCCTGAGCACAGCAGTGCAACTTATTTTCTCAGCACATACAAGTAGAAGGAAGAAGTGTAAAGTGAACTCCAAAACTCATAAAAATGAAAATTCTAGGCTCAGAAAAATTCCAGTCAGGGTATTAAGCTAGAATGCCAAAGTGTTACTAACTGAAAATTGTTTATACAAAAAAACTGTATTTCCTAAATATATCATATGATCATATGACAACCAACAAAAATATAATAAACAGCCAATTATCAACTCCACAATTGCTGGTAAAAAAAGTCAGCAGTGTTCACACTCCACTCAGCCATTTGTTTATACTGTTGTTGCTGTTTAATGTAAAGTAAACTGTTGAGGGGGTTTGTGGCAAGAGCCTGTCTACCCCACCTCGCCTTTTAGGTTGCCATGCATCTCCTTAACATAATAAACAAACTAATTGTAGCCTCCTGCAATTGTTTAAAACATGGTCGCCTAATTTTTCTTCATTTTCATGAGCAAGGAAACACATTTTTTTAAAACAATATGCAGCTCAAGAGGACAGGGGATGTTAAGGAGCTCCCAGCGCCTTTCACCACATCTCAGTGGCAACACAAACAGACCTTTCCTCCACATGGGACCACAGGAAGTTGAGAGAGAATGGCCCTAAGTGCTGTAAGTACAGAGATTCCTTAGGACATGTCAAAGGGATGGGTACTGCCTTAGATCAGCTACTACAGATTTCAAAATATGTAGACAGAGCTTTTACTATTTAGGATACTATTTGTAACTAGCAAATATACCAATATTTATATTACAGTAATATCAAAGCTAATATTCTTTGAAATATGATATTGTGTATAAGATTTAACAGTGTATAAGGCATATGTATTGTTCTGTGTGTATTTTTTGCCAATATATACTTGAACACAGACAAAACAATTCTCATAAAAATGGCAGTGTAAAATACTACAAAAAACCATGCATCAAAATTAAAAATACAAATAAGCATGCTAGTTGGTAATGTAAAAACATTTTTGAAATCAAACAGCATGTTTTCACCTTATGGTTATAATGGTTACTGTGTTTCTTTCTTTTAATACCCCCTGTTGAACACAGCATTCATAAGCACAAGGAATGGTACACAGTAGACAGGTCATTCAGGACAACCCCAATATAGGAACTGACAGTTGGGTTATTCATTTGAATATTAGAAAAAACATAAGTGGAATATTTTTCTTCATAAAGCATTACAATGAATGTAACTTTGATTGCTTTAAAAGATTAAGAAAGAACATTGATTTTATTTTAGGGTTAAATATTTTAATGTTCTTCTCAATCACAACTGTGTCTGAATTGACAGTGACATTATTATCCTATAATAAAACATAGTTTCAGTCCTCGAATTTCAGTCCTCCTGATTGGTCAATAGACCATATATTACTGCAGAGAGTCTTATAAGCAGCTGTTAACCTCAGATAACAGTTAATTGTTGTAGCCAAATTTCCATATTAAAATTTAATAAAAGATAATGATGTTTAATGTCAATTTGTGTTCCTGATATTTTAAAGGTATCTGTTAAATCTGTTAATAAAAGTATTAAAAGTAAATTGTTTAAAATTAATAAAAAAATTAGACAACTACAGACAGTATGCATGGGCTTTATCCAAAGCAAGTCATTTCATCCATAAACTGCAATCACAATTGAAGACAATTTAGGAAATATTTAATAAAAACATATTTAAAAGCACTTAGCAATTAAAAGGCACTGTCTAAAAGGCATCTTTATTTCTTGGTTAACATACTGACTTTTTAGATTTGTTATACGCTGCACATCAGAGCAGCATTAAGCTTGTGTGTGGTAAAGCTCATTAGCCTCTGGCTGAAAAAAGCTAGAGTAGATTTGACTAGGTTTGCTGACCAAGTCAACAGAGGCTCTTTTGTCTTGACTACGGGGCTCTTAGTGTAATCGCTCTCTCTCTCTCTTAGTGCTGCCCTTCCCTGCAGCTCAGCTTGGATTGAACATTATGATGTTGTGTATGTATATACTATAACAGAGGTCTGACAAATGTTGTATTTTCATAACCTTCAGACTTCAGTCTTATTAAGTCAATATTGCTTAAGTTGCTTAACTCAACCATTTGGTGAAATAAGACACCGAAGTATCACGGAAGGACTTCCCAGAAAAATACCTGGAAATTTTCATTTCACACACAATCAGACATATAAAAAAAACTAAAACTGTAGACAAAAAAATTGTCATTATTTAGTCACATGTTTCATATGTTAGTAGAGCATTGCAAGAGCAACACAAAGGTTGTGGGTTTGATCCCAGAAAACACACAAATAAAATGACATGTAAGGATTGAATGCACTAAAATTCGCTTAGGATAAAAGCATCTGCCAAATGTGTAAATGTAATGTAAATGTACACCCTGGGGTCAGAGAGGTGAGTATACTCTTATGGCTTGCCATTGGTCCTCAGAGTGGTGTGCTGTATGAGTGTCGGCCCTGGGCTAGATCTTATATCCAAGAGTGGGTCACATTGATAAATAGCCAGTTTATAGTGCTGTCAAGTCCTGTGTGTCTGTTAGGAAATTGCAGTGGCTGGGACAGCCTAGCTGATTGCCACAACCCGTGGGCTTGCTGATAATCAATCAACCTGATTGGTTATGGCAAATATGCTTACCAATAGGGCAAAAAAAATAAATTAAAGCACCCCACAGGGGTCCAGAAAGGGTGGTCAGGGTCAAAAAATTGAAAATAAATGAATGAGGGAGGTCAGAGTATGGTGACAGAGAATAGGAGTTTCATCAGCCTCATTTTGGATAGACTTGTGTGAACTATGTGCGTTTGCATGTGTTCAGCAGTGTGTTTAACCAGCTTTTCGATCAACGTGCTTGACACAGAGGTCATCTTTAATAAACTCTAATCTGGCGTCCAGCCGAGCGCTCTCCGCTGAGCACATCTTGCTTTGGCTTAGTCAATATAATGTGTGTCACATTGTTTTTTAATATCCATTTTCTCTTCAATTCCTTCAACCCGTTGCCAATGTTGGGGTGCAGAGGCTCGTTTTTTATCCTTAACTATTCTGTCTCAGAAAGAGCATACATAATTTTCCTGCTAAGGATCACAATATTCCCAAAAACATAATGCAATGCATAAATGTAAAACATCCATGTTTCTGTGCAGAAATTAAAAGACAACATTGAAACATTAAACCAACTTTTAAAAGCAAGCTTTCCACCACCCCCATCTCTTTCTCTCTCCCTCTCTTTCTGAAGTCGAGAGCAAAGATATATAATTTCTCTAAACACAAGAGATGGAATCAAAGTCCATTTTTCCATTCTCTCCCCCGTCTCCGACGTCAATCATTTCACAGTAAGCGACGCATGGAAGTGGCGGGCCGAGGAAGCCATGTGGTGCATCCCTGGAGTTTTATATATTCCGAGAAAAGATGCAGGCACTGCACGGCCCTCATTAACAACGATCCACCCCGACCTCTCAGGCAGGTGCTACTGTAATTAACTATTGTTTGACTATCAAAAAGTCGACCACTGATTAAATGCGCTATAAATGCAGAGGAGCACTTTCTTGGCTGTCGTAATTTCAGAGGCAGTGTGCACACGCTGAGACCCTTTCAGCTCGGCCACTGCCTCCAGTGCGAGCTAAGAGCCTGTTGCCAGCGGTAATCAAAACTTGCACATACAGAAAAGCTTCTCGCGCTTTGACTCAAGCAGTGCGCCTTCCATTACGATCGTGTTACTTTATGAAATGCACCGAAAAATGCACCTTCTTGAGGCAAGTGAATGGCATCTCTTTAGTGATTAGAGCCGGAGTAATGGGCACCCCTGCTATTAAGGCTCAAAGTCCATTTCATTGCTAATTCATTTATGTTCTAGTTCGGAAAATACTTGATGCAGATCACCTGCTATGAAGTCATGTTTGTCAAGCAGCTTATGCCATTGTCGGTGATAGCAAAATGACAAAGAATGGCTGGTAAGCAGCTTATAAGATAACTCAGGGAAACATTACTGTGATCAAAGATTAAGGTTTACCAAATAATAAAATTTTATTGGAAATTACAGAAAAGTGCTTTTCTAACAAGAGTATGCATTGCAAACTACTCACAACTGAAGTGACTGAAAAACATTTAAGCTTACATTTATTTTAATGCATATCAATCCAACATTTCATACTTACACACACACCCACACAAATACACACATGCACACAATTATGGAGGACTGTTTTAATTCTGTTTCCAGAAGTCTCTTTTATTTGAAAATCATCTCTGAGGTATATATTTCCTTTACTTACTAGAACATGGCATCCCAATGCATTACACAGTTGTGTTTTGAGTCTAAAAAGCCTTTGTGGTCTTTTTATGCTTTTGGTCATAGCTGTATAAAATGTGAATGGCCTATTTCACAGGCTGAAGAGATAATTGTGGATGGATTGAATAGAATGAGACATCTCTCTTGTCTACCCCCTGTTTTGGCTAATCATTGTTTCTCAATCAGATAATTCCAGTGTTGAATCCTCAGTAATTAGCACAACACTCTCTCCCCTCCTTATTTTAATTACTTAACTGGGGTGACAGCCTAACAACCTTGTTTACTCATTTGCTTTCCACTTTAATTATCCTAGTGACTTGATGATATTTAGACTGTCCTTTTGCCTCCACATTGGTTTATTTAATAAAGCCTGCTGTTAATGAATGTAAATGATGTATGTTTGTGTAACAGTAACAAAATGGCTGCTCTTGGATAAAATCAGATTTTTTCAATGGAAACAAAATGAGAGCATCAGTCAGACTGGATGATATAGACTATGTTGTTGCCTATTATTACTTCTTAATAATCCACTCTTTCATGCTCAAACCTCATTTGCAGGATTCTAGTAAGATTGTCCTGAGCTGCCAGCCACTTTTACTTGTATAATTAATGATAAATCTCCCAAACTTAAGTGCTTGATTGATGGATGGAAATGAGATCTTCCAGACATCTATTGTTTCAATGTCTCAAAATTAGGTGGAGTTATTTAACAGTTCATTTAAGCAGGGTGAGGTGCGTGTTTGTACCGGCTCTGTGGTGTCAGGCAGGACCAGAATTCTCCAGTTGGGTAATGCTTCATAAAAAGATGAAACCCTCAAAGCCCAACTGCTAATCCTTTCCTAATAATGTAATTAAGTATACACTTTAAAAATTGTTTATTCAAATTTAGTTTGATAAACTCTAAAATAATAAAATAATATTTAAAAAAACATTTTACTTAATTATATTCTAACGTATTTAAAGAACAGTACTTAAATCAAATCCACTGTCAATAAATATTGGTTCATTTTAGCTTTAGATTCTTAATTAAAAAATTATTTTATTGAATGACATTCTTATTATTATTGTTTGCTCTAGATATAGCTGGAAGTCTATTTGATTATGATTACCTGAAGATCTTAAGTGTTTCCTGTATAATCACTGAAAAACAGTGAATTGTTACACTGAGAAAGGCAGACAGACAAAATGTTTGCCTAAACATTTTTTCGTGTGCAGATTGTTTTTGCATTTTTTAGTAATTTACACAAAAATATATATACATATAATATACATGTAGTATATATACATATACTACTTTTGCTTGCTAATCTTTCAGATTATTTAAGTAGTTTAATTTTAAGTAGTTTGAGCCTAGCTTCTTAACGACTTCCCCAAGATTGGCCAAAGCGGGTCTCTCATGCCCTTTTTCTTAATTATAGATTAAAACAGCTCCTCATGCCACTATAGCAGAACAAAAACAGTTGCTGACAGATGCGATAAAAGTGACAGATGCTTGCCCTAAAGTTAACCTACAATCCTTACCCTGAAGATTTATTTGGGAAATATTCACCAACTTGTCATGTACAGTGAAATCTAGCTTAACCCCCCGCAAATATCCAGGGTACTTCTAACACTAAAAGGAGGATGACATTCTCTTAACCTTAAGGATAATTTCTTTGCAAATATAATAGAACGCTTTGAAAGATTCTTTCACAAACAAAAGACTTCTCAAAGCATGTAAAGTCCAGCCTCCACAGTGCATTCTCAGGTCAGCCATCCTGAACATTAGCATTTAGCTTTTATCACATGATCTCCAAAACAAACAAGGGATTTGGTTCTTTTCTGTGTCCATGGGATAAGATGACAGGTTCCACAATAGGATGAAAAACGAGTTGTTTGTAAACTTCAATTCAATTTGATTTCAAAAGGGGTTTTGCAAGACAGTGGAGTGGTGAGCGTGTTAGTGACAACAGAGTTTAAAGAGATAAGAGTGATCCAAAAACACTATTTATCAACTAATACGGACACTGCTGAGAAATTAGGTCAGTTAAGTAGAATAAGATCAGAAGCTGACTAATGATTCTTCTTGTATTATTTAGCTCTTACACAAACGAGTCTTTTTACTGTTAACAATTATATTTTATTTATTTATTTAATTATATTTTATTTATTACATTTATACGTATATATATGTATATATATTTATAAAACAATTAGCTCCAGTTCTTGATTCCGATTGGTCAATACACCATACACAATACACTTCAGTGGTTCTTTGCTTGTAATCATAGGGGAACCACTTTAAGTGCTATATAGCACATCAAATAGTGCTATGTAGGACCATTAGAGGTACCATATAACCAATTCAAAGAAACCACTGAAGAACCATTACAGGTGCTTAACAGGTTCTTAATACGGTAGCAGTGCTTTATAGCACCTCTATTTGCTATATAGCACTTAGCAAAAACAGTAAAGCACCATTTTTTGTAAACCAATATCACAGTGTGTATACACACACAAACATATATATAACCAGTATATATAACTACTATATATATATATATATATATATATATATATATATATATATAGTAGTATAGTATACAGTAGTATACAGTATATATATATACTGGTTCAAATGTCTTCTACATTTACATTACACTTATGTATTTGGCAGATGATTTAATCTAAACTTGGCAACATACAGTGCATATACTATACATTTTATGCAGTATATGCAATTCCTGGGATCAAACCCATGACACTGGCGTTGCTAGCGCCATAGTCTTACCAACTGAACTACAGGAAAGCTGTTCTGTTCTGCCTTCATTCTCACCCACTTAAATTCCAGCACATTGGAGTGGAGCTGTCACAGACTGGCTTCTGTGCACAATAGATCATTCCATTCACAATCTTTCTCTTTCATAATCGCTCTCGATCTCTTTCTACACTGTATTTCAGCCTCTAGTCCTCTAGTCCTGTGAATGCTAGAAAGATCATGGATAATGACAGCATTCTGCTTTGGAAAGGACAATTCCCACAAATGTGGCAGAAAGAGACATTTGTTTTCTGTTCAAGAGGAGTGATAGTATGACAGGGAATGCCACTGAGAATAAGAGGCCAGATAAAAATTCTAGTATCCGCCTTCACAAACCACCTTCATATATTTCAGTGGTTTAATGTACTGTATGTGTATTTAAACACATTCTTTTCTTGAGTAAGTGAAATCAACTGATGCATCCAAAATTGAATGATATGGGAAAACTCTTTTTTTGTTAAAGCAATTCTAATGTAAGTCTAATGTAAGTCGTTTTGGATAAAAGCATGAAAAAAAAAAGTAATTTAACTTTAAATAGATTATAAACGTGTGTGCGCACACAAGGTATTATTAGCTATTACATGTGAAAGAGGCTTTCTGCTGTAAACAATAACACACCATTTACCGATTAATTGTTCTTTTTACCAGAAAGAAAACATATGTATGCATACCCCACTTGTCACACATTGGCCATTAAAATAGAACTGATCTAGGGCCTGAAAAAAGGTATTATCTTTAAGTTACCTTAAAGTCATGATAAAAACGTCATGCTAAAAAAATATTTCTACACAGCCATTGTACCCTCATAGTGAAAGAAAAAGCTAAATATCTTCAAATGATTTTTGACCATCTACCACTCAATTATATAAGACACCTTTTATCTTAGTTGAACAGGCATATTTCAGCATGGAAACACGTTCCTTTAAATTATCCACTAAAGTGACAGTCAGATAAAGCTTCTAATAGCATTCAGATGCAAATCTACTTTAGGGGGTGTGCTTGTATTGCTTACGTTTCTGTCATGACAAGTTGATAAAGGAATAAAAAAAATACATCATCAAAACACTCAATTTCCCCCCCAGACTTATTATAAAGCAGTATATGTGTCCATGTAAGTGAGTATATTGGGTTGTCAGGACCAAGACCCTGCTAAATTTTTTGGTCAGAACTACTGCCCCTCAGGCTGCCTGGCCTGGCGTATAATTGCTCTTCGTTACAGATAGTTACCAGCCTTTTTTGTCTCTCTCTTCTCCTCTTCCCTGTGTTTATTCTTTCTGATTTCAGGCTCCTTTGGGTCATCATTCATCAGTGGGGCCTCTCAGCCCCTGAGAACCAGGAGGCCCCTGTTACTACGCTTCCATAACCAGAGGCCATTTCTGATAGAGTCACATAATACGGGGAAACAAGAGGGCATGGAAATGCAGCACAAGGCAGGGGATGGACAACAGTGATTATTATCCAGATAATAATTTCAAACAAGTTATCATGATAATCAATCAATTGTCACATTTAAAGCAACTAGCCCAAGGGCTCGTGGTGCTCCACATGACCTGTAATGTATTTTGGGGCATAATGAAATGCCCTAAATTTTAGAGTTGTTTGAGATTATATTTTTATGCAAGATGATTTTTACATCTTAATAAAGCTTACAGTTACACTTTTCATCCGCAGCCAGACCTCCATTTACTGATATACAGTGCATTAAATTAATATTTAAACAAACAGTAATCTGTTTGTTTTTTGGAGGACATTTGAATGCCAAAATGTATAAAAACTTGCGCACACACACACACTGAGTTTCCATGTTTTATGGGGATTTTCCATAAAACATAATATAATAAATTATTATTCAGTATTTTAATATAAACTCAAACATTTTTTATTAAATTTAAAGGCAATTTTAGAAGAAATATCTTGATGATACATAAATGACACATAACTGAGATCTCCATCAAATCTTCTGAGATATAAAAGAGTACTAACATTTTCCTCTAGGATGGATTTAAAGGCTTGAGCATGTATTGTATAAACTAAAATTCAATTATAGAAAGAAAGTTTCAATTATACTTTGGAACATTTCTGAAAAAAACAAACCCAACACTGTTCACTGATTTTATAGTTTATGACAAGAGAACCATAACAGCAGAGTGCCAATGAAAAGTGCTAATAAATCTGTAAGAGCTTGTCAAAAGAGCTATTAATCTCTTTCCCACTGAAACATCAGCTGCTTATTTTAGCTACATTTACACAGCCAAATGTTTTAATATCCAGCCAGACACACAGGCACAATGCTGGAGGGCATCTGTTTAAAATACAATTACAACACATTGATTTTCTATAATGAATATATGTCTTATTGTCCTATTATTGAAAATATGTATAGTAGCTTACATGTGTGGGGACATTTTTTGGTCCCCATGAAGAATAGTGCTTTTCCCAATTTTATTGTCACAAAGCAGCTTTACATATTTACATTATAATTAAAAAGAAATAGTACTGATAATGAAATAATGTTTAATAAGAAATTGTGTGGTATGAGCAAGGTATTATTGCAAGTTATTCTCTATTTAATGAAACTACACTGAAATAAATACAATGTTGGGTTGTCAGGAAAAAAATATAGTCAAAAAGTATATTATTTACAATATTACAATGTGTTTAAAATTTAAAAGATTTAAATTTACATCACAGTTAATAAGTTCTGAGTAATTTACATTTGCAGAGTAGCAACGTGATATTTGTCCTCATGGTTAATGATATTAATTATTAGTTATTGATACTGGTTTATTTACAAAATTATAATGTGTAGAGTATCAAATTTTAGTCAGTTATGATAATATCATAATGTTAGTGTGACTGACGCTGGATTTATGATGTGCATAGTATCAACACAATATCAGTCATTACGGTTAAAAATATTAGTGTTACTGATGCTGATTTGTTGACAATATCATAATGTGCATAGTATCAATGTGATATCGGTTATCATGGTTAATACAATTACTGTTACTGTTGCTAGTTTGTTTATCATATTATCAAAGCGATATTGACAGTCCTGGAAACTTGAAATTACAATATACCAGAAAGAATTTGCAACAATACCATAACATGTAAATATAATGTATATGTTCAAATTAAATGCACTTATTTAAATTAAACAAGTCACCCAGTGAGCAACAGTGGCAAGGAACCAAAACTCCACTGTAAATGTATATATGTTTGAGAGTGGAGAAAAAAATAAAATCATACTAAATGATGTTTATTTGAAAATGTAAAAAGGTTTGTATGGGGGTTAGGTTGGGGTTTAATCATAGAATTTACAGTTTGTACAGTATAAAAGTCATTATGTCTATGGAAAGTCCCCATAAAACATCGGAAACATAAATATCAGATCTTATTTATCTGCTTAAATACCTATTCAGTTCTAAAAGATGCAGAATGCACAATACCTGTTTGGTTGGATGGATTATTTGATTATTTTGCTACATTTTACTTCATGTTCTTTTTGTGATGAAACAAGTATTTAGTGAAATACCAGGTAACACTTTATATCACAATGTCCTTGTTATACATCTTTAATGTCTTGTACTATACTACTATATTAGTAACACTATTCTTATAGTATATACCTTAATGTTAATTAATATAACTAAGTACTTATTTGTTTAATTATATTGCAACAATGACACCTTAAAATAAAATGTAACTAATTATTACATAAATAGTGTAGATGAGTAAAATTGATTTATTCACTAACTTTGGTTCAAACGAATGTTTGACAAATTTTTAAAAATGGCATTTGCCACTTTAGAATCTGCAAAAAAACATCTTCGATATCTTTGCCAAAAGGGTCAGACTGACAGAAAATGGTACCTTTTTAATACAGCTGTCTTGAGATGACACTTCATGATCATTCAGCATTTGCTGCAAAAAAAGAAAGATAAAAAGTAAAGTAAGTTCTTATGGTTAGCAATGATTATTATTGTAGCTTGACATCAGCACTTCATTGACCAGCAACCTGACAGTCATATGTTAACAACACATGTCATTGAATGAATTTTTAAATGAAGTCACATTTACTATTTAGATTTGCTTTTAAAATTTATATGACGTTTGGGTAATGAGAATGTATATAAAGCAGAGAGATTTGTATACAATAAGTTGACAGCACAACAGCTCAGCCAGCTCATAAATTACAAAACGACACTTTAGGGTAGATGAGTTGTCTCATGTCATATGTAAATTGTGAAGGTACCTAGGTACCTAAAAACAGCTTTAGAAAAATGAATGTGCATGCATGAAATGAATGGACAAACCATAATACATTGATACTATTAAGAACAAAAGTTTGATTTGACATGAGTTGTGGTGTGTTTTCTTTTCAAACATCAAAATCATTCTAGTATTTCTGCTCTTTCTTTCGAAATGGAACAATTTGAGATTACATTTACATTTAGCTGACGCTTTTAACCAAAGCGACTTACAAATATTAGGAGACAAAATTTACAGAATAAATTTTGATAGTCTAATAGTGATGTTAAAGTTAAAACACTTTTTGTATTTGCTACAAAATTACTTTATGAGAATGTCTTGTGTAAACGTAAACTCTGTTAAGCTCAAGTGAAATGTTGGAAAAGTGTTCTAAAATAAAGATACTATCGAGAAACTGTAAAAATAAATAAAAAGAAGTCATGCTTTATGAGACAATGCATGTGCTGGCACACAAGAAAACAACATAATTTGAGATAGTGATGTTAAAGTGAAAAACAGTTTTACCCAAACAGATGTAAAATGCACAGTTAAACCTCTCACAACGTTCTTAAAATATTTGCTACACAATTACACAAGTTTGTCAGGATGTCTTGTGTAAACATAAACTCTGTTAAGCTCCAGTGAAGTGTTTGAAAATAGAGATACTATAGAGAAACTGTAAAAATAAATAAAAGCAAGTCATGCTTTATGAAACAAAGCGTGTGCTGACACACAAGAAAACAACATTACCAAAGATCCATGCTAAACACATTTTCCTGCACAGCTGTCTTAATAGACAGCTTCATTTCACAGGTTGGACCTTATGCGACAACCAATGCAATGTTTAGAGCAGAAGAAAGCATCCATCACACTGTTAACAATTCTCTGTCTTCTTGTCACAAGCTAACTGGGCTTTTCTCTAAATGCACTTAGAGCAAGCCAATGAAGTCTTGTATCTGCTGTATGATATTGGCCTCATTCAAATATCTCATATACAGTATCTCATCTCAACTGGGCTTTTCTCTAAATGCACTCAGCGCAAGCCAATGAAGTCGTGTATCTGCTGTATGATATTGGCCTCATTCATATATCTCATATACAGTATCTTATCTCATATAGCTCATGTATATATATATTCATCAATGGAGTTAAGGTTCCCTGCCATCGTCATTGTGTTGGAGTGCTCACTGGGAGACTGCTGATATTAGATATTATATTAGCTTAGAGTTCTGTAAATTCTGTTACCCTTTGGTCTAACCTTTCATATTTCCATTTGCTCTATATCATATTGTGTCTGATAAGCTGCTTTAAAACAGTGCTACATTGTAAAAGCGCTATACAAAGAAATTGAACTTGAACTTATCTGGATGTTGGGGACATAGAGTAGCACATTTGGGCTCACATATTTTAAAGGTTTTGCAAGAGAAACATTTTTCCAATGCCACGAACAGTTTATTAGTCTTAATTAATGCAGATGCAGCCATTACTCAGTCTGTGGCAGATAATTTGTGAAAGATATGGGAGAGCTTCAAAAAATACGGGCTTGTGTATTTTGAATTACATTCCTCAAGTTTGAAATGGAACAAAATCATAATGTTAAACAAAGTAGATCAAACTATTTTACACACTCACTCTCAATACACAAATTTGACCTAATGTCCTAAATGTTCCTCACGAACACAACATGATCCAGTTGTGTATTAAAAACAAAAGCATTGCACACAATTGCGCATGTCAGCCAGGATTCTTTCCCTTTTGCAACAGACTAGAACTGAAATAATATTTTGAATCTGTACCAAAAATATCCTTATGTCCCAATGCTATCACTGGACAAACCATTGTTCATCAATGAGTCATCTTAGGAAAAGCTCCAAAGAAATCAAAGGAGCTCAGCCAGGGGCGTCGCACCTGTGGGGGTGTTTTAACACCCACACTTTTCCCAGTAAGAGGGTTCAACACCCACACTTTTTCTGCAGTTTTTCCGCAGTTTTGCACAAACGCCTTACAGCAGTCGCTCCTCCGTTTCTCTGGCCGCTCTGTGTCTGCCTCCTCTCCCCTCCCTCTCAAACATGACACCGGCTTTGAGTGTGACCGGCTGATGATTGGCTGTTCTGCCTTAAGTCCCGCCTCTCTTGGTGTGTTAGATTTATCGGTCAGCTCGTGCTGAGGAGGCGGGAACTTATGGTTATGGTTATTTACATCTCCCTTTTCCAGGTACTTTGAATGAGTGTTTATGCTTTCGAGGTTTAAATAAGCTTGATATGTGTTTGGGAAGATGTTCTGTTTATGTTTTGTTCTTAATATATGTTGTTTGTATATCTGGAGTTTGTAACAAAAATAATTTCCCCCTGGGATTATTAAAGTATTTCTGATTCTGATTCTTTAGCATGTCTACTGTTGTGTATTTTCACAACAGAGTTTTGACTTATTTTCTGTGTGTTCCGAGTGTGTTTTTATACTTTTCTAGTATCACTCATTTAAATGGGAAACTTTTTATATCTTGTATGTTATACCTTTTGTACCCTTCTGTCATTGTATTCATCGTTTTTATTGTTAACAAACAAACCACATCCATCCCCCGCACTTTTGAAAAGATTGCTACGCCCCTGAGCTCAGCTATACATTTTAGGAAACCACTGACAATCTAATGAGCCATACAGTATATCACAGCTCTAATAAGATCAAGCCCTGCAGTTTTTTTATCCAAAGTAAATGTCTCAGGTTACGAATGTAACCCCTGTTCCCTGAGAGGGAACGAGACGCTGTGTCAGCATTTGACGTAATGGGGAACGCCTTTGCATGACCGCGTCTGAAGCACGTGTGTAAAATTGCCGAATGGTAAGACTGAACGTCACGGACGGGTGATGTCAGGACCAGGAAGCTATAAATAGGACCTTGGGACGCACACACATTCAGCCTTAAGTGCCGAAGCTGCACCCAGGGATGCAAGGAGTATGGCAGAGAGACGCAGCGTCTCGTTCCCTCTCAGAGAACAGGGGTTACATTCGTAACCTGAGACGTTCCCTTTCAAGGGAACTCAACTCAACGCAGTGTTTGACGCTATGGGGAACGAGATCCCAACGCCGCCGTACGAGCAAGTCCCTGGAAGTGTGTATCCGTAGAGCACAACAAGAGGAACTAACCCGTCGGGTTCTGGCACCTGCCAGGTATAAGTGCACAGATCCTGGCTTGCAAGCCAGGACCCACAGAGAAAGAATATATACGGCGAGACCCCGCTGGCTCAATCCCAATAAGCCCCTCAGGGCACCCAAATGCACAGGACCTAAGTCCACTCACAGTGAAAGCATACGTGGCCGCAGGCCAGGGCCACCAGAGAGAGAATACAGACGGCAAGCCTGGCTGGCCGGTACTCACACCCATAGGCCTAACCGGGCAGAGGTAAGAATATGCTTCTAGGGCCAGGGCCAAAAGAGAAAGATAACAAATGGCAAGACTTAGCTGGCCGTTGCTCAAATCCAAATAGGCCCCTCAGGGCCAGGCATACAGGGTCCTGGCTCGCAAGCCAGGACAGAGAAGAGCAATAGGCAAGACCCCCCTTGCTGTTACTCAAGAGATATAAGCCCGACTGGGCCGGCCATCGCGGTGCGATCAGTAATCCCGTCCTGGCGCACCCTTTCCAGGACTCCCGGGAGCAGAGCAATTGGGGGAAATGCGTACAGGTGTAGCCTTGGCCACGAATGTACTAGAGCGTCCAACCCCAATGCGGCTGGAGGTGTTAGGGAGAACCATAGTGGACAGTGTGTTGTCTCTAGAGATGCAAAGAGGTCCACTTCTGCTGGGAGGAAAATGTCCCAGATCAATTGCACCACCTCTGGGTGAAGTCTCCATTCCCCTGGCCTCGGCCCCTGCCTCGACAGGGCGTCTGCTCTCACATTCAACCGTCCAGGGATGAACGCTGCTCTGACAGAGAGTAGCTTCCCTTGGGACCACAGCAGGATCTGGTGTGCCAGTTTGTATAATGGGCGCGACCGCAGACCCCCTGATGTTTGATGTACGCAACCACCGCCCAGCAGCCTCAATCGTTGGCAAGGGAGAAACTGTGAGAATGCCGCCGCTTGATGTTTCGTCTCCCGGAACTTATCGACGACGGTGTTAACGGTGTCGCCCAAAAGACCCTCGGAAGACAGCGGTGCATCCAAAAGAAGGGCTTTATCAGAGGCTTTGATGCCCGAAAGATTTAGCCACAGGTGCCTCTCCATAGCCACTAAGGCAGACATAGATCTACTGACTCTCTTATGGCGCAGAGAGACACATCCATGGCCAGGCGCAGCTCTTTGACCGAGTCCGGGTCCACGCCCTCGCCCTCATCGAGGTCCCGCAGCAGGTCTGCTTGATACGCTTGGAGGATTGAGATCGTGTGTAGGCATGCTCCAGCCTGCCCTGCTGCGGCGTACGCTTTGCCCACCAAAGCCGAAGTTGTTCTACAAGGCTTTGAGGGCAGTACCGGGGCTTTTAGGGATGATGCCGAGGCTGGGGACAGATAGCCCGCGAGTGTCTGTTCAACCCTCGGCAAAGTGGTGTACCCGTGTTCCTTTGTCCCCGCAATGTTGGAATAAACGGACAGGCGGGGGTTAAAAACACAGGCAGAATACGGCCGTGTCCAGGACCATGATAACTCGGCGGGGGGAGGTGGCAATTTCGGCTTTAGGAAGCGCTCATCCAACCGACTCGGCTGGCGAGCGCTCTGAACTTCCGCGGGCCAGTCGAGCTTGAGCTGCCCGCGTTACCACCTCCACAAGCTCCTCGTACATAGGGGGGCGTGATGGATCTTCGCTGTCCCCTGTTTCCACGCTCTGCATATCTCCCTCCTCGGAGGAAGACAGCAGAAAACGTGGACTCCCGCCCCGGGCAGCAGGAGCCGCAGCGCGGGGATTGCTGACCGGGCACGAGAGAGGACGAAGCGGAGAGGGGAGAAGAAAGGGCAGAACCCGTCTCCAACCCATCCGCTAAGTCCATTTGCGATCCCCATGACGGCAAGCACCGCTCTGCCTCGGCAGAGACGGCACCGCCACGAGATCCGCTCGGCTGGCTATGCTTATCTACACATGCCAGCCGAGAGCGGAGAGTGCGCATGGGGAAGGATTCACAGTGCACACAGTCGCCGTTTTCGAGCGCCGACCAGGCATGTTCAACCCCAAGACAGACTACACAAAACTGATGTGGATCCCCGCTCGTTATAAATCGAGTACAGGGAGGGACACACTGTCTAAAAGCCATCTCTCACACTTATTAAAGGCGTTTTCGAGCGCCACTAACCATTCAAGCAGAAACACACACACGCGCAGCTGATGGCACAAAAGCTGAATGTGTGTGCGTCCCAAGGTCCTTTTATATCTTCCTGGTCCTGACGTCACCCGCCCGTGACGTTCAGTCTTGCCATTCGCCAATTTTACACACGTGCTTCAGACGCGGTCACGCAAAGGCGTTCCCCATAGCGTCAAACACTGACGCAGCATTGAGTTCCCTTGAAAGGGAACTTTAGGAGTACACAAATACTGAATGAGGCAGGCATTTTAAAATAATAATCACTCCCAGCTTTAGGAGTACACAAATACTGAATGCTGCATGTATTTAAAAATAATAATCACTCCCAGCTTAGCAGTATTTGATTTTCTATTATATTTTTATAAACATCTCCTGTCCTGCCAGTGTGTAAACACAGCAGGTGGTTAAATAGATGACTAAAGTAATGTCAAATTCTCATTGTGCAAGAACAAAGGTGAGAATGGAGAGAGACACAGAAAGTGAGATTGCTTAACACAAATAACATCACTTAAGTTTAACAGAAACCTGGGTGTGGAGAAGAATAGAGGGCAACACACAGTGACAAATTTAATGGTTAGTGCATAAGGTCACAGTAACCTTTTATGAATGATACATATGTTTTTCATACTTGGTATCACTGCTGTTTGTCAAGACTGATATCCTAAGAGATGTGTGTTGCAGTACCTACAGCAATGCAGCAGATCCTGCTGTAAACTTGTTGCCAAAGAAATGACATACAGTACACAAAAAAACATAACTTTATAATGAAAAAGCTTTTTTTCCTGACCAGTAAGCTTTTGGGTGTCTATTGTCTACTGAATACTGAATGCATGTCTAGATACTTATTGGGATAGATACAGCATAATTTTCCAAATCGTAATTTAAAAGACATTACTGCCCAGTAATATGGATGTGCTAAAAATAACATGCATCCCTATTACTAACCAATAATTTTATCAGAAGTTTGCATTGTTCTTGATGTAAATACACCCTATAAGAGAACCAAAGAGTGAACCATAGCTGTATAATTGATTGATAACTTAATTAGTAACTATTCTACTCTAATTCTGTGTCCTGAAAAAAATGGTGCTATATAGCACTAAAGGTGGTTCTTTGCCGTAATCATAAGGGTCTACTTTTAGTGCTATTTAACACCTTAAACAGTGATACGTAGGACCATTAAAGGTTCCATATAGCACCTTAACCACTCCAAAGAACCACTGAAGAACCATACAGGGGCTTAACAGGCTCTTTATATGCTAGTGGTGCCATATATATTTATATTTCACCAAAAAAGGTTATGTATAGAACTTAAAGTGGCACTTAATGTGGTTCCCCTATGATTACGAGCAAAGAACCACTGAAGCACCATTTTAAAAAAAATTGTGAAGTGAATTATAGATGCAATCAATGGCACTTTGTGTCCTGTATTACGGATTGCAACTGTAACACGTCACGTCAGGGTTTTTCTTCTCCCTTAAGGAGTTTTTTTGAATCCCTGATCACTGACTGTTATCTTTTAGTACCTGTAAAGCTGCTTTGCAATGAACTTTGTGAAAATGCACTATACAAATTAAATTGTAATAAATTGAATTGAATAATGCAAAAAGACATTACTTAGATATTTACTTAAATTGAAAAAATGAACCGAGGAATAAATGATCAGCAGAACTAATTATTAGTCACTGTAACATCCTAGTTAACATAGTTATGTTGTGACAACGTATCTGGACTGGACCATTCCAAATAACGTTTAAGCGACGTAACTTTATGATTTTCACACAGAAATTATTCTTATGGAAGGAATTTCCTGCCAAATTCAAATAAATAAATTAAATAATTAAAATTTAAGCCAGATTAACCATTTTATTAAAGAAAACTGTGTGCCAATTTTTTATTTATTTGTGAAAACATCCCTGGCAAATTGTAAAATACTATGCTATTGGTTAGTTGACATTTAATCTTCACTAAATCTTGATGCAAGACTATGGATGGCCAAATTACTCACAATTAAAAGCGAAAATAAGTTTTTAAATACTTAAATTAATGATTAAATACATCATTTATTTATTAAAAAACAGACAAAAATAAATAAATAAATAAATATATATATATATATATATATATATATATATATATATATATATATATATATATATATATATATATATATATATATATATATATATATATATATACACATATATATATATATATATATACATATATATATATATAAATTATTAATTAACTGAGTATCCCCATGCTCAGGTTTACAAGTCAACTTGAGTATAGTGTGACAAGCATGAAGCTGGCAGGTCCAGATAACATCCCAGGATGTGTGCTCAGGTTGTGTGCTTCCGAACTGACCAGTGTAACCACAGATATATTTAATCTTTCTCTTTCCCTGGCTACAGTTCCCCTTTCAGCACTTTCAGAAAGCATTAGGCCTAATGGCAGCAACGTCCAATGTGATTCCTTTTGGTCTGCTTTACAAGAGACCACTTCAATGGTGGCTGAAAACGAAAGGATTTTCCCTGAGTGAAATCAATTTCGGACGATCAAGGTAACGCGCAAATGACTGAAAATCCAATGTGCTAAACCTGGAGGTGCCTTCCATGGATTCCAAGATGTCCTGGATGAGCAGCATTGGGTATGCGTCGGATATGGTCTTGCCATTGAGCCGGCGATAGTCCACACAGAACCTGTAAGAGCCGTCAGGCTTGGAGATGAGTACGACAGGGGATGACTGTGGAGAGAAGGATGGCTCGATAATGTGGTCTTTGGGCATCTGGTCCACCTGATCTTCAATAATTTGCTTTTTTGAAGGGTGAAACTTTATATGCCCTTGACCTAATTGGTGTCTTGTCTGTTAGGAGGATTTTATTCTTGACCACCGATGTGGCTGGATCTCGTGTTGGGGGGTACAGCGCAGGAGGTAAGGCATAGTAGAGAGTCAAAGGCGCAGGAGGAAGAGTGTAAGCAGCTTGTCTCTGGAGGATTTGCCCTAAAGTGATCTTGGCTGAAAGAAAGGGATAGTAAGTATAACCCCTCTCTGATTTCAGGCCGTACCGGTTGTGTCCAACCTCCAAGATGGCTCCTGTGGCTGTAAGGAAATCTGAGCCAGCGATAAGGGGGAAGGCCAGGTGAGAGTCATTCATAAAGTAAGTGTCCACCTTATAATCTCTTTCTGCCATTGATAGCTGCCTTTTCAGCCTTCCACCAGCTCATGGCGGGTCTTTTAAAGACTGTGCTCAGTGTCCCGGTTGAGCTCTATGCTGGGAAGGAGTCTGATGTCGAGGAAATTCTCACACTGCTCAATGAAGTTGAGCACGACCGCCATCTCAGAAGAGTCACCAAAGGAGGGAAACTTCAGATGGATGGGATGGCGTGCACAGAACGAGGGGGTGTTTGGAACTGGAGGGGAACACAGTAGTTGTTTGAATGGCCGTAGGAGGTAAAATGTCATATGTGATGTTAGTTGGTTTTGGTGCTGGCACTTGGACTTTGGTAGCTGGAATTGGGGTTTTAGGGTCAAGAACTGGAGTAATGTAGGAAGCACCAGGGGTGTAGGCCTGTAATCTAGAGATTGTGGGAATACTGGTGAATCTGAGTTTCTTCATCGGACTTTCCCATTTTGCATCTCTCCTCAGGAGACAATCCATGACCACCTTCTCCAGCTTCTCCAGGGACATCTGGAAATCCTCTGCAAACCCTGCTAAGCTAGCATCCATAGCTTCCCTAAAACTTGACTCCCGGTAAAGGGCACTGGCAACATATTGTTTAAAATCTTGATTTAATGACTGTACTTCAGTACTAAGGGTCAATAAATCCACCTTAACCTGTGTGAAATCTGCATGTATATTTTGTACCAGCCCCACATTCAACATACAACATTCTTCCCCATCAACAGACTTATTGTCCTCCTCATCAGAAATGTATAACAAGCTTACATTTACATTTAGCAGCCGCTTTCATCCAAAGCGACTTACAAGTTACCAGTAGCACACTGGGAGCGATTAGGGGTGAGGTGTCTGTCTCAAGGGCACATCAGTTGTTTTTCCTGCTGGTACTGGGAATTGAACCAGCAACCATCTGGTTGCTAGTCCAACGCTCTAACCACTAGACTACAACTGCTTAACAAAGAGGTTATCTCAGCTGCGGGATTGTGTCTTGTGACAAACGGGCCAACAGTAAAATCCATTTCAGTCATATCTGCATCCTCTATTTGTTCATTTTCATAAGAATCTCTATCTGCAAAATTTGCCATGTCTACATTTTCTACATTCTGTACTTCAATATTTGCATTAGACTCTTGTGCAACATCATCTGTGTTTTCCATATTTGTACAAATATATATCATATAATTAACAGAACGTTCCCCGTATGGGCCACCCCAATGTAACACTCCGTGTATTTTTAACGCAGATGCATACACAATTAAAGGGGGGATAGCTGTAAAAGGTGCATATAACTTTAGAATTAGGAGAAGACACAATAATGTCCGACAGGAAAAACCTTAAGTGTATTATACAACACAATATATACAATAAAGACAACAAGACCCTGTGACTGAATGAGTGCAAGTGTATGTGTAAAATGTTCAAACATCAACATGTTTTCACAGTTCGGATCAGCCTCCCCAGTATGTGATGTATCGGAAGCCGGGAGCAGTATTCCGTTAAAGTTATAAATGCGTCCTCTGGAGAAACTAATTCTCAAAAGAAAATAGAAAAAACAATAGAAAACGATACTCCACCAGGAGATGACATACGCGAAAAATGAGCAGGAATTTTTTTTAATTCTTTTGATAGCGATTGTCAGGGCAAAAAGGATATCCATACCACACGCTGCTTTTGAATGCCGGTGGGCCAGTCCCTTAAAATTTCAACACACCATTGCTTCCAGCAACAACGCACATGACACGAGGTCATGGGAAAGTCTTGCGAGAGTAAGGTCAAACATTCGCTGACGGGACAAAAACAGACCAGGAAGAGACAATAATGCTAAATAACAACACATACATACTCACAGCATTGAGCACATATAAATTTGTCTCCCTTTGTGTGGCTACGCTACATACTGTTCACCACTGAATCTCTACAGTGTGCAAATTTATAAGATTTTACATAGGCTTCAAACATGGATCATCCAATCAGATTGCAAATAATCCTATTTAAAATTGTATATTATATTTTATATCATGTTTACTTTTCTAGCCTCTGTTAAAATAATGACTAAGAATAAATCCAGTAATGTTAATCTGATTATTGCTACTGTCAAAGTAATTGACAATTTAAATTAAACATAAAAAATATTTTGAAGAATCAATTTTTACACTCTTAAAAGCACTGCCATGTATATGCATGGACAATTTATATAAGTAAAGACATGCAGCTGGAGAAAATATCTAATTTTATAAATGCTTTTATTTCTGTCAGTGACCTCATTGTGATTGACTGTTTGAGAAGTGATACTGCTTCATCAATACGTGCAGAATGCTGAATATTGATGAACTAGTCAAACAAACCAAAGCACTATTGGATGAAAGTGCTTCCTTTCTGTCTGTAAAAGATAAATATGGGCTTATAAAAGCAGAACATCTTGAGTATAAAAATGCAGAAAGAAACCAAGAAGAGATTATTCATCTTGCTGCAGTCTAAAGGATGTCTAAATTCTGTTGAATCTATGCAAAACAAAAAATCACTGCAGTTTACTCTCAATATAACATCTCATTTGTGGATTTAGAAAACTATGGATAAGTGGCATTAGCTCAACAGAACAAGTTTCTTTTTTTCAAGCGTTTGGCATACAGTATGGAAGGTGAAATAAGAGAGAGGTTAAAAAGTCACTCTAACGTCCGGGCTGTAGCTAGAGCAGCATAGAATATATGTGCATGTACTATACATGTGGGTCAAATAAGCTCCTTTGTTTGAAGATGGTTTACTTTTTTATGAATAGGCAATCATCTGTCAGATTTTTTATTAGTAACTCTTATTAGAAAACATAAAATGTTATGTTTTTTATGTGGAAATGTTTGATTTTTGTTTTGCATATTTGCACATAGCATTGCTTTTGTAGTAGTTATGCAAGAAGTAGTTAGTAGTTTAGTAGAGTGGTAATTCATTCATTCATGGTTCATTTGTAATTTTTGTAATTGTTTACATATTGTCTACCTTTACTTACATAATGTTTATGTTAATATTTTATATATTTTATATATATATATATATTAGGGGTGTGAATTGGTACTGGTTTTACGATTCAATTCGATTATGATTATCATGTCAACGATTCGATTTCACGATGCATCACGATGCATTACGATGCATTCTTTGCAACCTCTAGGGTTGCCACCTTCAATACAGAAAAATAAGGGACGCCTGCCGCAGCGGGGTGACCACAGTCCCGATGGCGTGCCAGTGGTGGTATATCATAACTTAAAACATGTTTTCATAAAAATATTAAGATTGATACCAATGGACATTATAATAAGATATCTGCTACTGAAATCACTCTGATTTCGGTGAGCTCTAGCATTGCGTGAATGTTGCTCTCCCGAGGCATGCTGTCGCACATCTGACAAATTGTGCAATAGTCATTACCACTGACACTTTCCAGCCAAGTATTTGACTCCTCCCACTCTCGTCTGTACTTTTGCATCCGCTTTCGTTTCAGCTCTGAAACTTTCAGAAACCTGAAACAAACCAACCATGGCAGCCAGCATTACCTAATCAGGGGCAGAATAGGACGAGTCTTCACACAATGCGGGTGGGGTGATTTGCACGGGATGCTGCATAATGTAGACCTATGTAAAATACGGGACAAATCGCGTCCCGTATTGATTTGATACGGGACGCCTCATTTTGCCTGTAAATACAGGACGATTCCGTATTTCACGGGACGGGTGGCAACCCTAGCAACCTCGGTTTTCAATAATCCTGCACAGGGCATTTTTTAATATTCGCATCTGTATTTTGCCTCCTTCCGCCATTTTAAACTCGCATGACTGACACGCGTATATGCAAATGACGTCATAGGCTATAATCGATTAAGGTCTATTACTGCATCGATGCAGAATCGTCCACGTCCGCATTGCGATGCATCGATGCAACGATTAATTTCAACACCCCTAATATATATATATATATATATATATATATATATACAGTTGAAGACAAAAATATTAGCCCCCCTGTTAAATATGAGCAAAGACGGTTGTAAAAATAAATCTGCATTGTTTCTGCTTTTGATCTTTATTTTTAAAAAATCACAAAAATACAAGGTTTTATTAAAGCAAAAACAATTAAAAGTGGGGGGGAAATCACATAATGAAAAAGTGTTTTTCTTAAATGCACACTGGACACAATTATTGGCCCCCCTAAAAATACTTATGAGTAAAACATTTCTGAAGTATATTCCCGTTGATATTTACATTTTCTTGGCACACCAAGGTGACTAGAAACATGATGTTGTCCAGTCATGACTTTCTGTTTCATAAAAGAATAAATATTAAGTAAAACAAAGGCCAAATATCCTTATCATTCTTCACAATGGGTAAAATTAAATAATGTCGTCCTAAAGATTGCTGAGCTACACAAAATAGAAAGTGGCTTTAAGGAAATAGTTAAAACAATAAGAAATTCCCATTTGCAGCATCAGGGTAACAGTAAAGATAGATTAATCTACTGAAGATGTTGCAGATCTGCCTGAAAGAGGATGTGTGTCTATATTGTCTTAATGCAGAACAATGAACATGATTTGAGTGTCCAAAGACTCTTCAAGGACTACAGATGAAAAACTGCAGAAATTAGTTCAGTCTTAGGGTCAGAAAGCTTAAAAAAAAAAGGAAAACAGCACGTCCATAACAACAAGTTGTTTGGCACACAGTTAAAGAAACAAATCCACAGCTCCCATGCAAAAAAATCTCCAATATTCATTTGCCAAACTGGATTTTCAGACAGGACTGGGTTCTATGGCCAGATGAAACTAAAGAAAAGTTTTTTGTCAGCAAGAACACAAGACAGGTTTGGTGCACAAATGGATAAAAAAGTGCCCCATGTCTACAGTTCAATAAACAGCCGGATATTTATTGTTGTGGACCTACTTTTATACCAGAGGTCCTGAGCATCTTGTTCAGATACATGACATCACAGATTCTATTAAATAACAAAAGAAAAAAAATCAAAACCTGACTTCCCTTACTAGAGATATTATAATAGGAAGTGGTTAGATCTTCCATGAGCACATTGGTTAAAAACAAACATCAAAATCATCACAAAAATAGGTCAGTGAGCACAAAATCAAGGTTCTGCCATAGCCACCCCAGTTCCCTGACCTGAACCCTATAGAAAATTAGTGGAGTAAACTAAAGAGGAGAAAGCACCAACATTTGAAGGATCTGGAGAAACTGTGTAAGGAGGAATGGCGTAATATTACTTGCCATAAATTCTTCAGCCTCATTAGACATTATAAGAGAAGACTCAGAGCAGTTTTCAGGTAGTAAAAAGCATTAAATGAAAGGGGGCCAATAATTGTGTCCAACGTGCATTTAAGAAAACATTTTTTCATAATGTGATTTCCCCCCCACTTTCAATAGTTTTGCTTCAATGAAACATTGTATTTTTGTGATTTTTAAAAAAAAAGATCAAAAGCAGAAACAATGCATATTTATTTTTATAACTGTCTTTGCTCATAATTACCAGCGGGGCTAATATTTTTGTATATATATAACTGTATATATATATAATAAATATATAATTTTTTTACTGTAATCTTGTCATTGTACACTATGTGTACTGTTATGTGTACACTAAGGAATACTTTGTAACTGTAGTTATGATGCGTTCCTTTAGGCGGGACCTGCTGCGGGGCCACAGACCTGGTGACCCTCTGTCAGGGTCACAAGGCAGTCAGCCAAAACTGTTGGCCCCTCCATGGCGGTGTCTGTGGCTAGAGAAAGACATCTAAGGCTAAACCTCACTGACATCAAGGCACATAAAGCCTTGCTGCTGGATACCCCGCTGTCTCCTGAGACCTCTGAACACTGTTGTCGAGAGGTTCCAGGAGCCCAGGAGGCAAGTGCCGGCGTTCCAGAGTTACCTCCAGAGTAAGGTCGCTGGGGCTGCTGGTTGGGAACCATGGTTCCCTGAAAAGGAAACGAGACACTGTGTTTTTACTTTATACTCCCTGGAATAAAGAGGCAGTGAAACATTTGATGAATTTACATGTATTCATAGACATTTGATATAAATGTGACAAAAAATAATCTTCTGTCTTAACCACATTCTCTTGATGAAAACATTTCAGCTTTGTGGGCCTTTAATGCTTGAGATTTGGTATTTGCAATACCAACTAAAGCCATGTGATATCTTTAGTATCTATTCAATTTAATTCAATTTTACTTTCAGTATATAGCGCTTTTTATGAATTTCATTGTTGCAAATCAGCTTTACATACATTATAATTAAAAAGAAATAATAATAATAAATAAGTCATTGTATGGTAAAAAATGCATGGTATTATGTACATTAATGAAACTAAACTGAAATAAATACTATGTTGGATTCTCAGGAACTGTTAATTGTATATTATATAAGTATCTGTATATTGTGTACAATAGTACAATGTGTTTAATATTTACTAGATTTAAATTTACATTTAGTAATCACAGCTAATATTATAATTTCTGGGTAATTTACAGTATTACAATGTGCAAAATAACAACACGATATTTGTCATCACAGTAAATATTAATAAAATTAATGTTATTTACAAAATTAAAGTATCAACTCAATCAATAAATAATGTAATTGTTACTGATGCTGGATTTATAATATGTGTAGTGCTGGTTTATTTACAGTATCATAATGTGCATAGTTTCTATGTGATATCAGTCATTATAGTTAATAATGTTACTGTTACCGGCGTTGGTATCTGATGTAAAAGTTGTTGTGTCAATGTTAAAATGCACAATAAACAAAAGTCTGAATTCTATAATCAAGGATATCAGACCAGGTATCAAAATCACACTTTTCCCATCAGTTGGAGCCAAATGGTACACAATCGTTTCTGATGATAATTTAAACAATGCTGAATACCCGAAATTACCAAAAAATAGCACAATAGTTATAATTGTAAGAATTTTTATCATTTTAGCTCTTTATGCTGAGTCAACAGAAAAATACAGCTGTTTGTCTTAAATGTAGCTAGAGACCGTTTACCCTTGTGGCTTGAGAGGCATCCAAATCAGATTAGTCCTTGCATCAACCACTAAAAAATTAAAAGAGTGAAATCTAAAGCTGTGGCCTAGAGATACCGTCTGGAAATAAAGGGAGGGATTACATACTACATATTTTTTCTTCAAGTGTGGTTAATAAGGGACAAAGTTCATGCAGTCAGTTTATTTATTCAATGCCTGTAATCCCAGTCAAGGAAACATTTCAGACATTTCACAGTGGTAAATGTGAAAGCATATTTTGGCAAACTGAGCCTGCATACAAAAAAAACATTGTATACCTGTTGTATATATACATATCTTTAGAATCACTGTTTATATGTGCCATTGTTTAGTGTTTAATACTTGAAACTCAGCTATATATACAGAGACAACCAAGCTTCGATGGTGCTGAGGGATGTATCTTACGTCACTTACCACCGGCCGTTACACAGCCAATGAGAGACACTGCTGTATTATGATAGTTTCCGCCCCCAGCCAGCTGTACGTAGACTGCCAAGAAAGAATACAAGAGTGTGAGCAGCGGGTTAATTGCCACGTGACTGGGTGGTGTAGTGGTACAATATTTTACGAATTATGGCTACACCGGAGACCCACGTTCTATACCCGTCTGCAATTTATTTCTTTTGTGCCATTGTGATATAGGAAAACACAGTTACACTACTGAGCAGCTGTAGTGACAAAAATGTCATGTAGACAAACGTGTTTCAGGTGTTTTGTTGTAGGACTGTAAGACTGTAAGGCTAAAAAGTCTTAATTTACTTTTGACATCTGAGCAGCTGAAGACGCAGTGGATAAGTAGAAGCGCACACATGCTCTCTCTCTAGAAGGCAGAGCCGGCTCGGGAGCTTGTGGGGCACTGGGCGAGACCATGAAAATGGTATCACGTATTTCAATAATAGTATTACTTATTATTATTAGTATTAAGTATGATTATTAGTATTTCAATAATCATGTATATTCAATAACTAAGCTTAGTAACTAGTGTTATATTTATGACTTTATGACTTTTAATTCTTATGCACCCTTCAGTTAACTAATACATAAAACAGCTTAAAATGTTTATACACAATAATTTATAACTTTTTTATTTATTTATAATATAATATTATTTATCATTTATATTTATTGTCATGCACTTATTTACAGTAATAGATTTATCAATGAACTTCTCCCATCTAATATATTTAATATATTCTAACATATTGCCATGTCATGTTTTAAATATATTTTAAATATAAATAATAATTCTTAGATTTCTGTGTGGGCTAATAAACTACATAGCATGTCAAACATTTTGTCTGTGTCCTTTCCTTTATGTTGTATAATTAAATTATAAAAAATAATTTTAATAGTAATTAAGAAGAATATAATTTACAATTAATATGCTGTTTGTGGTTATGTGTTGCTAACTTTATCCAGTAGCCTAGTCATTTACCTGATAACTTTGCCTAAATGTAATATTTTAATTAAGAAAAATCCACTAGAATGTGTTGATGTACAAGTTTATTTGATTTAGATGTACTAATAACGTAAAACCTTATTCTATTAATGTATTATCATCAAAGAGTCTGCTCTGCTGTAACTCTATGGTGTTTTAGCATTCCGTGCTAACTTCCAGGAACTATTGAGGGGCTCCATGATCCACCATTGCTATAGAAAAACTGTCCCATGAATGGTCAAAACTCTGTCTCTCAATGGCTCTGACTCAGACACACACACTAAAAACCTTGCATACCTAATGAGCCTGAAGAATTTATATTTATAGCATTATATAATAAATGATCTGTTGTGTATTTTGAGCGGAAACTTAACAAACACATTCTGTGGACCCCTAAGACTTATATCTTGTAAAAAGGTGCATAA